>OY856413.1:44035600-44410600 GCA_963693085.1 Alisma plantago-aquatica
GTAAGAAAGCCTCAAAATAAAGAATAGACTTCGAATTCGTAATCTACACATTAAAATAACTTTACATGTCAATTTTCATTTAATTTGGACCACCTTGAAATAATATGGTAAGTTAAGAGAGAAAAATTGCCTAAAAAGTGTAATTAATAAATAAAAATAATTCATGACTCCAAAAGAGGAAAATAATCTTAGATTCGTAATCTACATAAAAAATATAGAGTTTGAGTGAATTTTTATCCAATTTGGAGAAATTTTGCTTAAAAGGTAAAATCAGGAGAGAGAAAGTATGTAGAACCTTCAAAATATTAAATAAATATTCAAATAACTTCAATATGTAACATTGATGGTAAATTCGTATTCAACATGTTAAATATGACTTGTGGGTCAGGTTTTATAATTTTTGGATAATCCTAATGTCATTAATGAAGGAGGAAAGAGAAAACAATAATTAATCTATTTGACATATTAAAAGTTCTCAAAAGGCAAATCTAATTTCATAATCGAAATCTACATGCCTTATTTGGCCTCTGTGTAAAATTTTACCTAATTCAGATGATGTTTAAACCCTTAATTGAAGAGAGAGAAAAGATAAATAAATTAACACGTGTCACGTTTATTTTTCCGATTTCTACCTATGTTTCCTTATCACGCTGGGCTTTGGTTTTTCCTATTTCAGTTTTGTTTTGGGCCATTGGATCTTAATCCAAAGGCAACTGCTTTTCTCTTCTTCCTCCACCTCTTGCTGTTTTTGCGAGAGTCTGTAGTCGGCTCCCTTCTATGATCCTTTTTCTTTTCTTCCTCCCTTTCCTTTCTTCCTTTCCCTTCATTTTCTTCTCCTTCGCCTTTCCTTTTGCTTCCCGAACCCAATGACCCTATAAATGTAGGGTTGTGGTTGCCCCTTCCCAGTAGTGGTTGGGCGCTGCCTTCTTCCCCTATTCTTCCATTTTTTTTCCTCTGTTTTCTTTCCCCTTTCGACCTTCTTCACCTCCCTAGACCATTGGACCTCCAGGAACTCGGTCCCTCACCTTCTTTGCACCACCAAGAATATTTCCTTGGCGCTGGCCTTGACTCCCCCTGTCATGAACTATTTGGCCTAGAACCCACCTGCCACTGTCGGTGAACGGTACTTCATTACCGTGCAACTGGACTCCTCGACCCTGGCTAGGTCTTCTGATCTTATACTTGGCATCTCTATGGGTTTTTGAAGAGCTGCCAATACGCAATTCCAACAACCAGGTTTTTCCCCTTTCCAGTTTGGTATTTGTAGATTCATGATCGCAGTGTTGTTTTCCCGCATCCGGCCACCACCCAGCTTGAGTCTGGGGTGTTTGAGTTCAGTTTAACCTCAAGAGAGCGACTTGGGGTTTGATTTCGTGAGAGCCGCGATGGTGGGTGAGAAACGATCTTTGAATCGGACCTGCTGAGTCCCAATTCATTTTTGTTCTTGTGAAGAAGATGACACATAGTCGTGTTACATCTTTACCCTCCTGCTTTACTTCTTTTGTTGTGTTTCTCGATTAGGGGCATTTTGGTCTTTTCAAGTTCCCTTTTTGTTTCATGCATTGGGCCTTTGCCTCGCTGAGGTGGTTGAGCGGCTGGCCGAGTTGGCAAACTCTGGTTGGGCCAACTCGAACTGAGCAATCTCTCTCTCTCTCTCTCTCTCTCTCTCGGTCTCTCATCCGATAAACGCTGACGTGGAATTTTTCTGCTCTCCGATTTGTTGGTTTTATAAAATCTATAACTAATAATCTACTAATCGAAAAAATACAAATAAATACTCATTGGATTCAGAAAAATGCAAGCTTTCTTATGATATTAGTTTTGTCACCTGAATATGATGTTTTGAAGAGGTGATTTTAATGGATCTAATTAATAAGATAATAACTTGTATACCTCATAACTAAATATCTATAAGTCAGAAAAATTTAATAAAATATAACCTAAAATATGGCATGGTTTTGGAAACCTAATTCATAAAAATGAAAAAGGTGATTTTTAGGGTTTTGAATCATTAATGGAAACCTAACCTAAATTCCACATATATGCATAATAGGTTCTTTGGTTGCCTAGGCTTGGACCTAGATGTGACTTTGGATGTTTGGATCTGAACTTGAGGTGTGTTTGCATCCCCGATTATTCTTCTTGAGCAATTTTCCTATTTTTGTCTTACTCTTGGTCCTATGGACATTAGCCTACACATTGTCTTGTTCTTTTAAAATCATGCTTCATGTGAAGTATGTTATTTTGTTATTGATCTTGTGATCATAGATATTCTCTTGACTCTATTTCTTATGCCTTGGTGCAAGTTGGACTTTTGATATTATATGCCCACTGTGATGTGGAAGTTTACTTGGTGATATATGCCCACTTTGAAGTGGATTTATTTATATGTTTGAGTTGTCCATTATGTGATGGCAACATTGTTTATTATGACTATACTTTTCTACTTGCCTCTACATTAAACATGCTATGTGATTCAGTAGCACTAGAGTAGTGTAATTGCATTGGTTTTGGGGTTATGTGCCCTTTATGCTTTTGGGATGGAGGTTATGTGCCCCATACCCGGGTTTCATCTTTTTGGGGGTTGGCCCAATTTCATATATATTGGGAGTTTGGTTATGTGCCATTATCTATCAGGCTTCAACTTTATCAGGGTTGGCCGCCATTGTCTTTTTATTGTTCTAGGACTATGTTTATCTCACATGCATGAAGGATATTGATTGTGGGGTGAGTTCCCTACTTGTGCTTTGTTTCCCACCATGGTAGTGGATTTATTTATGGCACAATCCTTTTTATGTTGATTTATGGAAAGTATCTCCTTTAATGTGATTCTTTCTCTTGATACCCATTTGGGTAGTCCTTATCTCTTGCATGGGAAGCCTTTTATTTTGATGTCCCTTATCCTTTATAAATTGCTCAATTTTCTTTTTAGTATGCACATACCAGCTTTTGTGGATGTATCCTCTTTTCTTCTCTTTTGCTGGGGTATGCTTCCAACCCTAGGTGGAGGACTCGGATGACAAGACATGATGACCTAGACTTAGCTTGAGATGGTGAAGCTTGGAGACAATCTTGAGGTGGTTTAGATTTCCTCTACATAGATCCTTATGTTGTAAGTTTAAGATGTTCCGTTGTTTTATAATTGAATATAGTCATATTTTTATTCCGCTGATATACTTTGGTCTTTTTTTACCATATATATAAAGATTTGAAAATTTTACACCCACTCCATCATACCTTCTGAGTATGTTTGGAATGGAGGTTCTATTGTTCAAATTTTTAGTAGAGAAGTGGTTTTCACTTCTTTACACTCCATGAATATCAATATCAACTACAAGAACTTCCTATGGCCAATCAGAAGCATAGCACAAAGAAGTTCTCTATTTTCAATCAAGAAGATCAATACCTTAGCAGTCTTTCTCTTCTTATGAGTTTATCAATGTTATCATATTTGTTGACGATACAAGTGGCAGATTTAATACAAAAGAAAAATTAAGATAGAAGAAGATGCACATGATCATGTGGCATATAGAGTCTGCAGTGGATAGATGTAGTGAGAAGAAGATATTGTAGACATGTGTCTTTTTTCCATGCATATTGTAAAACAGGGGTTAGGTTAATGTCTTCCTCATGTGTACTCATTGTTCAAATGTAAATAAAAGTATCACTGTTGACATTTTAAGCACAACTCGATCTTGATTAACATTCATCTTTTTTCTTTTTGAAAACCCCTCTATATTAGCAAGCAACTGACTGGATACATAATGTCTCTCACTACATATGTATGTGTAGTACATGGTATCTTTCACTACACACTAGCTATAATTACATGTGTAGCAAGTGCTGATTTTTGCTATATATGAACTACATATACAAATTGTAACCAATGTCATCTCTCCCTACATATCATAGCTACAAATTGAATTATAGTCATGTATTTAGCTACAATGGAAACTATATTTGTATGTGTCAGGACATTTTTTACCTACAATTAGGATTACATATGAATTTGTAGCCAGAGGAATAACTAACTACAACTTTGAAAAATGTATCCTAAACAATTATCTACATGGGTATTAGCTTCATATTCTAAATGTAAGGATAAATGTAGCCAAAGCTTTTTGCTACAAATTTTGGGGTTTTGGCTACAATTTTTTTGTAGTTAAAGACCATATTTTTCGTAGTGCCATGCAAACCTTAATCTCAAACATGAGATGTCACCACTCAAACCGAGGTGTGACAAGGCTGTTGGTATGTATGCCCTGAGAGCCAATCATGGGATGATTGGTGGGATACATTAAGATTGATTTGATAAACATTAAAGGCAAGCTTCCAATTCTTTCTGGTTCAGTCATATGAGATAGTGATAGAACAAATTGAATGTCTAAAGAATGACAGTACTCAATGACGTATGCTTTCAGGTTCAGGACCTAAACGATGAGATCATACGGATGCTAAGAGTTTGTACATTCTTGTTATGTCCCTAGTCGAATGTCATTGTGGAAGGTAAATAGACAGCAATGACACATAAGACTAGATTGTGGTGTTGGTTGATGACAGAATCTCATTAGTCATGATATAGAGATATCAAACCAAACACATAGGTACTTGTTAGAGAACAACTGTACCGGACAGACCCACCGTGAGTTTGACACATGGAACCATGAAATGGTAGTCACAGTCAGTACTCACAGTGATGGTGGTGAGTGTGATTCTTAGACCTGAAATCACTGCACTCAACACATGTCGTTGGGCACACTTTGACATCATCAAACGCAGTCCTGAAACATGGGTTGTTATAAAGGTGATGATTGGGTGGCTTTGACACATGGGGCTTTTGAGGGGTAAGTGATAGATATGGGATTTGTCCCTCCTAAGGGAGTTTGATATCCATGGCCACTTGATGAGTAGGATTGAGAAAGGCGTGCATGCATGTGTGAATCAGTATGTGATAATGATGTCATACATATCTCTTCCAGTCTACTCTGAGATCAAGAAAGTGAATGAACGTTGACAGGATGACTGTTCCATGCCTCGAGTTTATTCGGGATATCAGTGACAAAGGAATTATACATTCGATGTAACACCATTCATGGATTGTAGGATGAAAGTTGTTCTCCAACTTTCTACTTTCACTTGGGTAGCACTGATGTGTGACTAGGCACCGCTCTTTGCTTGTGAAGTCATAAGTGTTATGGACTTTCACTGCCAACGTGAAATGGACATGCAGGGTCACACACATAGGATTTAACCTGGAAGAGGAGTTTTGTACACAAGCAATGTTTAGATTGATTACTAAAGGAGTTTAGTAGTTCAATTAAACACTCATTTAATCGATAGCTCAATATCATATGGTTCGAGGTGTTGGACGCATTGATTGGAGTATTAGATTGATTGAAATCGCAATTGACTGATTTTGCACAACCTGTACTCCCAACCGATCGGCTCAAGCGTTGAACCGGTCGGATGAGGTTGTTGAACTGGTCGGCTCAATTGTTGAACCGATCGGCTCATGCACAGAGTGAAACGACTGGTTCAAGTGTTGAACCAATCGGTTCAACTGGTGCAATCGAGCAACTTGGGAAATTAGGATTGGTGAGAATTTTCCTTTCGTTTCAATTATCCAATTTGATTGGAAATAGGATTGGTATTCGATACCGATTGGAAACAAAAGAAGGAAAGTCAATCGGGAACCAACCTGGAACCCCAACCGACCGGTTCATGAGTGAACCGATCGGTTCAAGGGTCCCAAACGATCAGTTCAGTGGTGAATCGATCGGTTCAGGTCCTCAACCGACCGGTTCAGGTTGCGAGGTGGTTGTTTTTTGTGGAAAATTCCGAACCCTTCTACTCCTGCTTTTAGTCCCGCATTGCCCGGGATGGAGAACCCTGTCCCATGACCCTCCTATATATATAGGGGTATTGGGGGCTTCTCAGAGTACGACTCAGTGCAAGTTGATTGCTCTGCAAAGTTGTCGTTCTCTATGGTTTTGGTAACCAAGAGAGAGCCCGAGCAAGTGCTTCCCGCAAAAGGGAGGTGCAGCAAGGGAAGGACAACTGCAGTTGCAATTGACAGCAGGAGAGTGTGTTGGAAACTAGTATGTCAACAGGAAGGTGTGACTCCTTCCACTTCCTTGTGGGACAAGGAGTGTGGAGTTCCAGGTGGTCCGTGTGGACTACTACAGAGGCGGGAGGACACTGCCGCTTAGGAGGACAACTGTCATCCGACAGTCCGGTTCGAGTAGGAGTTGTCAGTCCTGGTGCGACCAGGAGCTGCACAGACGCCGTCCAAGACCGGAGTTGAAGACCGCGCATTGCGTGAGGAATTTTCGCCAAGCAAGCCTTGGAACAAGGTATGATTCCACAAACCATCCTTTCCTATTATAGACGTTGACGCGTTTCCTCGGTATGGGTTTGGGGAGAAAATTTTTGTTTCCGCTGCCTTCTCTGCCGCCCCTAAAACCCAACAAAGGCTCCACAAAGGTCAAATATATAAAACATTATGTCAAAAAGTATGAGGAACAAGAAGAATGTGACAAATTGCAAGAAACCCTAGAAGTCGATAAATTGCAATTAGGTCAAAACAAGCACATATATGCATAACTAGCTCAAATACTGTCTAAACAGGACCAAACTTGAAACATAAGTTTATCACATGATATCAAAGCACATCACAAGGTTTGATTAAGTTTGCGCGAGGAATTGTCACCAAGAAATCCTTGGGACAAGGTATGATTCCACAAACCATCCTTTCCTATTATATAGACGTTGACACGTTTCCTCGGTATGGGTTTGGGGAGAAAATTTTTGTTTCCGCTGCCTTCTCTGCCTCCCCTAAAACCCAATAGTGGTATCAGAGCCACGTCAACTGCTCTATATTTTAGGAATATCGATATGATCGATTTTGGTTTGTCGCCTTTATTTATTGCATACGATGCGAATAATATTGGCTTTATGCATGTCCAATCCTAAATCCACAAATCCCTAATTACATATATGATATGTATTATTAATGCACTCGATATGCATCGCCCTTAAACGAGTTTTGTGGTGGATGTGTGTAGCATGATTATGGCCTATAAACACCTATCTATGATTGGTTGTGTGTGGTTGCTTGCATCTCGGTCTGCGCACCGATCTTCCCTCTCTTATTTCTGATGTAACTCGAAATAATTCAAGATTCTTTCCTACCTTTGCTCCCCCGAATGTAACTCGAGGTTTCCCTTTTAAAGCAATGTAATAAATAGGATAGAATTTTATTTTTTGTTATTGCGAATACCGGAGGACATCAAGACAACTGCTCAGACGATCGGTTCAAGGCGTGAACTGATCGGTTGACCTTCCAGACAGTCAGTTGAAGGAGTGAACCGATCGGTTGATGACCGGTTCGAGGAGCGAGACGAGCGGGTGGCGGACATGACGAGATGCACGACGACCAGGCGAACCAATCAGTTGGAGGAGCCAACCGATCGGCTGGTGGCACCCAGACGACCGACTGGAGAGTACAGATCATTCATGTGATGAGTTGATCGACTCGGATGGCAACGCACAGAGTTCATCTTGTACAGGTTGCATGTGATGTAGACCTAGATGATCGTGATTCCACTTCGCTCGAGGAATCACATTAGGATGGCCATAATCATCGCTTTTTATCATTTGTGCATGTTTTTTGTGGGATATATCATGTATATGATACGTACTATGTATTTTGGTGATTGGATATGTATATGTATATAAAACCAAATCCCTCATTAAAATATTAAGTTTTAGATGCCTTCCAAGTGCGACACACGTGAAAAGCTTGATCGACCAAGTGTGGGCACGCCCTAGCGTGGTGCACCGTCTATCTCGTGGAAGCGTGAAGGATGAATGTGTGGGTCTGCCCTAGCAAGGTGCATGTTCATCGTGTTTGCTTTGGGTCGGACTTAACAAGGTGACCTAGATAGGATCTAGCACCTTGAGGCATGGAGATGATCATTGCAAGGAGTTGTATATGACATCTTATCAAGAGTTACATATGATGCAATTGGCAAAAGTTGCCTACCTGAGAGATCTAAGTTGTGGGCGATCAGCCCTAGCTGACTCATGACTTAGAGGATTTCAGGATCTTGCCCACTAGAAGGCTGTACGCTGCAATCTACCGAATTGATGGTGAGGGCTATCAATTTGAACTAAAATAGTGGGAACGATAATTAATTAAAGGCCTAATTATATCGTCAAACTTTCAAATCAATCAAATAAGTCAAAAATGAGTTTTGGACTAAAATTGCATATTTTCCTTTTGTAGTTCAAATGGCAACAAACAACAACAACTTTTTTTTGTGCTCCGTCCTTGACAAGGACAAGCTAAATGGGACGAACTTCCATGACTGGTATCGGACATTGAGAATTGTTCTCACTCAAGAGCGTAAGCTCTATGTCCTGGATACTCCAATTCCAGAGGAACCCGCTCCTAATGCACCAAGGACAGAAAGGGATGCTTACAAGTAGCATTCTGATGATGCCATTGATGCAAAGTGCTTGATGCTATGTTCAATGAACCATGAGTTACAGAGGCAACATGAGAACATGGGTGTCATAGAGATGATTCAGCATCTCAGGAACATGTATGAAGATCAGGCATGACAAGAGAGGTACAATGTTTCTAGGGCGTTGTTCAAGTGCGTCATGACAGAAGGAGATCCAGTTGGTCCTCACACACTCAAGATGATTGGGTATGTGGAGAACCTGTAGAGACTGGGATTTCCACTGAGCGAAGAGTTGGCTACTGACGTAATACTACAATCGTTGCCAGAATCTTACAGTCAGTTTGTGATGAACTACAACATGAACAACTTTGATAGGCCACTGTCAGAGTTGTTGGGCATGTTGAGGACAGCCGAGTTACAAATGAAGAAGGACAAGCCTAAGTCCGTGATGGTGATCACGAGCAAGAAAGGCAAGTCCAAGCGTAAGGGCAAGGGCAAAGCTAAGAAAGGTTCTGAAGCTAGCTAGGAGTCCAATCCATCTTCAGCTCTCAAGGCCAAGGGAGGCATGACCAAGAAAGGAAATTGCCACCATTGTCAAAAGCCAGGACATTGGAAAAGGAATTGTCCTCTCTACCTGGAAGAACAAAAGAAGAAGGAGGCAACTGAAGCCTCTACTTGAAGGTGTCATGTGAATAAACTTGTAACACTTTTTGAGGTATATGATACCAAGATGTAAAGTGTAAAGCACTCATAATTGGGGGCAAGTGTTGCCGCCATAGATAGGAGTACTTTAGTTTATTTTCAGCATATAAGGCATGTAATACAGTTATGAACTGCTATTTCATATTTGCCAATAGATAGAAACACTTTATTTTTGCATATTATATGACAATGATGGCAACTAATAAAGAGATGTTTCAATTTATAAAGATATGATCTTTGTGGCAATGCCTTGTTTATCTTATGGTATTTGATACGCATAAGATAAAATGATACCTGAAAGTTATAGATAACTCAAACAATTTAATTAGCATCAATCATGAGAAATTCATTTCTAGTTTCCATGTGATGGATAAATCTAGACTCTTTTGGTTAGAGAACCACTAAGAGACATGAATATCTTTGACATGATTAATTAACCTTCACTAATGTAGTGGGAGAGTGATTATCCTATTAGGTATAATACATGTGATGTATTTACATACCTATTGGAACAAATGCTTATACTTCAAATGGTGTTTAGAGAAATACCAATATGAATGTCTTGAAGTGTTCAAGATTATCATAAATGAAGTACAAATTTGGTAAAGTATTAATTCTTGATGAGATCAATGAATAAAATACTTGGACCAAATGTTTGAGATCCTTATGAGTGATTATGATAGTGTATCATAGTGAACTCATGATTAAGGCATGGTGATGTCTGAATCAAAAGAAGGAATCATACTCTAAGGAGTTAGAGAATGATTATCAAATAACTGAATTCTTCTTAACAAATGAATACCCCACACTAATAAAAGAAATTAAGAATCACAAGGGTTGTGAGTTCTTATATCTTTAACAGATACACCTCAATTATCTATGTGATGAGTTGTTCATATGATGAGTCAACTATCAAGATGAATATGAGGAACCAAATTTTGAGACATGGGTTATGACCATTACATCCTAAATGACATCCATGTCAACCATAAGGTATGACCTTTATGGTGGCACCCATTGGATCAAATCCATAAGTGCAAATGAGTCTTAAATGTTAAGACACATGGATAACATTTTGAGAAGGATGATGCTTGTTGATTGCAACTTAATGACTAAGATATTTGTCATATGGATACTAAAACCACATTCCTATGAGGAATACAATAAGGATGTGTATGTGACACAACCTATAAGGTTTATGAATCCACTAATGCAAATGAAGTCTATAAGTTACAATGGACTAATCAATATGATTGATTGAGTACAAGCAACTCAAAATTGGATCTTTACTTTGATGATATAGTCAAAGGGTTTGACTGATATGTCAAAGATAAAGAAGGGATCTGTGATTTAGTGGGAGCATATTCACATTCCACATATTGATGTGAAATGGAATTGTTCTAGAATGGAAATCCAAAAGTGGAAATTATCTTTAAGGAAGATAGAGATGTTTCCTATGTGATAGGAATAGAGATCTATATAGATAGTTCTCGAAAAACCTCTTGACCATGAAAGAGAAAGCATACATTGGCAGTCTGTACAGAAGGATTCAGTATGCACAGATTCAGTGGGAGAAAACTTGTCCATGCTACATGGAGTTAGTATCCCAAGGCCGAGTGTTCAATTCTTATGAAGAATGGAAACAATAAGAATAGATATGGATCTATCATGTATGTAATCATCCCATTGTCTTGCATGTATGACATGGCAAGAATAAAATGCATTCATCATCTTGTATGTAGGACATGGCAATATGATGTGCTCATCCTGATAAATCGTATGTGGGACATGACGAGTGGACGTCTGTCTGCTTCCAGTAAGGGTTACTGGAATGCCATGAGAACTTTATAAGTACTTGTGAAGTACTAGTTCTATGGAGATAAGGAAGAGTTCGATGTAAAGAGTTACATTGATGCGAACTTCTGGAAAGACAGAAAATTAATTGCAAAATATACATAGGATGTATAAAAGTGAAAGTTTGTTGATAATTGGAAGTGTTCCAATACAACCATTTAAAAGGAAATTCTGAGTATCTATGTGTTAGAGAACAGCAGTAGATACTATATGGATCTAGAAGTTCATGAGATGAACTTATAGATATTCCACTCATTGATGACAAGTCTGGAATCCTTGATCATGCAATGTGGCTAAAGGTTAGCACAGGAATACAAGATCGCATATTACGACAACTCCATCTCATACGTGTGACGTACAGCGAAGAGATGTGAGACATGCAATTTATATTGACTTTGGCAAGGTGTTTCCATTACTCACTATGTTGGCACTAGAGCACAGTAACGTGTGGGACATGTTTGAATATCACTATGAATATCATTCAAGAGTGATTGGCTCGCAGTGCAAGTGGGAGTCTGTTGGTATGTATGCCCTGAGAGCCAATCATGGGATGATTGGTGGGATACATTAAGATTGATTTGATAAACATTAAAGGCAAGCTTCCAATTCTTTCTGGTTCAGTCATATGAGATAGTGATAGAACAGATTGAATGTCTAAAGAATGACAGTACTCAATGACGTATGCTTTCAGGTTCAGGACCTGAACGATGAGATCATACGGATGCTAAGAGTTTGTACATTCTTGTTATGTCCCTAGTCAGATGTCATTGTGGAAGGTAGATAGACATCAATGACACACAAGACTAGATTGTGGTGTTGGCTGATGACAGAATCTCATTAGTCATGATATAGAGATATCAAACCAAACACATAGGTACTTGTTAGAGAACAAGTGTACCGGACAGACCCACCGTGAGTTTGACACATGGAACCATGAGATGGTAGTCACAGTCAGTACTCACAGTGATGGTGGTGAGTGTGATTCTTAGACCTCAAATCACTACACTCAACACATGTCGTTGGGCACACTTTGACATCACCAAACGCAGTCCTGAAACATTGGGTGGCTTTGACACATGGGGCTTTTGAGGGGTGAGTGATAGATATGGGATTTGTACCTCCTAAGGGAGTTTGATATCCATGGCCACTTGATGAGTAGGATTGAGAAAGGCGTGCATGCATGTGTGAATCAGTATGTGATACTGATGTCATACATATCTCTTCCAGTCTACTCTGTGATCAAGAAAGTGAATGAACGTTGACAGGATGACTGTTCCATGCCTTGAGTTCATTCGGGATATCAGTGACAAAGGAATTATACATTTGCTGTAACACCATTCACGGATTGTAGGATGAAAGTTGTTCTCCAACTTTCTACTTTCACTTGGGTAGAACTGATGTGTGACTAGGCACCGCTCTTTGCTTGTGAAGTCATAACTGTTATGGACTTTCACTGCCAACGTGAAATGGACATGCAGGGTCACACACATAGGATTTAACCTAGAAGAGGAGTTTTGTCCACAAGCAATGTTTAGATTGATTACTAAAGGAGTTTAGTAGTTCAATTAAACACTCATTTAATCGATAGCTCAATATCATATGGTTTAAGGTGTTCGACGCATTGATTGGAGTATCGGATTGATTGAAATCGCAATTGACTGATTCTGCACAACTTGTACTCCCAACCGATCGGCTCAAGCGTTGAACCGGTCGGCTCAATTGTTGAACCGATCGGCTCATGCACAGAGTGAAACAGCCGGTTCAAGTGTTGAACCGATCGGTTCAACTGGTGCAATCGAGCAACTTGGGAAAGTAGGATTGGTGAGAATTTTCCTTTCGTTTCAATTATCCAATTTGATTGGAAATAGGATTGGTATTCGATACCGATTGGAAACAAAAGAAGGAAAGTCAATCGGGAACCAACCTGGAACCCCAACCGACCGATTCATGAGTGAACCGATCGGTTCAAGGGTCCCAAACGATCGGTTCAGTGGTGAATCGATCGGTTCAGATCCTCAACCGACTGGTTCACTTGTGAACCGATCGGTTCAGGTTGCGAGGTGGTTGCTTTATGTGGAAAATTCCGAACCCTTCTACTCCTGCTTTTAGTCCCGCATTGCCCGGGATGGAGAACCCTGTCCCATGACCCTCCTATATATATAGGGGTATTGGGGGCTTCTCAGAGTACAACTCAGTGCAAGTTGATTGCTCTGCAAAGTTTTCATTCTCTCTGGTTTTGGTAACCAAGAGAGAGCCCGAGCAAGTGCTTCCCGCAAAAGGGAGGTGCAGCAAGGGAAGGACAACTGCAGTTAGAATTGACAGCAGGAGAGTGTGTTGGCGACTAGTACGTCAACAGGAGGGTGTGACTCCTTCCACTTCCTTGTGGGACAAGGAGTGTGGAGTTCCAGGTGGTCTGTGTGGACTACTACAGAGGCGGGAGGACACTGCCGCTTAGGAGGACAACTGTCATCCAACAGTCCGGTTCGAGTAGGAGTTGTCAGTCCCGGTGCGACCACGAGCTGCACAGACGCCGTCCAAGACCGGAGTTGAAGACCGTGCATTGCGCGAGGAATTTTCACCAAGCAAGCCTTGGGACAAGGTATGATTCCACAAAACATCCTTCCCTATTATATAGACGTTGACGCGTTTCCTCGGTATGGGTTTGGGGAGAAAATTTTTGTTTCCGCTGCCTTCTCTACTTCCCCTAAAACCCAACAAAGGCTCCACAAAGGTCAAATATATAAAACATTATGTCAAAAAGTATGAGGATCAAGAAGAATGTGACAAATTGCAAGAAACCCTAGAAGTCGGTAAATTGCAATTAGGTCAAAACAAGCACATATATGCATAACTAGCTCAAATACTGTCTAAACAGGACCAAACTTGAAACATAAGTTTATTACATGATATCAAAGCACATCACAAGGTTTGATTAAGGTTTTAAGCATCTAATTATGCTAAGAAAGAATGTTCAACCATTACATTTGCACTACAAATTTAAATCCATTAGCCAAACCATCAACACACAATAGTGTTATAATCATATAACATTTATATATTCAAAAAAGAGTAAGATATAAGACAATGATATTTAGAATCACTTCTTTTATTATTTGGAACTGAAGTCCAACCTAAAATTTGATAATAATGCAATATGAATATATGCTTGAGGTTCTAGTGAGATCAAAGAGACAAGTAACCTACAAGATCACATTAAGCTTCAACATAATACAAAACATTGTGATTTGAACAAAAGAAAACAACAATAATTCAACAAACTTAGAAATGTATACTAAAAAATGTAACAGTCTAGCTGTAAGGAAAATCTGAAGCTTAAAATTAGCTTAAGCAACTAGGTATCTTCTAGCCCAACCACCATAAGCATAGCCGATAACAACTCACTAATTAGGGTCTTACTGAAAGGAACTAATTTTTAGATAGATTATATGGGCACTTCCATAGAAATAAGAAGCAAATATTTCCTATGAATACAAAGAAAGTGAAAGTAGGTTCTAAGATTAGATCAAGAGGAAGATGCATATGGATGGAATTTGATGGACCACTCATAATATTAAGAAATATAATTCTAGTGTTCCATGCCACAGATGAAAGACAAGGGTGAAGGGTGACTCCTGTATATTATAATCAGCAAGTGACATCTCATCTTTTGGAAATTTCCCAATAATGACCACTACTGGTGTGGAGGGGTTTCTTTATTTCATCCTTAATATTGTCTATGGTGTTTAAACTCTCCATTTCCACAGTGATAGTTTTGTCTGTCTATCTTGATAAAGGTCTACTCGCCACTTTGAATATGCAGAAGCAAATGCTGGGTGGATTGTTTTGGAATGTTGTAACTGCTAGAGTCATGCCATCATCAACCTACTTCCCAGAAATGATTTGACTCCGCTGATTAGGAGGGATGCCTTCGTTGTATTCGATCTTTCCCTTGACATAATCTATGGTGTCTAACATTTCTACATCGAGAGTATGATCTTTCCAATAAGCAACTTGACAAAAATTTGCATACCCCTAAGAGTCTGAGAAAAAGGTAGAGTCTAGAGTGCTAAATGTAAAATTCAACAAGTGTGTAACCATTTTCAGGGCTGCAGATGAACACAAATATGTTGGTATGTATGCCCTGAGAGCCAATCATAGGATGATTGGTGGAATACATTAAGATTGATTTGATAAAGATCAAAGGCAAGCTTCCCATTCTTTCTGGTTCAGTCATATGAGATAATGATAGAACAGATTGAATGTCCAGAGAATGCCAATACTCAATGACGTATTCTTTCAGGTTGAGGACCTGAATGATTAGATCATACAGATGCAAAGAGTTTTTACATTCTTATTATGTCCCTAGTCAGATGTCATTATGGAAGGTAGACAGACAACAATGACACACAAGACTAGATTGTGGTGTTGGTTGATGACAGAATCTTGTTAGTCATGATATGTAGATATCAAACCAAACAAATAGGTACTTGTTAGAGAACAAGTTTACCGGACAGACCCACCGTGAGTTTGACACATGGAACCATGACATGGTAGTCAGAGTCAGTTCACATAGTGATGGTGGTGAGTGTGATTCTTTGACCTAAAATCACTACACTCAACACATGTTGTTGGGTACACTTTGACATCATCAAACGCAGTCTTGAAACATGGGTTGTTATAAAGGTGATGATTGGGTGGCTTTGACACATGGGGCTTTTGAGGGGTGAGTGATAGATATGGGATTTGTCCCTCTTGAGGGAGTTTGATATCCATGGCCACTTGATGAGTAGGATTGAGATAGGAATGCACACGCATGTGTGAATCAGTATGTGATATTGATGTCATACATATCTCCTCCAATCAACTCTGAGATCAAGAAAGTGAATGAACGTTGAAAGGATGACTATTCCATGCCTTGAGTTCATTTGGGATATCAGTGACAAAGGAATTATACATTCACTGTAACAACATTCACATATTGTAGGATTGAAAGTTGTTCTCTAACTTTCTATTTCACTTGGGTATCACTGATGTGTGACTAGGCACCGCTCTTTGCTTGTGAAGTCATAAGTGTTATGGACTTTCACTGCCAACGTGAAATGGACCTACAGGGTCACACACATAGGATTTAACCTAGAAGAGAAGTTTATCCACAAACGATGTTTAGATTGATTACTAAAGGAGTTTAGTAGTTCAATTAAACACTCAATTAATTGATAGCTCAATATCATAGTGTTCAAGGTGTTGGACCGATTGATTAGAGTATCAGATTGATTGAAACTGTGATTGACTGATTCTGCACAGTCTGCACTTCCAACCGATCGGCTCATGTGATGAACCGATTGGCAAAAGACAGGATGAACTGACCGATTCAAGGGTTGAACCGATCTGCTCAACTGGTCTAACCGAGATTGTTTGGAAATTCAATAGACTATTTTGCAAATTCAATTTGTTTCACTTGTAAAAAATCGATTTGGACAAGGATTAATATTTGATAAATCAGAAACAAATTTGAAAGTCAATTTGAGTTGGATAAGGACCACGAACCAATCGGCTTAGAAGTGAACCGATCGGCTCAGGTTGCCCAACTGATCGGTTGAGGTGTGAATCGATCGGCTCAACTCCCCAACCGACCATTTCATGCATGAAACGATCGGTTCAGGTGGTGCAGTTGGTTGTTTTGTGGAAAATCTCAAACCATTTTACTCCTGCATTAATCTCGCATTGCTCGGGATAGAGAACCTTTTCCCATGACCCTCCTATATATATAGGGGTAGTGGGGGCTTCTCAGGAACACAACTCAGTGCACCAATTGCTCTGCAAAGTTGTCGTTCTCTCTGGTTTTGGTAACTGAGAGAGAGCCCGAGCAAGTACTACCCGATAAGGGAGGCATAGCAAGGGAAAGACAACTGCAGAAAGCGACTGGTGGTAGGAGAGTGTGTCGGTGACTAGTACGATGACTGGAGGGTACGACTCCTTCTTATTCCTTGTGGGACAAGGAGATCGAAGTTCTAGGTGGTCCGTGCGGACTACTTCAGAGGTGGGAGACTTCTGCCTCTCAGAGGACAGCTGTCAATCCTAACAGTCCCAGTGCGACTAGGAGGCTCCAGTCCCGGTGCGACCAGGAGCTGCACAGACACCGTCAAAGCCCAGAGGTGAAGACCGCACTAGCTGCGAGGTAACATCACCGAGCAAGCCTCAGGACAAGGTACGCCTCCACAAACCATCCTTCCTATTGTATAGACGTTGACGCGATTCCTTTATTCTGGATTTGGGAGAAGAATTTTTTTTGTTTCTGTTGCCTTCTTTGTCTCCCCTAAAACCCAACAGTGGTATCAGAGCCACGTCAACTTCTTTATACTTTAGGATTATCGATATGATCGATTTTGGTTTGTTTCCTTTATTTATTGCATACGATGCAAATAAAATTGGCTTTATGCATGTCCAATCCTAAATCCAAAAATCCCAATATACATATATGATATGTAATATTAATGCACTCGATATACGTCGCCCTTAAATGAGTTTTGTGGTGGATGTATAGTGTGGTTTTGGCCAATAAATCCTATATATGTGTGCTTGGTTGTATGTGGTTGCTTACATCTTAGTCTGCGCACCGATTCCGTATCTCCTATTCCTGATATAACTCGAGATAAACTTGAGATTTCTTTCCTACCTTTGCTCCCCCCGAATGTAACTCGGGGTTTCCCAATTTAAAATGTAAATAGGATAGAACTTTTATTTCCTGTTATGTCAAAGAACGGCAGACAATCTGACGATGAATGAGATGACCGGTTCAAGGCATGAACCGATCGGTTGGCAATCCAGATGACTGGTTCGAGGAGCGAGATGATCGAGTGGCGGCCATGAGGGGATGCACGACGACCAGGAGGACCAATCGGTTGGAGGAGCCAACTAATCGGCTGGTGGCACCCAGTCGATCGGCCTGATGGCGAGCCGATCAATCATGGAGATGAGTTGATCAAACCTAGTAAAGGCAAAGCACAGAGTTCATCCTGTACAGGTTGCATACGATGTAGACCTAGATGATAGTGATTCCTCTTGGCTCGAGGAATCACATTAGGATGGCCATAATCATCGCTTTTATCGTTTCACATGTTTTCTGTGGGATATAGCATGTATATGATACACACTATATATTGTGGTGATTGGATATGTATATGTACTTATAAAAACGAAATCCCTCATTAAATATTAAAGTTTTAGATGCCTTCCAAATGCAACACACGTGAAAAGCTTGATCGGCCAAGTGTGGACACGCCCTAACGTGGTGCACCGTCTATCTCATGGAAGCGTGAAGGATGGATATGAGGGTCTGCCCTAGCAGGGTGCATATTCATCGTGTTGGCTTTGGGTCAGACTTAACAAGGTGACCTAGATAGGATCTAGCACCTTTAGGCATGGAGGTGATCATGGAAAGGAGTTGTATATGACATCTTTCAAGAGTTACGTATGATGCAATTGGCAAAAGTTGCCTACCTGAAAGATCTAAGTTCTGGGTGACAGCCCTAGTTGGTCCATGACTCAGAGGATTTCAGGATGTTGACCCACTAGAAGATTGTACACTACAATCTTTCGAATTGATGGTGAGGGCTATCAATTTGAACAAAAATAGTGGGAGCGATAATTAATTAAAGTCCTAATTATATCATCAAACTTTTCAAATCAATCAAATAAGTCAAAATTGAGTTTTGAACTAAATTGCATATATTTCCTTTTGTAGTACAAATGACAACAAACAACAATCAGTTTTCGTTGCGATCGGTCCTTGAGAAGGACAAGCGGAATGGGACTAACTTCCACGGCTGGTTTAGGACATTGAGAATTGTTCTCACTCAAGAGAAAAAGCTCTATGTCCTGGATACTCCAGTTCCAGAGGAACCTGCTCCTACTACACCAAAGGTAGAAAAGGATGCTTATAAGAAACATTTTGATGATTCCATTGATGCAAAGTGCTTGATGTTGTGCTCCATGAACCATGAGTTGCAGAGACAACATGAGAACATGGGTGTCATTGAGATGATTCAGCATCTCAAGAACATGTATGAAGATCAAGCACGGAAAGAGAGGTATAATGTCTCCAGGGCACTGTTCAAGTGTGTCATGATAGAAGGAGATCCAGTTGGTCCTCACACGCTCAAGATGATTGGGTATGTGGAGAACCTGATGAGACTAGGATTTACCCTTATCCAAGAGTTGGCTACTGACGTGATACTGCAATCGTTGCCAAAATCCTACAGTCACGTGATGAACTACAACATTAAAAACTTTGACAAGCCGTTGATAGAGTTGTTGGGAATGTTAAGGACAACCGAGACACAGATGAAGAAGGACAAGCCTAAGTCTGTGATGATGATCCACAACAAGAAAGGCAAGTCCAAGCACAAGGGAAAGGTCAAGGCTAAGAAAGGTTCTGATGCTAGCCAGGAGCCCAAGGTGTCTTCAGCTCTCAAGGCCAAGGGAGGTGTGACCAAGAGAGGCAATTGCCACCATTGTCAAAAGCCAGGACATTGGAAAAGGAATTGCCCACTCTATCTGGAAGAACTAAAGAAGAAGGAGGTGACATACGTCTCCACCTGAAGGCATCATGAAATAAACTTGTAACACTTTTTGAGGTATATGATACCAAGATATAGTGTGTAAAGCACCCAATACATGGGGCAAATATTTCTGCCATAGATAGGAGTACTTTAGCTTATTTTCAGCCTTGAAGGCATGTAATAGAGTTATGAACTGCTATTTCATATTTGCCAATGGATAGAAACACATTATTCTTGCATATTGTATGACAATGATTGCAATTAATAAAGTTGATGTTTCTATTCCAAAGATATGATCTTTATGGCAATGCCTTGTTTATCTTGTGATACTTGGTATGCATAAGATAAA
Source organism: Alisma plantago-aquatica (assembly GCA_963693085.1). NCBI lineage: Eukaryota > Viridiplantae > Streptophyta > Magnoliopsida > Alismatales > Alismataceae > Alisma > Alisma plantago-aquatica. Next base: position 44,055,535 of record OY856413.1, read on the forward strand.
ATGATACCTAAAGTTTATTGATAACTCAAACAATCAAATTAGCATTATCATGAGAAATTCATTTCTAGTTTCCATATGATGGATAAAGCTAGACTCTTTTGGTTAGAGAACCAGTAAGAGACATGAATCTCTTGAACATGATAAATCCATCTTCACTAGTGGTAGTAGGAGAATGATTATCCTATTAGGTATAATACATGTGATGTATTTACATACCTATTTGACTTAATGCTAGTACTTCAAGCGGTATTTAAAGGAAATACCAATATGAATATCTTGAAGTGTTCAAGAATATCACAGATGAAGTACATATTTGGTAAAGTGTTAATTCTTGATGAGATCAATGAATGAAATACTTAGACCAAATGTTTGAGAACCTTGTGAGTGATTATGATAGTATATCATTGTGAACTCATGATTAAGGCATGGTGATGTCTAAATCAACAAGGAGTCATACTCTAAGGAGCTAGAGGATAATTATTAAATAACTAAATTCTTCTTAAATAAAGAATACCCCACACTAATAAAGGACATTAAGAATCACAAAGAGTTGTGAGTTCTTATATCCTTGACAGATAACACCTCGATTATCTATGTGATGAGTTGGTCATGTGATGAATCAACTATTTAGATAAATATTGGGAATCGGATTTTGAGTTATGGTTTATGACCATTACATCCTAAATGACTTCCATGTGAATCATAAGGTATGACCTTGATGATAGCACCCATTGGGATGAAATCCATAAGTGCGAATGAGTCTTAAGTGTTAAGACACATGGATAACACTTTGAGAAGGATGATGATTGTTAAATTGCGACTTATGACTAAGAAATTTGGCATACGGATACTAAAACCACATTCCTATGAGGAATAAGACAAGGATGTGCACATGACACAACCTATAAGGTTTATGAATCCATCAATGCAAATGAAGTCTATAAGTTACAATGGACTAATCAATGTGATTGATTGAGTACAAGAAACTCAGAACTGTGATCTCTACTTTGATGATATAGTCAAAGGGTTTGACTGATATGTCAAAGATAATGAAGGGATCTATGATTTAGTGGGAGCGTATTCACATTCCACATGTTGATGTGAAATGGAAATGTTCTAGAATGGAAATCCAAAGTGGAAATTATCTTTAAGGAAGATAGAGACGTTTCCTATGTGATAGGAATAGAGATCTATAGAGATAGTTCTCGAAAACATCTTGACCTGAAAAAAGAAAGCATACATTGACAATCTATACTGAAGGGTTCAATGTGCATAGATTCAGTGGGAGAAAACTTGTCCATGTTACATGAAGTTAGTATCCCAATGCCAAGTGTCCAATTCTTATGAAGAATGGAAACACTAAGAATAGATAAGGACCTATCGTGTATGTAATCATCCCATCATCTTGCATGTATGGACATAGCAAGAATAAAATGTGTTCATCATCTTGTATGTAGGACATGCCAATATGATGTGCTCATCCTAATAACTCGTATGTGGGACATGACAAGTGGATGTTTGTCTAGTTCCAGTAAGGGTAACTGGAATATCATAAGAACTTGATAAGTACTTTAGAAGTACTAGTTCTATGGAAATAAGGAAGGGTTCACTGTAAAGAGTTACACTGATGCGAACTTCTGAAAAGGACAAAAAATTAATCACAAAATATATATGAGATATATAAAAGTGAATGTTTGTTGATAATTGGAAATGTTCCAATAATGTCGTTCAAAAGGAAATGTTGAGTATCTGTGTGTTAGAGAACAACAGTGGATACTATATGGATCTAGGAGTTCATAAGAGATGAACTTATAGTTATTCCGGTCTTTTATGACAAGTAAGGAGTACTTGGTCATGCAATGTGGCTACAGGTTAACAAAGGAATACTAGATCACATATTATGGTCCCTCCATCTCATATGTGTGACGTACATCGAACAGATGAGAGACATGGAGTTAATACTGACTTTGGCAAGGTGTTGCCATAACTCATTATGTTAGCACTAGAGCACAGTAACATGTAGGACATGTTTGAAGATCACTATGAATATGATTCAATGGTGATTGGATCACAGTGCAAGTGGGAGTCTGTTGGTATGTATGCCCTGAGAGCCAATCATAGGATGATTGGTGGGATACATTAAGATTGATTTTATAAAGATCAAAGGCAAGCTTCCAATTCTTTCTGGTTCAGTCATATGAGATAATGATAGAACAGATTAAATGTCTAGAGAATGACAGTACTCAATAACGTATGCTTTCAGGTTGAAGACCTGAACGATGAGATCATACGGATGCAAAGAGTTTGTACATTCTTATTATGTCCCTAGTTGGATGTCATTGTGGAAGGTAGATAGACAACAATGACACACAAGACTAGATTGTGGTGTTGGTTGATGACAGAATCTCATTAGTCATGATATGGAGATATCAAACCAAACACATAGGTACTTGTTAGAGAACAAGTTTACCGGACAGACGCACCGTGAGTTTGACACATGGAACCATGACATGGTAGTCACAGTCAGTTCTCACAGTGATGGTGGTGAGTGTGATTCTTTGACTTGAAATCTTTACACTCAACACATGTCGTTGGGTACACTTTGACATCATCAAACACAATCTTGAAACATGGGTTGTTATAAAGGTGATGATTGGGTGGCTTTGACACATGGGGCTTTTGAGGGGTGAGTGATAGATATGGGATTTGTCCCTCCTGAGGGAGTTTGATATCCATGGCCGCTTGATGAGTAGGATTGAGATTGGTGTGCACATGCATGTGTGAATCAGTATGTGATATTGATGTCATACATATCTCCTCCAATCTACTCTGAGATCAAGAAAGTGAATGAACGTTGAAAGGATGATTGTTCCATGCCTTGAGTTCATTCGGGATATCAGTGATAAAGGAATTATACATTTGCTGTAACACCATTCACGGATTGTAGGATTGAAAGTTGTTCTCTAACTTTCTATTTCACTTGGGTAGCACTGATGTGCGACTAGACACCGCTCTTTGCTTGTGAAGTCATAAGTGTTATGGACTTCACTACTACAGAAATGGCTTATAGCGTCACTTTTGTTGGTGTTTGTTGTAATAATAAACCGACACCTAAACCATACAACGTCGGTGTATAAAATAAGCCGACATCAATCTGTGAAGGGTGACCAGACACAGGTATCACTTTTATTCAGTGTTGGTTCCTTAATAAGAAACCGACACCGAAAAGTAACTGCCAAAACCAAAATTTCCAGCGAAAAAAATTGCCTCCAAAAATTGACATACATCGTCGGTTTTTAAGAGAGGAACCGACAACTAAAGGTTTTCTGCGAGACAGAAATTTGCTCACTTTTTATTGTCGGTTTTGTAACAATAACTGACGCCATTGTGTTTTCGCGCGAATAACCGCGAAAAAATTCACCTCCCTTTAGTGTCGGTGGTTTGTTTCAAATCGACACTTAAAGTTTGTATTTTCGGTTTTGTTAGCAACCGACACCTATAGTTAACTTAACAGCGCGGCAGACACTTCCTCTTCTGTTTCATTCATTTCCACTGATCAGGGTTTTTGCTCCGACGATTCCCTTTGCTCTGATGATTCTACTGTTGTCCTACACCTCTGCCTCCGCATCCACCTCCGACACCGCCTCTGCCTCCGCCTCCGCCTCCGACACTTCTGCCACTCGCCGCCTCTGCTTCGGCCAGCCGCTATCGGCGACCGCCCGACCAGAGCAGTAGCGCCGCCCGCACGGAGCAGCACTGTCGCCCGCAGCAACGTTGCCGGCAAGGAGCAGCAGCGCTGCCCACACGGAGTAGCACTGCCGCCTGCACAGAGCCAGCAGTGTCGCCGCTTGAAGAAGCCAGCAGGGCCGCCTCTTCGAGCTGCTAGAAGGGCTGCCATTTGAAGCACCCTACACGCCCATTATCAGGTTTTCCCCTGACCTGCATTGTTCTATGACAAACTTCATTTTGTTCTACACAATATTACTCACATTTACAACATACTCACATATCAATTCAGGGTTAATGTGGGGGATTTGGGGGCGGGATATTGTACTACAAGTTCTTCATGTGCTTATCTATGCATAACCTTTTATATTAATTTATCCTCTTTCGGTTCAAGTTTTAGAATTCTAGGTAGTTTTAAGCGACATCTTCACTACTTCAACCACTCAAAAGTTTTGATATGTAGATTCATCAAGTTGATGAATGCATTATATACATTGTTTAAAGCTTGATTGATTATGGTAATCTAATCATTATGTTTCAAAACTAATGAGAAGATTTAAACATTATTTGATTCACATAATTAGGGTTTGAGAATTGAAAATCCTAATCGACAAAAAATTAGGGTTTTGGTAACATATGAATACAAAATTTGATTAGTATAGTCATTTACTAAATGATTTTCAGCATTTTATATACAACTAGGATTTAGTTGAAATTTTTACATGGTTTGGAGAAATTAGATATTAGTTGGAAGAATTTTTTGACTTGTTTGTCGGCCGATTTTTTAATGATGTTTGAACTCTATAGAGAGGAGTGGCGGTTGAGTATTCCCTAGATTAACTCGACCGGCCATGTTGCATACTATATTGATTGACGATCCATGGGGAATTCTATGGATATATGTGAAACGACCGTCTCGCGAAAACAGGATTAACTAATGCGGAAGCGAATTATTTGCAGCGGATTACTGAAAATCACTGAAAATTTAGAACTTTTTGCAAAGAGATCCATTCACAGGAAAACTCTTTAACCATGAACCAAAGTATTCCAAATTCATCCTGGTTCACAAGTACACAACATGTACCATTCCTTTTCAAGGATTACAACATTGACTGCCCTGTTAACAAATATACACAGGCAGTATAAAAACTTTGAGGCACTAAGCCAAAACTCATATTGATACATTTAAAACTCCGAGGACCTGAGAGTACAGAGACGACACATAAGACTACTATCTATATGACTAGACAGACAATATTTCCACCTGAGATTTTATTGTTGTCCATGTTGTTGTTGCTGCTCTTTCCTTGTTCTAGGGTTTCTGCTCTGCCTTCCATGCATACCTAAAAAAATGTTTCCCATGGGGGTGAGACAATTGAAAATTGCCCCAGCGAGAGATATAACTCTCCGCCAAAAACATTGTTATTGCAGTTTATCAAATTAAAACTGAGCAGGGGTTACTTTTACATTATCAGGCAGAATTATTCATCAAAGAACAGAATTAGATAATCTCCATTCTCAAGGAGGTCATTGCATCTACCCATGGTAGATAAGTAATTTATCTGTCTACTTTGTAGAGAATATAAAGAAACATAATTAACATTTATCTACTAAGGAATGCACAAAGAAATGCAACATCAGCCAATGAATCTCCGTATTCAATCCTTAAGCAAACATGCTATACGGCTGATTACATTTTAGAATCACACTTATGCTCTGAGGAGATGAGATATACCGCTCATACTCCAACCGACCATTACGAAATCGCCTCGGTACCATACATAGGTCATCAAAAGAGCCGGATTCTTATGACCTCATTTGTCTCGGTCAGTACGAGACCACATTCAGGACATCTCATGTCTCTGCTAACTAGCTAGCCAGGGTATTCTGGCACCTTCACTACAGAGTTACAGCGTCAAATGCACTCTCATCGCCAATCGAGATATTTCTTATTTATCTCCTCGATCTGACATTAAGTATCATTGGGAGATTCGTGATACATCCATCCTGACATATTCATGAAGGATTGAGAGGTTTCTTGTTTACCTTCCAACAATCTCTTCAAGAGGACGTAAGGATATTTTCTCCCATTTACCCCCACATATTCAAAATATGTGCTCCGGGTTTTGCCGCGGGCACCCGTTTCACAATCACCTATTCCTGACGATGATGGATCTATGGTCAGAGCACTACATGAATAGATTTCACTTGATTTATTAAGTACATTCTCATATTCTTTTAGCATCAGCCAAGTTCTCAAACATAACTTATTACAACAATGCTATAAAGAGACATGTACTACTTTTATCAGATATTTATCAGTCTTTCAAAGACCCTAGGAACTCAGTCCCTCATTTCAATACTGGGAATTATAATTCCTTCACTTTCTCATCACCATAATCATATGGTTCTGGGTATTCAAACCCTTAACTCATCATTGAGCATTATTATACCTTTTTCAGGTAACTATCACCTTTAGGTCATCTGACCAAGGCATTCATGATACTTGTTACACAAGCATCACACCTGGCTCACAAGGCCATGAAATATCTTGTCCCCTCTCACTAGGTAACAACTTACTCATGTGACTCATAAAAGTCCATGCATATTGCTTCTTTTACTAAGAAACAACAACATTAAGGCACATAATGCCAATCAACATTTATTATATAAATGTCACAGCTCACACTAGCTATATACCTCATCTCATAATATTTGTATGGTTATTAGGCATGATAAAAGTCATACAAGATATTCATCACATCATGTGATGTGATAGTAACACCGTTATTCCTCTACCAGGAATTAGGGTTTACTATCAAATAGGGTTTTCATTCCCTTTACCCAAATTAGGGTTAGGGTTCCCCATTTCTCATTAATAAAGAGTTCATGATCTCATTATCTGTCCAACCCTTAATACATTATTCCATACCTCTGGGGCATTCAAGGATATCATATTTGATTATTCTAGAACATTACATTCATCATATAGCATTAATGATCATCAATTCAAGGTATGAGTTCATTTCTCATCCTTATCATGGTATGATTATATCATACACATCATTTGGGCTTAAACCCATTCTCAAGGTACATTAATTAACACTCATCAAGATGTAACAACTCATTACATTTCATTGTTATAGTTGCATAACACACTTCATATGTTTCTTACCCAATTATATTGTATTTGAAGTACATCAAGGCATATAAACCTTGAAATGTCGAATGTGATAAGTATCATATCTTGATGTATCACTTTCTCATCATTTCAAACTCTGTTGAGTTATCCATCTTATCCTGTATTAAGGTATTTCCCTCTTAATACATTCCATCACTAATCTCTTACCTTTAGCATATAATGCAAAGGCCACATATTAGAATTGTACATCTATCTCACATGATATGGACTTATCTTAGTTTAAGGCATGACTTTATTATAAAGTTGCTTATAAACAATCACAATGATACACCCTCAACTAGGGTTTCTCATCACATATCTTATGTATCCTTCATCCAATTATATTGGACTTATAATCATATCAAGGTATACGATCATATGAGGTCACTTTCAAATCACCTCTAAATCAAGCATAGAGCACCACGGCCGTGCAACCAAGAATGGTCGTGCGAGGGGAAGCTACCATGGTCGTGCTACCTTGCATGGTCGTGCAAAGGGAGTTCACCACATGAATCATATTCAAGTATGAATTCTATTCTTTCATTAGGGATTAGGGTTTCACATACCATCTCCCTTCTTTAGAATAGGGATTGCATATAGCATCACCCTTCATTAGGGTTTCATATCACATTGCCCATAATTAGGGTTTATGTTCATGATTAGGATTTCATGATCTCTCTACTTAAGGATCATACCCTTAAACACCACATGAATCATATTCTTATAGAAATTCATACTATCATCATCTCAACTTGATTAGGTCATATCAACCCTTCAATCGAGTTCATACAACTATGATTAACATAGTATATCAAGTCATTGATCCTATAAGCAATTAGGGTTCATCCCTTAATTGGCACTAACCACTTAGGTACTAATAGGGTTTCAACCTTTGTACCTTCATTGACTATCATTACTAATCATCATTGGATCAATGGATCATTCACCATCTTGATTCTCAAGAGATTCAATCACATTGGACCTCCATTACATAAGTATCCAATTGAATTAGGGTTTCCAATGTTGATTCCTTCAATCATTGCATTCATGGAATCAATCATCAATTGGACCTATCCTCATACTTCAATTGAGTTTAATAGGTCAACCTTCAAATGATTTGACCCTCAATTGACCCTCAATTGGTCATCAATTAGGGTTTGATTCAATTGAATTAGGGTTTAGAATTGATGATTCAACAACACTAATCAATGTAAGGCTAGTTACTTTGAAACCATTGAACCATTATCCAAATTGGGTATGACCTGACCCCAAACGGTCTTGAGGTCGTTTGGATGACCTCCAAACGGTCTTGAGACAGTTTTCCCATCAAATCACTCAAAACCAAGCCATCCAAGTAGGGTTTGGATCATTGAAGTGCTCACCAATTCAGCAATTTATTGCAGATCAACTTGGTACCTTTAGGCCTTCAAACACCTAACCATACTCAACCCTAGACCTCCAAACGGTCTTGGGTGACCACCAAATGGTCTTGAGACCGTTTGTCCCATCCATCCTTTGGTTCTAGTGAAAAATCATCAAGGATTGGTCTATCGAGTTGATCAACAAATCAGCACTTCATTGCAATATGATTAGTACCTTTGGACCTTCCATTGGTCAACTATACTTGACCCCATACCTCCAAACGGTCTTTGGGTGACCCCCAAACGGTATTGAGACCGTTGGGGTGATTCCCAAACGGTCTTGAAACCGTTTGGGCTAATCAACCCAAAATCTCCAATTAACTCATTCGAATTTCAGCACTGTTTTCAATTAGGGTTTTCCCAATTGAATAGCCTTCAACTCACGATTCCTTGGAAGTTAATCCCTCAAATTTGGAGGGTCATTAACCAAAATCATTAGGAACAGGAATCGCAAACGTTAAATGCTTGGTCAACTCCACCAAACGGTCTTGAAACCGTTTTCCCAAAAAGGGCAAGTTAATCAGGTTGAAAATCAGCACTTAATCCAATTAGGTTTCCCTAATTGATTAGGCTTGAAATCACGATTCCTTTGGAGTTAACCCCTCAAATTTGTAGGTTTATTAACCAACATCATTAGGAACAGGAATCCCAAACGTTAAAAGCTTTTTCAACCATCTCAAACGGTTTTTAAACCGTTTGCCCAAACAGGTCCAGTTAATCAGGTTGAAAATCAGCATTTAATTCAAATTGATTTGCCTAATTGATTGGCCTTCAACTCACGATTACTTTGGCGTTAACCCCTAAAATTTGGAGGGTCATTAGTATACATAATTAGGAACAATATTCTCAAACGTTCAACGCTTGGTCAACCATCTCAAACGGTCTTGTAACCGTTTGCTCCCAAACGGTTTCAAACCATTTTCCCTTAAACGGTTTGCTGAAACCGCATAGACAATCAAATTAAAACGATTTGGAATAGATATCAAAACCATTTGGCTTGGTAATTTTCTTTGGATAAGCATCTAGGATGATTTCATCATCCCCTTCCTTCGAACAACCAAGAACAGAAACCGTTCTTGATGGAAATTGCAGCAAGAAACAAGAGTGCATTGAATTGAAGAAATCATATCAACAAGGCATAGAGAATTGATGCAATAGCAATGTTTAAGGGTTTAAGTTATAAAACTTGCCTCCAATTGAGCTCCAAAGCTCCAATATCACGCCATTAATGGTGGATGAAGCTCTTGCAACTCCCCCTAGGCTCTTCCTCAAGCTTTTGATTGTAAAAGTTGGCTAGGGTTGAAGAGGAGATCGAGATAAGAAGGAATCCATAATTTATTTTCGATTTCCACCATGGAATCAAGATGAATCAGGGTTAATAAGCTTACCAACAGGTTGGGGCTCGTCCTCCTGTTTCTCCTAAGTCCCCTTGAGCTCATCCAAAGCAAGGGAAGAAGAGAGGGACGAAAAATCCTTTCAATTGATTTGGAAATGAAGTTTTTATAAAGGAAATTGAGGAGAGAGAAAGCATTTTTAATTTCCCTCAACTCTCAAATTGGTGCCACATAAACCCCCTCACTCCCTTGTGTACGAAGTCAACTTCCTTTGCCTTTAATTCTCCATCATTATCCTCAAATTAAAAGAAAAGCAAATTAAGCACCTTAATCATATAATAGTAATATCCATAATGTGAGTGGATATTACTTTCCTTTATAATAAGGTGAGTGGAGTTTCACCTCCTTTAGATATTTTCGTGCCTTATCTATGCAAAAGGACGTCTATCCTTATTCAAACTCAACCAATAACATTTTGGTTGAAGGCCTTTGAATGAATATATTCATTTTTGCCCTAAATTGAATTAGGGTTTCAATTAGGATTAAATCTTGATTATTTTAATATCAAGATTCTCTCTCCTCCAACTTAATCCAAAAGAGGTTCCCCTATCATTTTATTTTCTCTAAATAATGCCAAGAAACATTAGGGACCTTATTGAAGTGATAAATTACATATTGCACCCTAGGTTTTGGGTAAATTGCATATTACACCAAAACTGGGTTTTCATGCACATATATTGCTTTATCAGCTCTTTCTTGGTATTCGGGCTTCCATAAGCCATACCTCAGCATAATTTTCACTCTCATGATGATTCAAAACATGAAGAACATATTATCATGCACAATTTGCACTTAAACCCCTCAACTTGGGTAATTTTCACATTAGTCCAAAATAAGCAAACATTGCTTCAACATTGTCCAAACAGGACCAAAATTGAAAAATAAGCTCCTCATGAGTCCTAATTACTTTTCACAAGATATTATTAAGCATATAATCATCTTTCTTCATCAAAACACCTAGGGTTAGAGTATAACCCAGGTCAGGGATGTTACAAATTATAAACCCCTAACAAGGATTTCGTCCCCGAAATCCAGATAAAGGAAGATAGATGTATTTCATTCATCATACTATCTAATCTTCACATATCATCTCCTTATTATGGAGACACCAAAAAGCTTTGTTCAACAGAATGTGTTTCCTTACAGGATTCTTATAGAATCAACACACAAGACACATGCTCCATTGTCCCCTTATCATAGACTGTGGAGTCAACTTTGTGTCACATAACACTTTTCTTGTTCATAGAGACATCTTACATTCCTTATTAATATCATGTTTATGCAAAGCATAAACCCCTAACATATGATGTTCATATCATTTTATATAATCAGACTGATTTCATAGTTGACCACTCTAGGTAGCCAACCTAAACCATCTGATAACTCTCAAATACCAGAATCTCTTACCTTGGTATCAGTCACATGTGTTGGGAACACATCACATTCTCATATTCCTTTCATTATGAGGCATTACTTGTTACATATGTCTTTTTCTTGAAGCTAAAGTCCAAGATAACTGATACTTTTCTAAGTATCCCTCACATGAACATATTTATCTTATGCACATCAGGTGTCCTAAGACCCACTTGATTGCCATGTCCTTGAAAGGAAAGAAAACAAGGATTCATATTCCTATTATTATTTCATGTATTTTTAGCTATTCATGAACCATTTACTCTTTATCTCATCTTAGATTCCTTGCCTTTAGCATTGGAATTTGTAAGGATGATTACATGTCATTATCCCTTTCTTTATTATTATCTAGCATGTTTATGATCATCTCATGATCTCATCACATTTCCCATGTCCTCATTATGGAAAAGATCTTTATTATGCTAGAAACATTATTGAACAAGGTCCATCTCCCTCATTCTTATTCTTATCTTATGAGGAGTACATTTTTAGTTCCTCATACAACACGCTCATCTGAGATTATCTCAAGCTTCTCTTTCTTATGCATGAGATATGACACATTTATTCATTCTAGATTTCTGATTTCATGATACTCATTAGATTGTCTCAGAATGACTACTTGATCAGAGCAATCAAAAAGACAACAATCTAAGAGTTTCCATACCCACTTTATCATCAATAGTTGTATACCTAGCCAGGGTTTACAAGTACTGTGATCAAGTAGTATGCACTTTGTCTAATATCATATTCCTTGCTTTTATTATAAGCATAAAATTTAACATCCCTGGATTTTATCCAGGCATCTCTTCTATACCTCTTCCTCTTTCATAGAGGTAAGACCAATATAGAGCATTTAAAAGAATACTGAACAAAATTCAAATTCTATTTTTCATCATTTCTTCCCTATATAGCAACCAATAGGGAAAACAAAATCAACAATCCTCTTTTTTTTTCCTATAACAAAAAGGGTTTAGTGTACTCGACATGTACACATTAATAACATACCTTTTCCTCATATCATGGTCTTATTAGTCTTATTACTGATGCAAAAACTAAGCCATGGGATCTTACAGGTGAAAGGTTAAGACCTTTGCACTTACTTAATGGCTATTGCCCTGGTACACTAGGCATTTGTTGCACTATTAGTACCAAAAACTTGGTTTTTCAAAACCATTAAGCAAATGTCTCTAGAATTATAGAGACCATTCCCTACTTCTCAGCTTATTGCCCTTCCTTGAGCACTGCCATCATAGATTTATTATCTGACTAAACTCATGGCAGAGTCTACTTTCTTGCCATAAGTTAATCTTTTCCATATTTTCCCTTGTTCCAACATGACTAAGTCATTCAGGAACTCTTTTAAAGCTCAAGCTTTGTGTATTAAGGACTGATAACCGAGATTGTGAGGCTAGTATCCAGTCCACTTATATACATTATTGTTGCCCCAATCTGCCCAACAAGAGCATGATCATAGGATTCTCTATCCTGATCAGGTCTTAATGGGGATTCTCAGGCACTCATTCTATTCTTGCCTGATCCCTTGCACCTCTTCTTGGTGCAACAACATTGCTCCCAGCAATGTGTTCCTTGTGTTCTCCAGTCATTTTAACTTTTACCCTTTCTCTACACAAGCACAAATCATTATAGGGTATACCGGAGGACAGTATCACAGACTCGATACCTTAGTCCTATGTCTCAGTAGACTCAGCGAACCTAGAGCTCTGATACCACTAATTGAAATGACCGTCTCGCGAAAACAGGATTAACTAATGCGGAAGCGAATTATTTGCAGCGGATTACTGAAAATCACTGAAAATTTAAATTTTTTTGCAAAGATATCCATTCACAGGAAAACTCTTTAACCATGAACCAAAGTATTCCAAATTCATCCTGGTTCACAAGTACACAACCTGTACCATTCCTTTTCAAGGATTACAACATTGACTGCCCTGTTAACAAATATACACAGGCAGTATAAAAACTTCGAGGCACTAAGCCAAAACTCAGATTGATACATTTAAAACTCTGAGGACCTGAGAGTACAGAGACGACACATAAGACTACTATCTATATGACTAGACAGACAATATTTCCACCTGAGATTTTATTGTTGTCCATGTTGTTGATGCTGCTCTTTCCTTGTTCTAGGGTTTCTGCTCTGCCTTCCATGCATACCTAAAAAAATGTTTCCCACGGGGGTGAGACAATTGAAAATTGCCCCATCGAGAGATATAACTCTCCGCCAAAAACATTGTTATTGCAGTTTATCAAATTAAAACTGAGCAGGGGTTACTTTTACATTATCAGGCAGAATTATTCATCATAGAACAGAATAAGATAATCTCCATTCTCAAGGAGGTCATTGCATCTACCCATGGTAGATAAGTAATTCATCTGTCTACTTCGTAGAGAATATAAATAAACATAATTAACATTTATCTACTAAGGAATGCACAAAGAAATGCAACATCAGCCAATGAATCTCTGTATTCAATCCTTAAGCAAACATGCTATACGGCTGATTACATTTTACAATAACACTTATGCTCTGAGGAGATGAGATATACCGCTCATACTCCAACTGACCATTACGAAATCGCCTCGGTACCATACATAGGTCATCAAAAGAGCAGGATTCTTATGACCTCATCTGTCTCGGTCAGTACGAGACCACATGCAGGACATCTCATGTCTCTGCTAACTAGCTAGCTAGGGTATTCTGGCACCTTCGCTACAAAGTTACAACGTCAACTTCACTCTCATCGCCAATCGAGAGATTTCTTGTTTATCTCCTCGATCCGACATTAAGTATCATTGGGAGATTTGTGATACATCCATCCCGACATATTCATGAAGGATTGATAGGTTTCTTGTTTACCTTCCAACAATCTCTTCAAGAGGACGTAAGGATATTTTCGCCCATTTACCCCCACATATTCAAAATATGTGCTCCGGGTTTTGCCGCGGGCACCCGTTTCACCATCACCTATTCCTGACGATGATGGATCTATGGTCAGAGCACTACATGAATAGATTTCACTTGATTTATTAAGTACATTCTCATATTCTTTAAGCATCAGCCAAGTTCTCAAACATAACTTATTACAACAATGCTATAAAGAGACATGTACTACTTTTATCATATATTTATCAGTCTTTCAAAGACCCTGGGAACTCAGTCCCTCATTTCAATACTGGGAATTATCATCCCTTCACTTTCTCATCACCATAATCATATGGTTCTGGGTATTCAAACCCTTAACTCATCATTGAGCATTATTATAGCTTTTTCAGGTAACTATCACCTTTAGGTCATCTGACCAAGGCATTCATGATACTTGTTACACAAGCATCACACCTGGCTCACAAGGCCATGAAATATCTTGTCACCTCTCACCAGGTAACAACTTACTCATGTGACTCATGAAAGTCCATGCATATTGCTTCTTTTACTAAGCAACAACAACATTAAGGCACATAATGCCAATCAACATTTATTATATAAATGTCACAGCTCACACTAGCTATATACCTCATCTCATAATATATGTATGGTTATTAGGCATGATAACAGTCATACAAAATATTCATCACATCATGTGATGTGATAGTAACACCATTATTCCTCTACCAAGAATTAGGGTTTACTATCAAATAGGGCTTTTCATTCCCATTACCCAAATTAGGGTTAGGGTTCCCCATTTGTCATTAATAAAGAGTTCATGATCTCATTATCTGTCCAACCCTTAATACATTATTCCATACCTCTAGGGAATTCAAGGATATCATATTTTATTATTCTAGAACATTACTTTCATCATATAGCATTAATGATCATCAATTCAGGGTATGAGTTCATTTCTCATCCTTGTCATGCTATGATTATATCATACACATCATTTGGGATTAACCCCATTCTCAAGGTACATTAATTAACTCTCATCAAGATGTAACAACTCATTACATTTCATTGTAATAGTTTCATAACACACTTCATATGTTTCTTACCCAATTATATTGTATTTGAAGTACGTCAAGGCATATAAACCCTGAAATGCCGAATGTGATAACTATCATATCTTGATGTATCACTTTCTCATCATTTCAAACTCAGTTGAGTTATCCATCTTATCTTGTATTAAAGTATTTCCCTCTTAATACATTCCATCACTAATCTCTTACCTTTAGCATATAATGCAAAGGCCACACATTAGAATTGTACAGCTATCTCACATGATATGGACTTATCTTAGTTTAAGGCATGACTTTATTATATAGTTGCTTATAAACAATCACAATGATACACCCTCAACTAGGGTTTCTCATCACATATCTTATTTATCCTTCATCCAATTATATTGGACTTATAATCATATCAAGGTATACGATCATATGAGGTCACTTTCAAATCACCTCTAAATCAAGCATAGAGCACCACGGCCGTGCAACCAAGAACGGCCGTGCGAGGGGAAGCTACCATGGTCGTGCTACCTTGCATGGTCGTGCAAAGGGAGTTCAACTCATGAATCATATTCAAGTATGAATTCTATTCTTTCATTAGGTATTAGGGTTTCACATACCATCTCCCTTCTTTAGAATAGGGATTGCATATAGCATCACCCTTCATTAGGGTTTCATATCACATTGCCCATAATTAGGGTTTATGTTCATGATTAGGGTTTCATGATCTCTCTACTTAAGGATCATACCCTTAAACACCACATGAATCATATTCTTATAGGAATTCATGCTATAATCATCTCAAGTTGATTAAGTCATATCAACCCTTCAATCGAGTTCATACAACTATGATTAACATAGTATATCAAGTCATTGATCCTATAAGCAATTAGGGTTCATCCCTTAATTGGCACTAACCACTTAGGTACTAATAGGGTTTCAACCTTTGTACCTTCATTGACTATCATTACTAATCAGCATTGGATCAATGGATCATTCACCATCTTGATTCTCAAGAGATTCAATCACATTGGACCTCCATTACATAAGTATCCAATTGAATTAGGGTTTCAAATGTTGATTCCTTCAATCATTGAATTCATAGAATCAATCATCAATTGGACCTATCCTCATACTTCAATTGAGTTTAATAGGTCAACCTTCAAATGATTTGACCCTCAATTGACCCTCAATTGGTCATCAATTAGGGTTTGATTCAATTGAATTAGGGTTTAGAATCGATGATTCAACAACACTAATCAATGTAAGACTAGTTACTTTGAAACCATTGAACCATCATCCAAATTGGGTATGACCTGACCCCAAACGGTCTTGAGGTCGTTTGGATGACCTCCAAACGGTCTTGAGACCGTTTTCCCATCAAATCACTCAAAACCAAGCCATCCAAGTAGGGTTTGGATCATTGAAGTGCTCACCAATTCAGCAATTTATTGCAGATCAACTTGGTACCTTTAGGCCTTCAAACACCTAACCATACTCAACCCTAGACCACCAAACGGTCTTGGGTGACCACCAAACGGTCTTGAGACCATTTGGATGAGCTCCAAACGGTCTTGAGACCGTTTGGCCCATCCATCCTTTGGATTCTAGTTAAAAATCATCAAGGATTGGTCTATCGAGTTGATCAACAAATCAGCACTTCATTGCAATATGATTAGTACCTTTGGACCTTCAATTGGTCAACTATACTTGACCCCATACCTCCAAACGGTCTTTGGGTGACCTACAAACGGTCTTGAGACCGTTTGGGTGATTCCCAAACGGTCTTGAAATCGTTTGGGCTAATCAACCCAAAATCTCCAATTAACTCATTCGAATTTCAGAACTGTTTTCAATTAGGGTTTTCCCAATTGAATAGCCTTCAACTCACGATTCCTTGGGCGTTAATCCCTCAAATTTGTAGGGTCATTAACCAACATCATTAGGAACAGGAATCTCAAACTGTCAATGCTTGGTCAACTCCACCAAATGGTCTTGAAACCGTTTTCCCAAAAAGGTCAAGTTAATCAGGTTGAAAATCAGCACTTAATCCAATTAGGTTTCCCTAATTGATTAGGCTTCAACTCACTATTCCTTTGGAGTTAACCCCTCCAATTTGTAGGGTTATTAACCAACATCATTAGGAACAGGAATCCCACACGGTAAACGCTTGGTCAACCATCTCAAACGGTTTTGAAACCTTTTTCCCAAGAAGGTCCAGTTAATCAGGTTGAAAATCAGCATTTAATTCAAATTGATTTGCCTAATTGATTGGCCTTCAACTCACGATTACTTTGGAGTTAACCCCTCAAATTTGGAGGGTCATTATTATACATAATTAGGAACAAGATTCCCAAACGTTCAACGCTTGGTAAACCATATCAAACGGTCTTGTAACCGTTTTCTCACAAATGGTTTCAAACCGTTTGCCCTTAAACGGTTTGCTGAAACCGCATAGCCAATAAATTAAAATGATTTGGAATAGCTATCAAAACCATTTGTCTTGGTAATTTTCTTTGGATAAGCATCTAGGATGATGTCATTATCCCCTTCCTTCGAACAACCAAGAACAGAAACCGTTCTTGATGGAAATTGCAGCAAGAAACAAGAGTGCATTGAATTGAAGAAATCATATCAACAAAGCATAGAGAATTGATGCAATAGCAATGTTTAAGGGTTTAAGTTATAAACCCCGCCTCCAATTGAGCTCCAAAGCTCCAATATCACGCCATTAATAGTGGATTAAGCTCTTGCAACTCCCCCTAGGCTCGTCCTCAAGCTTTTGATTGTAAAAGTTAGCTAGGGTTGAAGAGGAGATCGAGATAAGAAGGAATCCATAATTTATTTTCGATTTCCACCATGGAATCAAGATGAATGAGGGTTAATAAGATTACCAACAGGTTGGGGCTCGTCCTCCTGTTGATCCTAAGTCCCCTTGAGCTCATCCAAAGCAAGGGAAGAAGAGAGGGCCGAAAAATCCTTTCAATTGATTTGGAAATGAAGTTTTTATAAAGGAAATTGAGGAGAGAGAAAGCATTTTTAATTTCCCTCAACTCTCAAATTGGTGCCACATAAACCCCCTCACTCCCTTGTGTACGAAGGAACCTTCCTTTGCCTTTAATTCTCCTTCATTATCCTCAAATTAAAAGAAAAGAAAATTAAGCACCTTAATCATATAATAGTAATATCCATAATGTGAGTGGATATTACTTTCCTTTATAATAAGGTGAGTGGAGTTTCACCTCCTTTAGATATTTTCGTTCCTTATCTATGCAAAAGGACGTCTATCCTTATTCAAACTCAACCAATAACATTTTGATTGAAGGCCCTTTAATTAATATATTCATTTTTGCCCTAAATTGAATTAGGGTTTCAATTAGGATTAAATCTTGATTATTTTAATATCAAGATTCATCTCCTCCAACTTAATCCAAAAGAGGTTCCTCTATCATTTTCTTTGCTCTACATGATGCCAAGAAACATTAGGGACCTTATCGAAGTGATAAATTACATATTCCACCCTAGGTTTTGGGTAAATTGCATATTACACCAAAACTGGGTTTTCATGCACATATATTGCTTTATCAGCTCTTTCTTGGTATTGAGGCTTCCATAAGCCATACCTTAGCATAATTTTCACTCTCATGATGATTAAAAACATGAGGAACATATTATCATGCACAATTTGCACTTAAACCACTCAACTTGGGTAATTTGCACATTAGTCCAAAATAAGCAAATATTGCTTCAACATTGTCCAAACAGGACCAAAATTGAAACATAAGCTCCTCATGAGTCCTAATTACTTTTCACAAGATATTATTAAGCATATAATCATCTTTATTAATCAAAACACCTAGGGTTAGAGTATAACCCAGGTCAGGGATGTTACAATATGACTATGATATTTCATGTGAATATTACCTAAAAATCGGGTCAGTGGTCAATATGCTTGGGAACTGAATTGACATTATAAAATCATATTTGAATTGTATTCAAATGAATTATACAAGTGTTTGTTGATTCTTACTAAAATTGAATATGATATATACATAAGGATCAGTGTGAGGTGGCAATATTCCCTATTTAGGGTTGCGTTGATGGATTACTGAATTATGTAATTCTTATGATGTTGAACAAAGGATGACTTCTTGAAAACCCTAGAAGTTTAGTATTAAGACGAGTATGAGTGATAAAGCTAGAACTTGTATATAATGTTGCAAATGTGATGATATGTTGAAGTGTAAGTATTAATACTTGTATTAGATGGCTGATCAGGACCGTGCTGATGATCACCGTGAGGGTGAGGACGTACTTGCACCGCCTGACAATGTAAGTTTTTAAGAATATATCTCTATATGTTCATTTATAATTATATTATGTAAGTGTGTACTTATCAAATTTTAAATTGGTGATGTACCCGCTCAAGAAATTACAACACTTGATGAGCAGCAAAAGAAAATTGAGAAAGTGAGGGGCATCACAATGATGAACAAGTTAATGCAGCAAAGGGGCAATGGACCCAAATTGGCTGTGGATTTCGATCAGGCTGGAAATCCATATGGAGTGAACCACAACTCATTTGTTTCATATCTTGGGGTTCTTACTCGCATCCATTGCAGTCTTATCCTAGAATCATAGCATAGAGTTCCTAAGGAGAAAAAAGACCACATATGGAAGGAACTATGCGTGAGTTATTATTATTTGTGATTCTATTTGTGTAGATTACTAATTTTTAGGATACTAGTTAATAGCAATTCTATTTAATTTGCAGAGCATATTTGATCTGGATGAAAAGCTGCATCGTAAATGTGTGATGCAACGTTGTGGGAGGGTCCTAAGGAACTATAGGACCAATCTCAACCGAGATTACATACGCGATGTTGAGATTAGGTTCTTGATAGATTCCAATTCTAGACATTGATCAGTATTTCGCTAACTTTACACTAATAATTTTTGTTTGTGTTATCTTTAAAAAATAAATATAGGAAAAAGGAAGCCACACAGTAATGGAACTACTTGGACCCCAGAGAATGGGATGAGTTTGTTACCCAAAGAAAAACAGATGAATTCAAGGTATTAAGCGCCGCCACTCCCAATTTAATTAATATACATTTTTATGTATTCACCTATTTAAGATTAACCATTAGTGTTACTAACCAAATCAATGTGCTAACTAACTAGGCTAAGAGCGATGCTCAACGAGCAAGGCGTGCACTGAATGTGCACGACCACACAATGGGTCCAAGAGGATATCTAGGTGTTCGCCAAAGACTACAGGCTGAGTCTACTCAGCCTACTGCTACTCAGGAGACTGTAGAGTCCTCTACTGCTGCTCCCGCACCTCTACCTCGTCATGTTATGTGGATAGCTGGGAGGAAAAATAAGAAGGGAGAGATATCGAAGCCCGCAACCGCTGAGGTGGCTGCAAAAATGGTAAAAATCAAACTCTTAGAGCAATCTATAGATATTGATTATTGTTATGTTTACTTATGAATTTTTGTTGATGGTGCTTAGCGGGAGCTGCACGAGTAGAGGAAGGAAGGCAAGTTCATCCCTCAGGGCACAAGGGATGAACTGATAGTTGCTCTGGGTAACCCAGAGCATCCTGGACGTGTAAGGGGTGCAGGCGCTGGTGTGGGTATGAAAGCGTTCTTTGGGCCATCCTAGCGTAAACTTGTCCTAAAAGTGGGACTTTCACAAGCTGAGGTAACTTATTCTTATTTTAGAACGTTATTGCGAAAGGGAATTCAACAATCAGCCACTAGCATTTCTTTTATCCATGTATAGGTAGATTCCTTAATTGAAAAAAGACTCCAGGAAGCATTTCACAAGTGGCAGGCGCCTCAGACTGCCAGTCAGACAGTACCCGTGGTGAACCTCCCTTCTCCTACTCCTCGTACTGCAGAGGTTGGGAGTAATCCTATAGACCCACCTAGCACGTCCTCTGTAAGTATATTTATGGTATATATAATAGCTAGTCTGTTTAAGATGATATGTTTGTGTATATATGCATATAACATTCTTTAATTACGTAAATGTTTTAGGGGTTGAAGCCATGCCGACTACAAAGTGAAAGATATATCGTTGCAGATGCATCAGCTTACCCACCCCTTAAAGGGTGCATGTTTCATGGGAGTCCAGTACCATATGGCATGGTACATGTGAGCCCCATACATATACTCACAGGCTGGACGGATCTTGCACTGCCTCATGCACACCCAGATGCTGAAACACTTGGTGAGGCAGTAGGCGGAGTGATATTGTGACCCGAAGCGGATGTCCTCTATACTAATATTGTATGATAAATTTTTATTACTTTACTTTGTTAGTGTGTATATATATACGAGTCAATTGATATGAAATTTTTTATATAGGTCAAAAAGACGAGACCCACTACATCTCGGCCTCCACCTCCTCGACTACCAAGTTGGCTTTCAGGGGACCTACACGCCTCGATAGGTCCTAATTGTAGGAGTGTGGCAGTATGGATCGACGAACATAATCTAAATTGCCCTATAAATGTTACTATTCCGGAGAATGATGTAGGTAAATCATACGATAACAATCTATTTATACAAGTTTAGCATGCGTATTAATGCATATGTAATAATGCAGGTCAAACATTCTGAAACAACATATTTATACAAGATATTTTGGAGTTGTTTAAGTATGAATGGCTGAACACATCTATGATAGAGATATGGATATGGTGAGATTAATTAATGCATACGACAATCTGGTTTATACATCCATATACCTTGTTTTATATACGGTAATCTAGTTTCTTATATATTAATGCATATGTAATACATGTTTTGCAGCCACTTATACAAGACATGTAAAGATTTTGGGTTTTCCCATGTGGGATTTTTGGTTCCATCTTTGATCAGTCTTGTAGATACAGACCCTAGTTCAGTTACTTCATACTGCTGTGATGCTTTTGAATATTTTGGTAAAAATAATAAGACGGTGATAATAGCTCCATTCAATGTTGAGTAAGTTTACTTTGCTTGTAATTTGGACTTAAGCAAATTACATTTTTATTATGGATATTGAGTTATTAATTCTACTTTCTTACCTATAGTTCTAAGCATTGGGAGTTATAGTTGTTGTCCCCAAGACATTCACCGTCTATTATCTAGATCCTGCGGGGAGTGAGTTGGATGTATATAGACATGCAATTAAAAGGCCATTATTCTCGTGAGAAATATTTTATGTTTTTATATCTGTTAATATCTGTTATTGCATTACTATTTAATTATGAAATTTAATGTGTTACATTAACATATATAGGGCTTTAAAGGAGTACAAAAAACCTGGAGGAAAGGTCCCCAGGAAAAAACATCTGCAGCTCATTTGGAAGAATGTGAAAGTAATTTCCTGACTCCAATGTATATATTATTTATGTGAAGTGTGCTTATTTGTATTTTTGAATATTTTGTATGTTTCAAATTTATAGTGTGCTACACAAGACAACGACTGGGCATGTGCCTACTATGTGATGTGATTTATGGACCTAATCATCAAACATGTTGTATTGGAAATCGATAACATACAACATGTATTATACATAGTCTCGTTAGATAATATGAAATATATGAATCTTATTATATATTATTATAATTATGTATGTACGCCATTCTCTTTGTAGGTCTTTAAAACTGAGGACTTCAAAACAGGTACAAAGCGTTTCGATGTACATGCTCCCTATACGAGAGATGAATTAGATGCTGTAAGAGAAGATTGGGCAAAAGCCCTGCAAAGAGTGGGAATTTTTCAATATGATTTTGATGAAAATGATGACAATGATGATGATGAATAAAGAATAACTTAGTTCTCATAATTAATTTTGTGTGAATGTGAATGAATTTTTATTAATTGTCATATATGTATGTGAAAATCATCAATACATGAATGTTTCTACATGTGTTTGAATGTGAAAAGAGATGAAATAAATGGAACTGCAGGTTGCTACTGGTTTCTACATGCGTGTGATGAAAAAATAACCTGAACTAAATTTCTTATACATGAGTGTGAATCACATAAATAATAATTTGTCCATCATGTTAATTTTGTAGGTTTGTGGCCTGTTGTTGGCTGATATCAATGGATGTCGTAAAACCTGCAGTTCATAACTGAACTGTAGGTTTCTCATCCTGCGACCAGCCACAACAGGTCTGCAGACTGACAGAAAAAAAATCAAATCATAGGCATCGGTTATTTTATAAAACCGATGACATACGTTTATAGTGTCGGTTTCCTTACTAGTACCGACGTCGATTTTCCTAATGAGGCCATAAAATACGTGTCGGATATCTGTATATAACCGACGATATATGTTTACAATAGTGTCGGTTTCAAAGCAGATAACCGACGCCTATACCCCCTGTTGGCGCATTTTTGACGCGTTTTCGGTGGCGCGCGAAGGGATGTGGCGTCGGTTTGAGAACCGGCGCGTAAAGGTTGGGCTTTTAGTGGCGCCCACATAGGTGTCGCTTAGAAACCGACACTAAAGGCCTTAAATAACCGACACCGAAGGCCGGTTATGTACTAGTGCTTTTACTGCCAACGTGAAATGGACTTGCAGGGTCACACACATAGGATTTAACTGGAAGATGAGTTTATCCTCAAACGATGTTTAGATTGATTACTAAAGGAGTTTAGTAGTTCAATTAAACACTCAAACAATTGATAGCTCAATATCATAGTGTTCAAGGTGTTGGACCGATTGATTAGAGTATCAGATTGATTGAAACTGTGATTGACTGATTCTGCACAGTCTGCACTTCCAACCGATCGGCTCATGTGATGAACCGATCGGCTCATGTGATGAACCGATCGACTCAAGACAGAATGAACCGACCGGTTCAAGGGTTGAATCGATCGGCTCAACTGGTCTAACCGAGATCGTTTGGAAAGTCAGAAGACTATTTTACAAATACAATTTGTTTCACTTGTACAAATTCGATTTGGACACGGATTAATATTTAATTAATCAGAAACAAATTTGAAAGTCAATTTGAGTTGGATCAGGACCACGACTGATCGGCTTAGAAGTGAACTGATCGGCTCAAGTGCCCCAACCGATCGGTTGAGGTGTGAAGCGATCGGCTCAACTCCCCAACCGACCGTTTCATGTATGAAACGATCGGTTCAGGTGGTGCAGTTGGTTGTTTTGTAGAAAATCTCGAATCCTTCTACTCCTGCATTAATCTCGCATTGTCCGGGATAGAGAACCCTATCCCATGACCCTCCTATATATAGGGGTAGTGGGGGCTTCTCAGGAACACAACTTAGTGCATCAATTACTCTGCAAAGTTGTCGTTCTCTCTGGTTTTGGTAACCGAGAGAGAGCCCGAACAAGTGCTACCCGATAAGGGAGGCAAAACAAGGGAAGACAACTGCAGAAAGCGACTAGTGGCAGGAGAGTGTGTCGGTGACTAGTACGCCGACAGGAGGGTGCGACTCCTTCCGATTCCTTGTGGGACAAGGAGATCGGAGTTCCAGGTGGTCCGTGTGGACTACTTCAAAGGCGGGAGACTTCTGCCGCTCGGAGGACAGTTGTCGATCCCGACAGTCCCGGTGAGATCAGGAGGTGCCAGTCCCGGTGCGACCATGAGCTGCACATACTGGAGATAAAGACCGCACTAGCTGCGAGGTAACATCGCCGAGCAAGCCTCGGGACAAGGTACGTCTCCACAAATCATCATTCCTATTGTATAGACGTTGACATGATTCTTTTATTCTGAGTTTGGGAGAAGAAATTTTTTTTGTTTCCGTTGTCTTCTCTGTCTCCCCTAAAACCCAACAAAATAAACCTCCTACCAGAAAGAAGAAACATGACACATATCATGCGAACAAGATTATAAATAAAAGAGTCAAACAAAATTAAATTAAATTAAAACCATGACCGTCTAGGACAAAATGTCACATGCAAACAACTGATCAACACTTTAATTGGTTTGTAGATTTTGAACATATCTTCCACAATTAATTGGTTTGTAGATTTTGAACATATCTTCCACAATTAATTGGATTTGGCAGTTTGTATATGGTAGTATATTACATTATCTCTAAAGAAATTACATATTTTCTGCGGTTAATACCACAGAAGGATGAAGAAAGAATTAGACGACGTCGACACAACATTTTTTTTGTACTTAAAAATTATAGCCATTCACCAGAGTTGTGGAAAGAGGAGTGATTTTTAATCTGCATTAATAGATCGATACGCTGGTATTTGGTTGGGGGATTTATCTATTCTGTAATGTGGGATTTTTTTTACCTTTTAGATGTTACACCGAAAATAGTAGTGATATGGTTCGAACGGGCAACTTAGTTCTCTTTTATGTATCAGAAAATGAAGATATTCCTGGAGAATAATAATCATTATATTGGTAAATAATAGGGGGGAAGTCAGAATGGAAATGTTACTGATTGGCAAATTTATCCAAGTTATTGCAGAAGTAGTGACTAAACTTCTTATTATTCTTGCTATCGAAATCCATGGTATTCTCTATAAAGTATAATATGAGAATCTACCCTTTTTCTAAAAGGAAATGAGATTTATATTAGTTCGCATCAAAGTGTGGTGATTGCAATCACTTCCGTTATTAGTGTTCCATTATGATTGTACGTTTGTGCTACCTAACGAGCTAAATGATTTCTCTTGCGCTTGATATGCAGTTGGATCACACATCTCATTTCTGCATTAATCTACTAGTGTAGGAGGCCCCATGTTCTATAGCCACTTCCAGTAACCTTTCTCGTCACTACCTAGGGGACTGTTCCATTTTGGTGTCCTAAAAAGGGTACACCTAACTAACTTTACTTACGATGGCCTATACATACCGGAGTCTTGGCATCAATGTAGCTTTTGTATACAATTGCATAATACAGTCTACCTCCATGTAAAAATATGGTCTCTTGCTAATTTTAAAATATGCAGTGAACATAGACCGAGTGCAGATTGACAATACTAAAAGCCACACCAAAAAGAAATAACAATTCAATCCAATTTCTGCGGTAGGTGCTATTAACAAGAAGAACAAGCTTTTAGGATTTTTTATCTTCATTGGCGCTATCTAATCGGCAATGGCAGGATGCTGTAGCACCGTGGGACAAACTTAAGTTTTTAGAGGAAGTGATGCACCTTCTACGAGGCTGTCAATGGGTAAGAGAATACCCGTTTATCCTTTATCCATACCTTATAGGGTAAGAATAAGAGTAAGGATTTTAGTTACCCGTTGTCTATGTCCCCGTTACCCATTTACATGTCCGGGAGAATAAGATATAACTATTATCCATATCCGTTTACTCTTAACCCTCTAATAGTGAAAAACTATTGTGTATACTAAACGGTTATCTATATAAATAACTCAGCCCTTGTATTTCTACGTCCAATCGTTTCCCCCAAATAAGGGTGAGCAGAATATAGTTAATGACTACTTAACCAAATGATTAATTTATTTTGGATGATTTGCTAAATTTATTCAATTAATTGGTTAAATAATTAATTTAAAATTTCAAAATATTTTATATGGTCAACCGAATTAAATGAATAGTTAAAATATATCAATTGGAAAATATTTTCACATATATACCTATATAGGTATACTTTTATTAAATACAGCATCTATATTTACATACTTATCATGTTTTCATAAACTAGATACCTATAAAGCTATATCAAATACTACTATAATATAACAACTGTTCAAAATTTATGAATAATTTCATACAATACTTTTACTAGAGTGTTATTTAGTTAACTAAATTAACTAACACTAATTTAGTTAGACTAATGGTTAAAATTTAGTTAGACTGTTAGACTAATGGTTAAAATTAACTATAACTAAATTAACTGACACTAATTTAGTTAGACTAATGGTTAAAATTTCAAATTACAAATTAATCAATTAACTGAATTGAATTAACCAACCATAACCTACAGAATTAGCCGAATGCTCACACTACTCCCAAATAAGACGCATCTCAGTCCCAGTACCAGACGTCCCGACAGCCGCACTGCAACAGCCTTGACCTCGCCCTAGTAACCTACCTAGTCCGTAATCCGGCTCCATTCTGAGTCCAACCTTTCGATCCCTATGCAGGTGTGACTCTCATTCGTTTGCAGCCATGAGCTCCAGCCGGCATTCGCTTCTACAGGTTCCAGCGACAACCACTCTTCCAAGTTTCATCCAGCACCCGATCTGCCTGGTTTAGTGCGATGGGTATCCCCTCCAGTTTGGTGCCTATTAGCAACGGCCTACCTGCCACTTAGTAACGGCAGTCTTACCTTCCACCAATGGTCAGTGAACAGGTGGCCGCAGTGTCAATGTTCTGAGGGTGTCATTTTGTTGCTTTGTTTTCTCCTTTTATTTTGATATTGTTGAGAGGACTTTCATTTGTGTTCATCGCCCTAACAGTTGTTGATTACCTTCGTTCTTCTGTGCTCATCGTCATTTTCTAAGTAAATAAACGCAGCAGGAGTAGATCTTTGACCGAACTTGGTAGAATTTCTCCTCTTTAATATATGATAATTTGACTCATTTTCTGCCTTTGTATTTCGTTCCAGGATTCTGCTGCATTCAGATTGCATTTTTTGTTTTTGCTCCCAGCCCAATCTGACTAGGTGAATTTAATCCACAGACGCATTGCACTTGTGAGATGAAGTTGTAGAAGAGAAGGGCAGACAATATTTACATTACTTATGCTCTTTATATCTTTTTCCTTAATGTTGTATGTATGTGCATGCTAACCTTATTTTATAAGATTTTGAGTCTTGTAAAATCCAAATTCGGTGTAAGTCAGAATGTAATCTTGTGTAGTACACCAAGTTGTATTTTACAAAGTAACTTACAAGATGTGACTTGTGCCAATTATTTGTATAAAATGAGTTGTTCTTGTAATAACTTTTTTGTTATGAGTAATATTTTTGTAACTTGAAATTAGGCACTTTTATACAACTATGTAATTATTAGTAATTATTTATTTTTTATAGATGTAATACATGCTCACATTCTATGTTAATGTCAAGGAGTCATGTTTGTTTTATATTGTAAATTATGTGTTTCATATGTGTATTCAACGGAGATTCCCCGTTTATCCTTTACGGGAAGGAATCTATCTATCTGTTGGGATTTGGTAGATTTTTTCCAACGCAATCCACAAATGGAAATTTTATGAATCCTATTGGTGAATAAATCCGACGTAAGATTAAGGAAATGAAGGTAAGAGGATTGCTGAAGTGGGTAATTATCCTTACCCGCTACCCTATGGTGAATATGTATTAGGGTAAAGTCTTACCCTCCCATACCCCCATTGACAGCCCTACCTTCTACTCTCACTCTATAGAGTCTCATCCGTCTGTTCATACCTGAGGATGACCCGTGCGAGTTGGAAGAGAACAGAGACGATGCTGCTAAGCAGCGAAATCGGTGGTGCTAAGATGCTAATGAACTAATTCTAGGTGAAGATGATCAGCGTCGGTGTGAAAAAAGGGTGCGTACCTGCACACTACCGATGCCACTGCTACTTCTTTACTATCTCCACCGTATCTTCTCGGCTAACTTTAGCACCCAACAAATTAGAGTCGGTTGTGCTTATAAATGACCACAGACAAACTATACTCTTGTTGCTATCAAATTGCACCAAAATTGCAGAGAACCCCTTCATTGTCTTTTTTCATAAAAAAAGACCACTTGAAAAAATCATTCAAAAAGTTGCAAAACAAATCTCAGAGTCCCTTCCTATGTAGTATAGATATGTTGCATGTAAATTTTCTTGCAGTTTCAGGACTACCACAACGTTAATACATGGTGAACATATTTTCTTATCAAAGGGCCTAATTTCAGCTAGCGGATGCTAGCTGTATGAGGATTACAGGTAATTTTTTTCATGTTAGCAATACTTAGAGGCTACGGCTGAGATTCCACTGTTTTAAAAAGTTTCTGTAGTAATGATCAGGCTTTTTGAAACGTTTAGAAAGAGGCAAGATGAATGGCCATATGCTTGGACATTACTCATATAAATTAATTTGAACGAGCAACATATTTTTTATGTCGCGATAGAAACATATTTTTCGCCCGGTCTGAGTGAGTTTTGGTAGACTGCTTTTTTGCGCTGGCCATGGTGATGTAATCTCTTAAGTTATCAGTGAAAAAGAGTTTGACGAGGAGTATAACTAATAATGCAAAATGAACGTTTATACCAATGATATCTTATTCTACGTACTGTTTTTTCTTCTATAGAAATGTAATTTTGCAAAGGATGGACATGAGTATATAATTTGACACCACGACAAGGAATTCTAGCGAAATTCAGTTTCCTATACGTATGTAACAAATTTTCGTAGCACTTTTATAGAGCAGGAAAATTGTTTTAACATATTCATTAATTGAAAATTTCGTGAAAAGACAATCAAACATATGAAAAACATGTGGCTGACCACCTCGAGAATGGACGGGGTGGAGTGAGGCTTCGCCCGCATCAGGATTGACGAGCTTGCCTGACATTCAGGTATTTCATCCAGTTACTCCCTACTTGTATTTTTCTTGCCTTCCCCATAGTCCAGTCCAAAGTCTCCATTGGTTGACCAACCTTTGATGATTACATTTGACCAATAAGACGAAACGGAAAACAACGAAATGTTGGTATGGTATTACTGTTCTTAGACAAGAAAAAACCTACTTCTGTTAGTCATCGTCAACAATATAGAATGAAAATAAACATTTTATTAATAATACACATTTTGTATGAAATAGGTTTAGTTGATTAATAACAAGCATTTATATATATATATATATATATATATATATGGTCATTCATTCACTACTCATGCGGGTAACTAAGGTTAGTTACCCATACATCTATAAGATAAAAACTCATTTTGTTATATATATAGTAGTGGTCCAGTGAGAAACATCATACAACGAGAGCATGAGAGGCATTTCAATAACTAAAAATGTATAGTTGTTTCTCAAAATCCAACCGTATAGATGGGAAAAATATCATATTTCTACAAAAATCATTGCAATGAAATATTTTTGTTGTCCGGATGTAGTGAAACATATGCAAAGGTAATATTTTTGACGAAGACAGGTAAAGAAGCAAGTTCAACAAAAAAAGATTAGATTTAGATCTTGGAATATTGACTCTTACAGGGAAATCTTTAGAGATAGTGGATACCATGATGAGAAGAAAAGTCAGTATAGCTTACTTGAAGGAAACCAAGTGGATAAGAGAACGTTGTAGAGAGATTGGAGACACAGGATACAAACTGGTATACATGTATTGATAAATATAGAAATGGTGTATGTATTATTGTTGATAATGTGTTAAAGGATGATGTTGTCAAGATCACAAGGATGGGTGATAGAATCATAGCTATCAAGGTTGTTCTTGGGGGGAAAGATTTTTAACATTATTAGCACTTATACCCCCCAAGTTGCCCTTAGCAAGGAGGCTAATAAGGATTTTTTTGGATTACATGGATGAATTAATGTAGGAATACCGACAGATGAGAAGATCATCATTGGGAGTGATTTAAATGGCCATGTGGGGAGTATGCAACGTTGGATATGAGAGAGTTCATGGTGGTTTTGGATATGGCAGCAAAAATGACAAAGGAGAGAGAATCTTAGACTTTGTAGTTGCATATGATATGATTTTGGCAAACACCTATTTCAAGAAAAGAGAATCTCATAAGATTACTTTCATGAGTGCACACGATTGTAGCCAAATTGATTATCTTCTTATCATGTGAGTGGATCATAAACTATGCAAGGATTGTAAAGTGATTCATGGCAAAGAACTCATGACCCAACATAGGTTGGTGGTTTCGAATATTGACATGAAGATCAATAAAGGAAAGCATAACAAAACCTAAGATAGCAGGATCAAGTGGTGGAATTTTAAAGGAGAAAAGAAATTGTTTTTTCATGATAAACTCATCAAGGAGGAAACTTAGAACTTGGAGTCTGATGTTAATACTAAGTGGAATAACATGAGCTCCTACATAACAAA
This sequence comes from Alisma plantago-aquatica, assembly GCA_963693085.1. Taxonomy (NCBI): domain Eukaryota; kingdom Viridiplantae; phylum Streptophyta; class Magnoliopsida; order Alismatales; family Alismataceae; genus Alisma; species Alisma plantago-aquatica. The sequence goes on from OY856413.1 coordinate 44,086,659, forward strand.
AAATGCCAAAGAGGTTTTGGAGGAGTTGAAAGGTTGTGGTCCTCCACAGAAAGAGACTTGGTGATGGAATGATGAAGTACAGATTGCTACTAAAATGAAAAGGGAGATCTATAGGATCTTGCCAAAATCTTGAGATGATGTCACATTCTAGAGATACAAGCAAAAATAGAAAGAAGCTAAAAAGGTTGTTCAGGAGGTAATGTCTAGATACTTTGATGATATTAATAAGAAGTTGGATACAAGAGAAGGGAAAAAAGATAGTCTATATATATATATATATATATATATATATATATATATATATGGGATTATCTTTAATACCTGCATGGGTAGCTACCCGCACACCCTTCCCATCACTTTTTTTAAAAAACAATCTCGTAATTGTAGAGGAGCATTTTATCTAGCTTCCCAAAAACTTTGATCCAAAAATAATATCATTTGCCCCACCAAAATAAAAAAACCCATCCATATATTTACTGACTGTATATTTTCTGTGCAGTTACTTTTTTAGTCACATAGTTACTTTTTATATCAATACAATTACTCTTTTGATCAGAAGAGTTACTCTTGTGTATCATATAGTTACTCTTTTGAATGTGTGAGTAGCCAGCAGGTAGCAAAAATCTAGCTACCCACGTGGGTAACGAATGAACAACCTATATATATATGTATTTATATATGTATATATGTATATGTATATATATATATATATATATATTTATATATATATATATATATATATATATATATATATATATATATATATATATATATATATATACCCCCACCCCGGTTACAACATTCCTTTCTATTGCGCCTAAAATCTCTATTTTTGCACAAAATGGAATGAAATGATCTTCTTTTGTATAATGGATCGATGAATGCATGTGTTCGGATCAATAAAGAAAGAGTAGTTGGATTGACTTTTTTTTTAGATACCTCTTCGAGGAATCCATGATCCTAAGAAATCTGTGATGTCGTCCATTGGTCCCAGGGGTGGAAAAGGAACTTTCCCCATGATACATTATACATACATATATATATATGTATATATATGTGTGTGTGTGTGTGTATGTGTATATATATAATGGCTCGTATAAGAGAAAGGAAAGGAAAAGACTTGAGTCAAGTAGAATGCATTAAGAATGGAGATGGGAGAGTGCTGGTGAAGGATGATGATATCAAGAACCAATGTAGAAATTACTTCTATAAGCTTTTTAATAGAGATAATGTAAAAAATGTTAACCACTCATACAACATGAATATAAGAGATATCATTTGCACACGACTGATTTCACTATTTGAGGTCAAGAATGCTTTGAAAAGGATGAAAATGAAAAAGGCATGAAGACCAGACTGTATTCCCATTGATGTATGGAAGAGTATGAGAGATGGAGTTATTTGGTTAACAAATTTATTTAACAAGATCATGAAGACCAAGAAAATGTTGAATCAGTGGAGAAATAGTAATGTAGTCCCCATCTACGAGAACAAAGGTGATGTTTGTAGCTGCACAAACTATAGAGGTATCAAGTTGATGAGTCACACAATGATGTTTTGGGAGAGGATTATTGAGTAGAGGCTAAGATCTATACTACAAATATCAAACAACCAATTTGGTTTCATGCATGGAAGATCAACAACAGATGTTATCTTTCTAATACAGAGGTTTATGGAGAAGTATAGTGAAAGCAAAAGAGATGTTCATATTGTCTTTATTGATTTGGATATGATTGATTACCCATGGAATTGTTGTGGATGGTTTTGAAGAAAAAGGGTGTGCCAATCAAATACATTGGCTTGATTAAAGACATGTATAATAGCTCTACTGCAAGTGTGAAGACTCATAGAGGAGAGACGCCAAATTTTCCTATCACAATTGGGGTACACCAAGGATCCACACTCAGCCCATATTTATTCGTTCTTATTATTGATGAGTTGACAAAGAATATTCATGATGATATTACTTGGTGTATGTTATTTGTTGATGATATTGTATTGATTGATGAAACTAAAGATGGATTGAATGATAAATTTGAGCTTTGGAGAAAGACATTGAAATCAAATGGATTGATGATTATTAGGAGCAAAGTTGAGTATATGCATTGCAATTTCAGGCGACCTCACAGTGTGAATGGTGGAGCCAAGTTGGAAAAAGTAGACATACCAATATGTGATAAATTACATTACTTGGATTCTTTTATTCAAATATATTGGGATGTCCTACATGAAATTTGTCACAGGATCACTATAGGATGGTTGAAATGGAGGAATGCAACTAGAGTATTATGTAATCAGAAGATCCCTCTCAGATTAAAAAGCAAGTTTTCTAGAACTACTAACCATGCTCTAGGAAGTGAATGTTGGGTTGTGAAGAAATAAGGTTTCAACAAGATGAAAGTGGATGAAATGTGTATGCTGAGATGAATGTGTGGGAAGACAAGAAAAGATCGCTTGAGAAATGACTATAACAAGAATTAAGTGGGGTGGCAAGCATTGAGGACAAGCTGTGTGAGGATCAACTCAGATGGTATGTACATATGCAATGTAGACCGAGTAAAAGTGATGATTTTGAATCAAGCACATTTAATAGATGAAGAGGAAGGCCTAAACTAACATGGGAAGATCTTATAAATATAGATTTTGAATCTCTGCATCTTGACCAGAATATGAACCATGATAGAGAGTTATGGAAATAGAGGATCCACGTAGCCCACTGCAACATAGTTGGGACTAAGGCTTAGATGATGATGTACACATGTACAATATACACATTTTACATCCAACGGTCAGCCTAAAATTTAATATACAGCGTTGAAAAGTTTTCTCTTGTTGTGAATGCTATACAAATTGGATGATGATCAACTTTTGCAAGAAGGCACATATTTAGGTATACTTTTAATCTTTAAGGCTGGATTATGAAGATCTGACCTCTATGGAGAGTTATTCAAAAGCCTTTCATGCTCTTACAAAGATATTTTTCTTACTAGATCATTGTCCTATATATATATATATATATATATATATATATATATATATATATATATATATATATATATACATATACATATATATACATACATATATATATATATATATATATATATAGAGAGAGAGAGAGAGAGAGTCAGGCTAGAATACACTCAAGAAGTTTTTCCTTATGTAATATTTTTTCAAAAATCTAATTCATTGATCTTCTTAAACATCTTGTGAATAATTCATATAAAACATTTGAGCACATTTGGACATTTATAGATCATGTTATAAAGACTGCAAAAAATATGCATTTCAAATTAGTTTTGTGCGTCGATTTTGTTTTCTAGGATGAGTGTACACTCATCCAAATGGACTCAAAATTTGTATGTAACCTAATTATAGTATGACAGTGAAGATCAATGGTTTAAATTTTGCAAGAAAATAATCTTAATATGCAAACACACTTGAATGTATTTGTACGAATGGTACACTCGTGTGTATTGGTAATTTGTATTTTAGTGTGAAAGTCATCTTGACTCATTTGCTTGCATAGTGGTGCCTACCTCGTGTTGATGCATGCCTTGCTTTGATGCCCTCCTGGGGTTGCTGCCTGCGTGGAGAGAGAGAGAGAGAGGCTAGAATACACTTGAATGTACTATACACATCATACTTTGAAGTGGTGTTTTCATATTTAGACAACTTTATTAACAAATCCAAACCATTGATGTTCAATGTTATAACAACTAAAAGCAATATGCAAAATTTGGGCTTATTTCGAATTTTTAAGTCACTCTTTCATGACCAACGAAGCTTTTGTACATTGTTAAAACTTGAAATTTCACTTATATTGAAATGCAATCATTCTATGAAACAAGACTTGTTTGGAAATTTGGGTTCTTTATTTTAAAGAATGGATTTCTTTGCAAATTTCCCTTAGATGATAAATTTTGTGAATTCTACTATTTTATCAATCCAATGATGGATAAAATGGAAAAAGGATAAAAGAAAATCCCATAATAAGTAAAAAAAAAGAAATAGATGATAATTGTGTATACATGAGAGAACTGTGTAGAATTTTCTATAAAGTGGAAAAGATGGCAACTATTAATTAATTTTCATTTACACATGGTTTCTAATAGAAATAATAGCCAAAATAAAGAAATTAGAAAAGGAATAAAGAGAAAAGGATTAGTGTTGATGCCTCAAAGGCATAAAATTAGAGGTAGACCTGGACATTAAGAAAATCATATTTTCCTTTTGAGTTTTGGTCTCAAACCTTGGACATAGTGGGATAAAGTCATTTGAGACTTTCCCTTAAAATTTGGGATTAAAAAGATTAAAGAATTGAGATATATTTAGAATTACTAAAGTGAGATGATAATTGTCAATGTGTATTCAATGTCACAATTTTCTGGATATATATATATATATATATATGTATATATATATATATATATATATATATATATATATATATATATCACAATTTTTTGGATATATATATATCCCAACCTTTTTGTTGTGTGAGCCCTATGGGCCATTGGATCCCAGATCCAACAGAGGATAGGTTGTCCCCTAGCTCTCACTGGAACAGAAAAGAGGAGCAGTTAGAATGAGTTTTCCAAATCAAGTTTCTCATGAAAGAATGGTTGAGAAGTCTTAGAAATTGGACCAATGGATTCGAGATCGATAAATGCACCCACCTACCCTAGCTTTTACCTAGTTTGCGGTTAGAGATTCACCCAATTTCACTAACAAATAGGAATTAATTGGACCAATGCATTGTGGTAGGGAACTGTGAATTGGGTGAATCTTCTAGAGATCCCCAATCTAGGTAAAACCTAGGGTAGGTGGGTGCATTTCTTGATCTCAAATCCATTGGTCCAATTTCTAAGTGTGCTCATCCATTCTTTCGTGAGAAACTTGATTTGGAAAACTCAATGTAATTGCTCCTCTTTCCTATTCTAGTGAGAGCTAGGGGACGACCTATCCTCTGTTGGATCTGGGATCGAATACCACATAGGTCTCATGCAACAAAAAGGTTGGGATATATATATATATATATATATATATATATATATATGTATATATATATGTATATATATATATATATATATGTGTGTGTGTGTGTGTGTGTGTGTGTGTGTATCCAGAAAATCATGACATTTAATGCACATTAGCAATTATCCTCTCACTTTAGTAATTCTAGAAAAATTCATATCTCCCAGTTCTTTAATCTTTTTGATCTCAAATTTTAAGGTAAATTCACTTTATCCCACCGTGGCCAAGGTTTGAGACCAAAACTCTAAAGGAAAATATGAATTTCCTAATATTCAAGTCTACCTCTAATTTTATGCCTTTAAGGCATCAAAACTAATCCTTTTCTCTTTATTCCTTCTCTAATTTCTTTATTTTGGCTATTATTTCTATTAGATACCATGTGTAAATGGAAATTAATTAATAGTAGCCATCTTTGCCACTTTATATAGAATTCTAAACAGTTCTCTCATGTATACACATCATCTATTTCTTTTTCTTTTTTCTTATTATGAGAATTTCTTTTATCCTTTTCCTTTTTATCCATCATTGGATCAAGAAAATAGTAGAATTCACAAAATTTATCATCTAAGGAAAATTTGCAAAGAAATCCATTCCTTAAAATAAAGCACCCAAATTTCCAAACAAGTCTTTTTTCATAGATTAATTGCATTTCAATATAAGTGAAATTTCAAGTTATAACATACATAATTTGAATTTATATTATTTTTCCTTTACATGGAAGACCTATAAGTGTCTAAATGAGATCCAATTTTACATGTAGTGTATTTATATGATATCTAAGAAGATCAATGGATTAGATTTTCAAAATAAACATTTCATGATGGAAAATGACTTGAGTGCATTCAGTGTCTGGTACACTTGAGTGTATTTCTAGCCTAACTCTCTCCCTCTCTCTCTCTCTCTCTATATATATATATATACACACATATATATACATACATATATATATAGTTAGTCAGTTAGTTAGTTAGTTAGGAAGTGTGTACTAGACGGTACATGTAAGTTGTATGTACCAGCCATTAAAATGGCATATGTCGAATATGGTAATTAAATCCAACCATATGGATTGAATCAACATTGTTTATGTTGACTCAAGATCAATGTCGATTCATGGTCTAAATTGACTAAATCCTTGTTTTGATGATGACTAACCATTCACCTTATTTGTGTCCAATGCTTCTACTTGAGTGTTTTCAGGTTAGGTATAGACACACTCCAAATACCCAAACTTGCATATCCTAACTTGGAGAATAGACAAGTTAAAATCATGCAAGTGCATTTTGTGGAATACAATGTAAATCCAATAGAATCATGTTGCAAATCACTTGTAATGATTGTATGACTTGTAATTAAGCTTAGAAAAATTAGGACCACTTGAATCGAATATTTAAGCACTATAATGACATTTTCTCTAATTTATTATAGATTGTTTGTCGGCCGAGATACAAACTTCACCGATCCCTTGATGGATTTTGAGAATGGCATGGTTCGTTTGAGTTTATCACTCACAAAACTTGCCAATCCCAACACTGGACAAAACTGATTTAAGTGATCCGTCGAGTTTCATCCAAGATAAACTCGACCAATTGTTCAAATCTGCTTTGTCGAATAGTGCATGTGGTCGAGTTTCCCAAGAGTAAACTTGACTGATTGCAATGTATAGAAAAATGCAGAAAAGTGTTTCTAACCATTGGAGTGTTGAAAAACTCAAGAAAATATTCATTGCAACACCCCAAATGGTTAGTATTTGTCCTTAAGTGTTCTTAAAGGCTACTAGGCATCCCGAACTATAAATAGGACCCCTTGGTCTTCGTCATGTGGTCAGCCAAGCACTATGAAGGTCCCTATTCTATAGTTGAGTGCATCCTATAGTCTCCTACTCTCTCTCTAAGCTTATCACTTGAAACATCCATTGGAGTGAGTAGGAGATTTGTAAGATTTCTACTCCTACATGTATATCTTGTGAAACTCTCACTTCCTCCACCTCCCAATCTATCATTTAACCATGAAGATGAAGGTTCTCTTTCTTGGCTAATATAGGTGAAGAAGAAGGCAAGGTTGAAGACTTGGAGCAAGAGTGGGTAAGTCCTTGGTTAAGGCTTAAGACTCCTTGCTTAAGTGGGTAAGCCCTTGGTGAAAGGTTCTCCTCAGCAAAGGTGAAGTCAAAGGCGGAAGATCCAAGAAGACTAGGTAATTCCTCAAACACTGAAGACTTATGAAAGAGTTTGTAAGTCCTTGGTGAAGGAATAAGACTCCTTGCAAAGTGGGTAAGTCCTTGGTGAGGTATAAGACTCTTGGCTGGATAGGTAAGTCCTTTGGTAGGTTGTTGGCTCCCTTCCCCTCAAAGGGAAAATTGGGTATCCTTAACCTAGAAAAGGAAGGTCATATGTTGTAACTCTTATAAGTGAATATAAAGAGTAGAAATGTTTAAGAAATCCTAGAGGTTGACCTCTCCAGGTAGTTAAATGACAATCTTCTAGTTTGGAGATTGGAACCACTCTACATTGATTATGTTCGATCTTGTGCTTGTTTCAATATCTCTTATCCTTGCTATATATGTTTAGTTGCACTCAAATTCAATATTAGCAACCTTATCTCATTAAATAATTTAAAAGTCTAATAAATTTTGTTTAAGTCATTTTATCTATATTCACCCCCCTCTAGATAATATCGCCCATCCTAAGATCCAACAATTAGTATCAGAGCGAGTCTTCTCCAAGCATACTTTCACAAGTAGGAGAAGATGGGGGATTACCATGGTGGGAGGTACCTCATCTACATTCCAATATTTGATGGGAACAGTTTCCTCTATTTGAAAAGAAGGCTACAATTCTACATCCAAGGATCAAGCCTTGAGCTATGACAAATTGTTGACCATCCATACAATCTACCAGAGACAAAGATAAAAGAATGGGATGAATATACCTTGAAGAAGGCAACCTTGAATGCAAGAGCCATCAAGATTCTTTATGCCTCCATGTCCCCCACAGGGTTAATCTGAATTTCTTCATGTGAGGCAGCCTATGAGGTATGGAGAAAGCTAAGCACCACTTATGAAGGGACAAATCAATTGAAGGAAAGCAAAGTCTACATGCTCAAAGGGCTTATTGAGAACTTCATGATGAGAAAAAAGGAGAGGATATTCGAGATGTACTCAAGGATAAACACCATTGTGAATAGTCTTTCCATTCTAGGTCATTCTATGGATAGATGAGAGATCAATTCAAAATCCTTATAACTCTCTCTAAGAGGTGGGAATGTAAGGTGAACTCAATTGAAGAACAAAAGTCTCTTGGTAATATTGCTATTGAGGAGCTCATAGGAAATCTACAAGCTCATGAAGTCAAGCTTGACAAGCAAGATGAAGAAGAAAGAGAAGAAGAAAAAGATCTCAAGAGAATAAAAAAGGCTGAAATCAAAGCACACATTAAATTTATTATTGGTCAAGCCTCTCCATCCCTTCAAGTTGAAGAAGAGGCCATGTACTCCAAGTGTAGACTCTACAAAGTCAAGTCTTCCTCCTCCATCTGGTGCTTCAAGTGTTGAATTAAGGGTCAGTTCAAGGAATATTATCCACAAGGTAAAAAGACCCATCATCGTAAGAGAAGAGAAGTATAGGAAGAAGGAGAAATGGCACAAAATCTCAAGTGGCTCCAACTCAAGATCAAGTGACTCCTCCAACTCAAGCTTAAGTGAAGAATCAAGTGAAGGATCTAGATCATGATCTAGTGATGAAGGAGAGTGTCATTTGCTCTTATGGCATCAACAAGTGAAGACTCAAATGAGGTAAATATAAACTCTTTAGATAGAGAATCTTTAATTTCTATTATTCATGCTACTCGTTCCTCTCTTAAGTCTTCTAAAAAGAAAAAGAAAAATATTGCTAGAATTGTTGATAATTTGCATGTAATAATAGATGATCTTGAACATGCTAATGTTTGCTTACTAGATGAAAACAATGCTTATGTTAGTCAAGTAGACTCTCTTAAACTTGAAAATGCTAGTTTGTTTGATAGGAATAGATTTCTAGAAGCTCAACCTATTATGTCTAGTTCTAATGAAGAGCATACTAATATTGTGAATTATCTCATGCTTGATATGATGTTCTTAAAACTGAAAATGAGGACAAGGATTTGGATTTACAAGTTTTAGAATCTAAAAATAAGATCTATCATTCTAATATTACTTTGTTTGAAAAAAAAATGCTTCCTTGTTTGCTGAAATTGATGTCCTTGAATCTTGTTCTAGTTCTACTGGTAAAGAGAATAATGTCGCTACTCTTCATATTGATAAAGATTCTTATATGACTAAAGCTCGTTTCTTAGAAAATGATCTTTTGCATGCTAGAGATAATACAAATCATGTGTATTCTACTATTGCTTCTCTTATACATGGTAATCATAGTTTGAGATATTCTATGCAAAGATTCTTAGATAAGAATAATCTTAATCAACTCCGAGATCATAATACTGAACAAATGGGTAGAGATGGGCATGGACTTGATAGTAGCCAAATGAACAACAAAGACAAAGGACGTTCAATTTTTAATGAAGAATCCTTTAGTTCCAAGGCTAGGAGATCATGTAATTATCGCAATGAAATTGGTCATTATTCTACTTATTGTCCTTTCAGGTAATCACCCAAGATCAATAGAACTTGGGTTGCTAAGATGACCCCTCTGAACCCTAAAATATGATTGGGGACCATTTCATCTTTCTTCTTTTAGGTCACTTGCTAATGGATTGACTGATTATGGATTTGCAAATTGGTTTTACATCCACATAAAAGAAGAAAGGTGAGTGTGTATGGGGTAGAAACAAATGGAAAAGAAAGGGTAAGAACAGAGGTAATATTATTCTTGATCATGTCCAATACTAAGTTGTTTCTGTCAAGTTAGTGTGCACTATGCATGTGGTTTTTGATTCAAAAGTGATAGTTTGTCATTATCTTCACACACTTACTCAAAAAGTATTTCTAATGTTTTTATAGTGTATTTCTAACTTGCTTACATATGTTTGAATATGACTTATATTTTTAGCATGCCTCTAAATATGTCTTTATGAAATATGTGTGCTTCTTGACAAAAATTGTATCAGTTGTTAGAAACTTGACTGAAAGGCACCAATAGGTGTTTCCAATAGTTGTTGTCAGTCAAATTGTCAAAACACAGAACTTGACTGACAACATTGTGCACATAATATACAGTTGGCCTTTTGGATGAGAATTTCCCTCTCAACTAGACATTCTCAAACAATAGCTTTATTCTTTAGCACTCCCTTTGTTACCTTTATATATGCACATTTTCATGATTTAAATAACTTATCTTAAATTGAACTCTATCACTCTAATTGTTTTAATTTGACATCCCACAAGTGGTATCCCTATATCTTGCAATTACTTATTTGGGGTTCTTATGTAGGTTTTGATGATGATATCTTTGGATCTCTTGGTTGTGTCTTAAATTACTTTCATTATACTCTAACTTTCAACATCTATCTAGTTGTATATATTTTTTGATACAACCTCAAGGTTCTTAGTGGTAATCATATTTTAGTAATGATGCATATTTTATAGTGAGATATATCCTTTCTTTCTTCTAAAACTACACATCTCTTTGTTAAGATAGATCTCTACATCTACTCATAGCTTGCTTTTTACCTTGTGCATATTTTGCTATGATCTGGACCCTACTAGTAGTCCTAACTTGTGATGTCATCTTCTAGTAGTTCATATACATGTGGTTCTAGACTTTTTTATCTTTTCATCAAGGGGCTTAACTATATACTATGCTTGTATTATGTTTCTTTTTTAGTCAAGCTTGTTACTTAAATTGCAAATCTAGTATCTGGAGTTTCTTGCATAGCATTGTGATGCAGGATATATAGAGGTACATTGTATGTAGAAATTCAGGCATCCTTGGAATTTATGCATATTTTGCTCCAGTGTCAGATCTTGATGCAAGACTAGTGTTTTTTATGCAGAAAAAAGGCGTTCTGAGCAATCGTCACGCCTTTTGGGCAAATTTTATCATTTTTATGGTCAAAATCGTGATTTACTAGTTTTCTGGAGCACATAATGGGTTGTTCGAATACATGTCTTGATTTATTTATATACTATGCTTGTACAAGCCCCTAGTTTTTACTCTTCTACTCTCCTTTCTAACATTTGATATCTACTTTTTCTAACATGTTTCATTTTAGCTCTTCAAACCCATACTTTTTGAAATGACAAAGGGGGAGAAGGCATGTCTAGCATTAAACAGGGAGAAGGCATGTGTGAGGAGAAAGCATGTCCTATGTTAAGGGGGAGAAGACATATATCTATAACAGATATGAGTATAAGACATAGTTTTTATAAATGTTATGAAAACTAACCATACAAGAGAGATAGAATCAATTGAGGGGTAGTTTGAGAACTTCATGAGAATCAACTGAGGGGGAGCTTATGAAATCAATCTTATTGAAACCCCTAGGTTTCTCTATAGGTATGATTTTACTTATGTGCTTTTAATACATTTATGGAATGGTTTGTCATCTTCAAAAAGGGGGAGAATGTTGACTCAAGGTCAATGTTGACTCATGGTCTGAATTGACTAAACCCTTATTTTGATGAAGAATGACCATTCCACTTATTTGTGTCTAATTCTTCTAGTTGAGTGATTTCAAATTAGGTATAGACGCACTCCAAATGCCCTAACTTGTGCATCCTAACTAGGAGAAAAGACAAGTTAAAATCAATGCAAGTGCACTTTTGTGTAATATGATGTAAATCAATTAGAATCATACTGTAAATCCCTTGTAATGATTGTATGACTTGTAATTAAGCTTAGAAAAATTAGGACCACTTAAATCAAATATTTAAGCACATTAATGACATTTTCCAAAATTCATTGCAGATTGTTTGTCGGTCGAGATACAAACTCGACAGTTTCCTTAATAAATTTTGAGAATATCATGGTTCGATCAAGTTTACCACTCACAGAACTCGACCAATCCCTGTACTGGTAAAAACTAATTTCAATGATTAGTCAAGTTTTGTCCAGGATAAACTTGACCGATTGTTCAAATCTACTTTGTTGAATACTTCATTCGGTCGAGTTTTCCAAAAGTAAAATCAACTGATTGCAATGTATGAAAAGTGAAGAAAAGTATTTCTAACTGTTGGAGTGTTGCAAAACTCAAAACAATATCCATTCTAACAATCCAAATGGGTAGTATTCATCCATAAGTGTTCCCAAAGGCTACTAGTCACTCCCAACTATAAATAGGACCCCTTGGGATTCATCCGATGGTCAATCAAGCACTATAAAGGTCCCTATCCTATAGTTGAGTGTATGTTAAAACCTCCTCCTCTCTCTCTAAGATTAATCACTTTCTCTATCCATTAGAGCAAGTACTATATTTGTAAGAGAGCTAATCCTACATGTATATCTTGTGAGGATCTCACTTCCTCCACACCTAATATCTCATTCAACCATGAAGATGGAGGTTCTCTCTCGTGGCTAATAGAGGTGAGGAAGAAGAAGAAGGCAAGGCTAAAGACTTGGAGCAAGAGTGGACAAGTCCTTGGTGAAGGCTGAAGACTCCTTGCTCAAGTGGGTAAGTCCTTGGTGAAAGCTTCTCCATGGTAAGGGTGAAGTCAAAGGTTGAAGATCCAAGAAGAGTGGTTGGTTTTGCACAGGCTGAAGACTTGTGCAAGAGTGGGTAAGTCCTCAGTGAAGGAAGAAGAGTCCTTGCAAAGTGGGTAGGTCCTTGGTGAGGTATAAACTCTTAGTTAGATAGGTAAGCCCTTTGGTATGTTGTTGGCTCCCTTCCCCTCAAAGGGAAAGCTGGGCATCCTTGACCCAGAAAGGAAGGTCATATGTTGTAACTCTTATAAGTGAATTCAAGGAGTAGACATGGTTAAGAAATCCTAGAGGTTGACCTCTCTAGGTAGTGGACTAACAATCTCCTAATTTGGAGATTTAACCCACTCTACATAGTCTACGTTCTTATGCTTGTTTTCGTCTCTCTCATCCTTTCTATGTATGTTTAGTTGCACTCAAATTCCATATTAGCAAACTTATCTTGTTAAACAATTTGAAGGTCTAATAAATTTTGTTTAAGTGTTTTTTAGCTGTATTCACCCCCTCTAGAGCATATCGCCCATTCTAAGATCCAACAATTTAGGTTAGATTTATTTAAAAAATCACAACCACAACTCATATATATCATGAAATATAACTATATATCATTCAACAACTTATGCAATTTTCACAACTTACTATTGATTAGAAAATATACATCTCTTTTAAACTAATAATCTAGGAATCTCATATTGAGGAGATTTTTGATACAAATGTTATCTATAGGGTATATATCACATCCATAAGATTTGATTATTACGTACTCTTGATGAAGATGTGTACTTATAAAATAGACATGCTGAGGTACACAATTCTTTTAATCATATATATGCATATATTAAAACTAAAATAGAATTGATTTTGTGTAGAATTAATACTTTTAATGACTAAATTACTATAATAGATTTTAATAATTTATACATGAGTTGATTTTTAGAATTCATATGTATACATATATACAGACACACGTATATATATACCCACTTTACTTAGTAGTTGGTGTTTTCTTCGAGGGTTCCTCCCGGCAGAAAGGACGGTGACCGATAGGGAAACCTCATCCCTTTTCAAATCTATTTGGCAGTAGTGCTACCCATCTGATCGGATGTTTTGTGACTGGCTCTTTGTATAGATCTTCCCATCCTTCTCCATCTTCTTAACACTCCTAGTACCTGTTGACATAGCGGCAAGTATCGCCTCCCGTTGTTGGTTCTTCTCCCAAGTTTTCCCTCTTCCTATTGTCGACTCAATTGTAACACAGTTACTTTCCCATTCAACACATATCATTGTCCTCATCGGCCTTTACCATCACAATGCTCTAATATTCTAGTGTTCAGTCATGCAATCTGAGTGGTTCCTCTCATCTCCCTTCCACATCAATTCCCTAGAACACAATTACTATACCACCACCACCAATCCAATCCCCCCACAATCCCCACCTTACCTCTGCAATCTCTCCAGAGAACCTGACCAAAACTGAGTCATGATCAGCCTAACAATCTTGATGCGGAAAACCTCTCCAACCTCCACCCTGTAGCAATCTAGCATTGCCAGTACACCTGTGAGATGAATGTCTGATTCATCAAGGTCCTCAAAGGTGGAGCAGCCACAAACACAGTGTCTGTCATTATCCACAATGGTGGTAGGGTAGAAACCACACCACCGTCTAGAGAAAAATACATTGAGATTAAGCTGCATTTACATAACTTATCTTTTCCACTCCATCGACTAAGAGATAGGATTTATACTAGAAGCCATCAAGTTCAATGCATAAATCTAATAAGGAGAGCATGATGGCACACTCTTCAGAGATCAGCGATGCAAGGCATGGAGTGACAAATTTGTTCTAGTCAAGGTCAAATTATATAGACTCAAGAAGGAGGTCAATAATGAGGAGAGGGAGTTGGTTTATGGTGCAATCTAGCAACAATGTTTTTATCTTAAAGTCAACACCCGATAACTCTATTGTCGTTGCAACCTTTATCTTTGATCGCCTTGCCTACCATAAAATTTGTAACTATGTTTTTGGTACATTCCATCCACGAGGTGGAGAAAAAAGTTCATCATCATCATGCTAACAAATTAATCTAAAAAAAAGAACATTTACTTTTGGCTATACTATATTTCATGGAAAAATATTGTTTTCGATCTCACAAGTAAATTGTATTAGATAAAGGAGAGTTGTGTAATTTGAAAAACATACTGGTGATGATGACCTATAAACTAATCTCAATACCATATTTGATACTTTTAATTATGACATCTAACAAATCATTAACAATCTTGCTACGTTCATGTTCATTTTATTGCAATTCAACATCTTAACACTTGTCTCTTTTGAGTGAAAACTTTTTCAATTCTTTTTCTTTTCTATTTAGCTTATTGTGACGTAAAATGATGATGTGGTTGGAAAAATAACTATTTATAACACAAAGTAACTGTCACGGAATTGTTTGTTACCCTCCTCCTACCCTCACTGACTACAGAGTTAGTGGCAGTAGGGGTTGGGTTCTCGTCTGTAGAATGGATCAAATATTTCACACAGACAATATATATGTAAAGCAGTGACAACAAGATACTAAATAAGGAGATAAGAGATATGTACCCATTTGTATATCTAGAGTACCTGTTGGCAATTCATTTCAGATCTGAGAGTCTTGAGTGCAGTAGATATTCTTTTGGCAACTAAAATTTGATAAACAAAACATATTAATGCTAAAGCATTAAGTACACTATGAAATGGAATATAAATAGTATAAGAGTAATACAAAACTTGATTGGCTACAAAAACATCATCATAGTTAGGAAAAGAAACAAAGTGAGAACATTTAACGACATCATTTTATACAAACCATATTTTAGGTCTTATTTCTATAATGTCAACATTAGGTTGCATAATGGATTTTTTGTGTATTAAATTCAAGGTTTGTCAACATAGAATACTCAAACATGGACGTAGTAATAGTAGGAACAATAGATCAAGCAAGTAAGTAGCCAAGCATTCATATGAGCATACATACAAGCAAGCCAATATCATAATATGGTCATGAGTAAAATGTACCTTGCGAGGTGAGTACAAGTCATAACCCAGGAGTAGATTTATAGGGAAGGTCCAACCCAAAAGGGACCTAAGATATACAAGACATAGTATAGGAGTCTTAGATCAATATGGATTGACAATATAAGCTTCATATGAGTAATGTCAAGGTTTCCCCTAAATCTAGGTTTCACTTAGTTCAACATAGTTTCCAAAGTTTCAAACATGCATGCAATGATTCGACATAGAATAAGTATCAACATTAACTCCTAGATTTAATAGAACCACACACATTGGATGTGATACTAGATAAACATGATCCTTGATTTGGATAGAAGGGATACAATAAAGATTGGATTATCATCATGTTCTATTCATGCAAGGTCATAGGTTGTCACATTAGATCCAATTCATGCAATATGGTCATGTTTCCAAGTCATAAAAGCATGAAGAGCATTGAATATACCATGTTGGTGTTGGTTCTACAAGTGTGATGAATCTACTATTTTACACAAGATAGAGCATGGGTTTAGTATAGAGGTCATATTATCTCATAGAAGTCAACTAGGTCTACTTGGTCATTTTAATGCACAACTAGGTGCTTGAGGCTTTAAGGGACAAACATGGAAAGAGGCAATGGCACAAAATATCATATGGTTTATTGATTTCAAGATTAAAATGTTAGATGTTGGCAATTCAAGCCAAAGCCTTTAACTTGATCATGCATGCATACAAAAGGACCAATTTTAGGGCAAATGTAGTCATAGAAGGTTAAGATGATCATTAGGGAATATGTAGATGATCCAAGACCTAAATTATAGCAAGAGTGAACTAAAGTTATAGATTTTGGAAAATTAGGGAAACCTTCGGTCTAAAGAACAACAAGGAAAGAACATAAGATCATAAGGATCATTAGAAGAATGCAATTTATCACTTTTGATAAAATGAAAGCAAGTATGAGTACAATTAGGTCTTAAATCGAATTTGATTGGATAGATCTCGTTTTGTAGGTCCAAAATCATATATTACATGCCCACAACGGCCCAAGGGATGAATTATTATTATTTTCCTAATATATTACCTAATTCATGCCCTTTTGGACTGTTGGATTTGAATCGGACGACTGATATGGGGTAAGAAGGGCATCTGTAGGTGGATTTGGGCTAGCTGGGCTCATTCAGGTCACAATTGTGGATCTTTGTTGATCGCCATCCATTGTTGTCAGTGACCAGTGCCCACTCCCGCATGTCTCACCACTGCCAACTCATGCTCCAATTGCGGCGTCGTGCTGCAAGCTCGTCCCTGACCCAGTGCTAAAGCTGCTCCTCTGGTCCCATTGATGGGGGCTCATCTGGCCATGGAGGCACCATCGAGACCACCGTCCAGGGCCGTAGAAGTCCCTCGGTCCCAGATCTAGCCTTAGGTGTGGTTGGGGGGGCTTAAAATGAGAAGCCCCAAATCCCATGGAGGTGACACTGGAAGAGAAGGGAATCCATTGCCTACTAAAGAAATTTGAAGAATAAAGCATCCATTCCAAACATACCCTAAGGTATGTTGGAATAGGTGTAAAATTTTCAAATCTCAATAAATGGTATTCAAAATGACCAAAGTGTAGCAGTGGACTCAAACCAATGACTATATTCATTTTTTTACAAAACATTACAAAAGTACATCACAATATCCCATAAGGGTTTACATGTATGATACATCATAAGGATCTATGTAGAGGGAAATCTGAACTACTTCAAATCTATCTCCAACAAACATCTCCAAGAGAAATGTCCATGTTGGAAGCTATGTTCTCCTTGATCAGGTTCAACACCTTGATCTAAACTTGGATGGTTGGGAAATTGCCCAACAAGAGAGAGAAAATAAGGTATGTGTCAAATAATGAACAATAACAAAAGGTAAGGAAATAAAATGGAAGTAAAGGCTAAGATTTCATCATAAGATGAAGAGAACAACAATATGAGGCATAATCAAAATAGATGATTTCCATAACATTAATATAGTAAAGGAATTTCATGGATGATTAATATTGACTACATTAACTAAGTAGGGTTGAGGCACCTACCGAACCTTAACCTATAGGTGAGGAGAGAATTGATACATTCCCAACCACCTACACATATTTTTGTGGGGGAGAATAAGACATTCCCCAAGGCGAATTAATGCATGCCCTATCTATGGGTGGTTGTACATAAGTACGACTACTATAGCTAAATAGTCCATACAATCAACATTCTAGAAAAGAAAGCATGGAAAGTAAAAGAATCTTATCACTTAGAACATGGCACTGGGGTACAAGACCCAAGAAAAAGAATATCATTACAAATTTTGAGGCAATTTAATAAAAGAATCATGAATAGAGGGAATGGGGTTCATTAAAACATCATTAGGGAAATATAGGATTTTATTTGCAAATATCCCAACTTAGGGTGTAAGAATGCACATACATATATAGGGATTGCACATACCTTTCTTACTGATATCAATTACTAACTGTGACCACTTTAATTGAGTTCAAGTTCCAATTTGCCTATTTTCAATGTATTAACATGTATTAGAGTACATAATGCACATTAATGTATAGAAATCTTAATTTTAGAACTTTTTATAAAAACTCATATTAGACTCTAAAAACCTCACAAATGAACTTATTAGTTCTCTTGATCAAGAATACATATTTTTATAATAATTTTGGAGTTATGATGATTAAGATGTACTTTTATGGATATTATGCACTAAATTCATTTTCCAAAAATAACCCTTCATCAAACCTCAAAACCAGACATTGAAAATATTTTTATTAGATAGAGATTAATTTTTTTATTCCAAAACATATTTATTTGTCAAATTTGGATAAACGGATTAAAAGATATGAATTTTTCAACTTGAACCAATTAGGAAATGACAAGTCAAAAATCATCGAGAGAGAGGGAGAGAGAGAGATAGAGAGAGGGAGAAAACACCATTTGACCCAAGACCAGGGTTGGAGTTGCATAGGTAACCAAGCTAGATCTTCTAGATAAGGTAAAACAACAAGAAATCAAAACCCTAGAAGAACACGGTAAATAAAGATGGGGATCATCAATTTTAAACATAGAAGCATGTTTTTTAAGCATGTAGTAAGAAATATATGAGAAGGGGGTTATAAAACTTGCTTCTAGGGAAGGTATATAGGTTCAATAAGCAAGGTTTCCAAGATATAAAGGCTGGTTTCTCTAGAAAATCTCCTATCTCGAGCAAGAAGCGCGTTCTCCACTTTAGAGGTGAGAACCCTAGCAGAAGAACATGGAGATAAGGTTTTTAAGTGCTCTAGGTGGGGTTTCACCATGGAAGGCCATGGTTCCGACCTGTAAGAAGGTTGGAGGAAGTCTAACAACATGAAAAAAGGGAAGGAAATGAGGAAACTTACTATTTTTGGTCAAAATCACCAAGAAGGAGCTTTAGAAACCCTAAATAGAGAAAATTTGGAACCCTAGGATCCTTCTTCACCAAGGTAAGCACTCTATTTTACCTTGGGATAGTACCTTCGTGGCCAAATAGAGTAGGAATGATCCTCTAATATGGGGTAAAGAGAATTAGAGCAAGAGCTTTTGAATTGGGAGGTGGGAAGGGGTAGCTATGGCTTTATAAAGAAGGGGGAAAGCATGAGGTGTCTATGGGACCTTCCATGTGTCCTTATCCAAGGGCTTCATGGCCATGCTAGAGGATGGCTTATAGAGACTTCTTGTATATAAAATGCCAGTTATAAAATCCCAGTGAGACTTCTAGGCCATCCCCACCATCCTCCAACCAAAGAAATAACCCCATTGGTTGATAGCTTTCAAAGATAAGCTCATTTATAAAGAGGGTAATCCCTAAAATGCCCTTGGAGAGAAACACCTTCAGACCAAGGTGTAACCAGGTGCCCCATGGTTCAAAATCTTGAGAGTGGTAAGGTAATATCTAAGGATCATAATGCACATTATAATTTGCAAAGAAAACCTCCCAATTGGGTAAATTGCATAAAATCAAGAATGTACCTAAAATTGCATAACTTGCACAAACAACATCCAAATTGAACCAAATGTGAAAATTACGCTTATTTTATGATTTCCACACACATAAATAAGTTATATTAAGGTTAAGAACACCTAAATAATGTCCTTAAATAGACTTTCACTGAGGTATTTGTGCATAAACCCTTTTAAGGGTACAAATAGTGAATAAATGTTCACCAAACCACTATAAATTCCACTAATTAAACATGAACAACATAAAGGACATAAATGAAAGGGAAACTTGGGAAAAAGGGTTACATGGAGATTACATCTAAGATTCAGTATGTTACAACACTCCACCCTTTTAAAAGTATTGTGTCCTCGAAATCTCAAGAAAAAAGAGAAGGGTGAGTATGCAACATCCCAACACAAAACTCCCATGTTGTTTCCTTGAAATCATAAAACTTCCACCAAAACTGTCACTAACTCAAACTCCTTGTTTTTCAAATGCTTAACTTGGGAGTTCAGAATCTCTCAAGAAACTCCACATAGGTCAGGTTCTCATGGATCACTGAGGATTCCATGATTTATATTTCTTTTTATTAGATATAGCACAATTAACATTTTAGGCCTATTAATATTATATTCATTATTATATTATATCATCCTTATTATTTTTTAAATTGTGTCTCATTATATTTAAAAGATTTATATTTCATTATTATGATCAAAACCATATATATTTCTTATTTACCTCATTATGAGTTTTAGCGCAATTAGAGTTTACTCAATTATCTCAATATGCATTATTATATCTGATCATTATCTTTAATAATTTGTTTTTAGACTCCATTATCACCTTATTGATGTATATCATATTATTTTCTATGAAATAAGACACTATCCAGTTTTCTACAATTAATCCAAATAATGTCACATGAATAAGTTATATCTATTTTAAACATTGTCACATTACCTTCTTTTACATTAATGTCATCATTAATCATTTTGTTATATTTATTCACTTCTTATTATTTATTATGCACATTTATGTGAATCCAATTACTTCTTATCCATATTGAAGTCATTATATAAATTTTAGTGATAAAGGTGGGACATATTACATATTAATGACTTGATTCACATACTAAGTAATGATTAGGTGATTAATTAGGTGTGTATTAGAGAACAAGGTGATATGTATTTCATATTTATGACATGATTAATATATGATTAGGTGATTGTATATCCTTTTATGTATATTAAAGTATGATATCTGGTTATGACACCTAATCCCACTAATGTATCAAGAATGTCATTAAGAATGTATAGGTTAAGGTTACATAATTGCAACTTAGGGTTTAGGTGAATATGATTGTTATTCTTCACCTACACATTCTTAGTATGAATTAAGTTTGAGATTAGGTTACAATTATCTTGCTCGTCATATCATTAGGGTTTATTGGTCCAAGACATGTTTATCCTCATGTGTACCCACTATTAATATTATATGTGAGTTACTCATATTATGCGCTTTAGATATTCATTAGGGTTCAAACATGTGAACTATTCATTAGATGACCATTATATGTTCATCAGTATAAAAATAAGCATGTCAGGTTATAACTATGACTTGTTTGGTCAAAATTATGGATCCAAGAAAACTATCCTCTAAATCATGGAGTTTGGGTTTCTAGAGTCAATGCATCTGGATTTCGATATATTACAGGACTCCATCCCCTTAAAAGGGATTTCATCCTCAAAATTTAGCTACCCAAACATCATCAAACCAATTACTCTCCACCCCTTAAAAGGCCTGACCTACCAAGACAAACTAATCTAGAGGTAAAAGGGTGAGTCTAAATAAGCCATGTACAAGACCATCATGCTTCCACTGCTCAATCTGGTTTCTTACTAAACACCAACTTCAAAGTCTAGGTTCTAGGGATAAATTGTCCAAACATGTGGTCCTATGGGACATAAGGGAACTATATTGGGTATCCGTCCTCAAAAAGGCCATTACATCTAAAAGACAATGTCACATATTATGTTCTAAAGAGTATACAACATAGGCATGTAATGCTACTATTGCCTAAAGGTATGCTATTTCATACAATCAATATAAGCTCAAGCTAGGAAGGTATCATGCGGATCTGGAATTCCTCATAAACCAAGCTAGTGGTACGAAGGAAAATCTTGCTAACCCCTGAACCCTGATCCTTTATAGTCACATTTGCTTTCAATTTCATGTCCTAGTAGCTACCTAATAGGCTCATCATATTATCGTTAACTAAACATGTTTTAGTGCGGAGCTCTTATGATCCTAAATCAATCTTTCATCAACTGAAGTGTATCAAAGATCAATTCTAGGGCAAACATGTCACTTAAAGAGGAACTATATGAGGTAAGGGTTCTAATAAGGGAGATAAAATTAAAAGATTCAAATTCTAACTACCATGGGCTCTGATACCATTCTGTAAGGAGTGGGACCCAAGAGGGGATCCACTCCATACTAAAAAAAATTTAAGAATAAAACATTCATTCCAAACACACCCTAAGGTATGTTGTAATAGGTGTAAAATTTTCAAATCCCAAAAAATTGTATTTAAAATGACCAAAGTGTAGCGACGTAATTAAACCAATGACTATATTCATTTTTTACAAAAGATTACAAAAGTACATCATAATATCCCATAAGGGTTTACATGTATGATACAACATAAGGATCTAAGTAGAGGGAAGTCTGAACTACTTCAAATCTATCTCCAAGCAACATCTCTAAGAGCTAGGTCCATGTTGGAAGCTATGTTCTCCTTGGTCATGTTTATTACCTTGATCTAAACCTGGGTGGTTGGGAAATCACCCAACAAGAGAGAGAAAATAAGGTATGTGTCAAATAATGAACATGAACAAAAGGTAAGGAAATAACATGAAAGAAAAGGCTAAGATTCATCATAAGATGAAGAGAACAAGAGTATGAGGCATAATCAAAATAGATGCTTTCCATAACATTAATATAGTAAACGAATTGCATGCATGATTAATATTGACTACATTAACTAAGTAGGGTTGAGGCACCAACTATAGGTGAGGAGAGAATTAATACATTCCTAGTCACCTACACATATTTTTGTGGGGGAGAATAAGACATTCCCCAAGGTGAATTAATACATGCCTTATCTATGGGTGGTTGTACATAAGTACCACTACTATAGCTAAATAGTCCATAAAATCAACATGCTAGAAAAGAAATCATGGCAAGTAAAAGAATCATATCACTTAGAACCTGGAAGTGGGGTACAAGACCAAAGAAAAAGAATATCATTACAAATTTTACGGAAAATTAACAAAAGAATCATGAATATAGGGAATAGGGCTAATTAAAGCCTCATTAGGGAAATATAGGGTTTGTTTTGTAAATATCCCAACTTAGGGTGTAAGAATGCACATACATAAATAGGGAATGCACATACCTCTCTTAAAGATATCAATTACTAACTTTCACCACCTTAGTTGAGTTCAAGTTCCACTTTGCCTATTTTCAATGCATTACATGTATTAGAGTACATAATGCACAGTAATGTATAGAAACCTTAATTTTAGAACTTTTTAGAGAAAAATAAGATTAGACTCTAAAAACCTCACTAATGAACTTATTAGCTTTTCCTGATCAAGAAAACATATTTTTATATCAATTTTGGAGTTATGATGATTAGGATGTACTTTTTATGGATTTTATGCACTAAATTCATTTTCCAAAAATAACCCTTTCTCAAACCTCAAAATCAGACGTTGAAAATATTTTTATTAGATAGAAATTAATTTTTAGATTCCAAAACATATTTATATGTCTTAAAAGATATGAATTTTTTAATTTGAACCAATTAGGAAATAACAAGTCACAAATCATCGAGAGAGAGGAAGAGAGAGTGAGAACACCATTTGACCCAAGATAAGGGTTAGAGTTGCATAGGTAACCAAACTAGGTATTCTAGATAAGGTAAAATAGCAAGAAACCAAAACCCTAGAAGAACATGGTAAATAGAGATGGAGATCATCAATTTTAAACATAGAAGCATGAGTTTTAAGCATGTAGTAAGCAATATATGAGAAGGGGGTTATAAAACTTGCTTCTAGGGAAGGTGGACGGGTTCAAGAAGCAAGGTTCCTAAGATAGAGAGACTAGTTTCTCTAATAAATCTCCTATCTCGAGCAAGAAAGTGCCTTCTCCATTAACAGGTGAAAACCCTAGCAAAAGAACATGGAGATGAGGTGTTTAAAGTCTCTAGGTGGGATTTCACCAAGGAAGGCCATGGTTCTGGCCTGGAAGAAGGTGTGAGGAAGATTAACAACATGAAAATATGGAAGGAAAGGAGGAAACTTACTATTTTTGGTTGAAATCACCAAGGAGCTTTAGAAACCCTAAATACAGTAAATTTGGAACCCTAGGAGCCTTCTTCACCAAGGTAGCACTCTCTTTTACCTTGGGACAACAACTTCTTGGCCAAACAGAGTAGGAACGATGCTCTAAGATGGGGTAAAGAGAAGGAGAGAAAGAGTTTTTGAATTGGGAGGTGGGGAGGGGTAGATATGTTTTTATAAAGAAGGGGGCAAGCATGAGGTGTCTATGGAACCTTCCATGTGTCCTTAGCCTAGGGCTTCATGGCCATGCAAGAGGACAACTCATAGTGACTTCTGGTATATCAAATGTCACTTAGAAAAGCCTATGGAGACTTCTAGGTCATCCCCACCGTCCTCCAACCAAAGAAATAACCCCATTTATTGATATCTTTTAAAGATAAGCTCATTTATAAAGAGGGTAATCCCTAAAATGTCCTTAGATAGAAACACCTTCAAACCAAGGTGCAACTAGGTTCCACATGGTTCAAAATCTAGAGAATGGTAAGGTAATATCTAAGGATTATAATGCACATTATAATTTGCAAAGAAAACCTCCCAGTTGGGTAAATTGCATAAAAATCAAGAATGTACCTAAAATTGCATAACTTGCACAAACAACATCCAAATCGAACCAAATTTGAAACTTAAGCTTATTTTATGATTTCAAAACACATAAAGAAGTTAGATTAAGTTTAAGAATACCTAACTAAGATCCTTAAATAGACTTACATTGAGGTATTTGTGCATAAACCCTTTTATCGGTATAAATAGTGAATAAATGTTCACCAAATCACTATAAATTCCACTAATTAAACATGCATGACATAAAGGACATAAATGAAAGGGAAACTTGGAAGAAAGGGTTACATGGATATTACATCTAGGATTCCGTATGTTACAAAGGGGGTGCAAAAGGGTTAGGAAGGGAGATTTATAGGCACATGGGGTGTTTGTTGGGGGAAAAGAAGGTGCCAAAAGGAGCCTTGGTGTCGTGCCACCAGAGGTGGTTTGTGGTCGCAGCACCACCAACACCGAGCATAGTTTTGGCGATTGCCAAGTTTTCATTTGGCCGTGGCTTTTGGAAGTCAATTATTTTCCTTATGCTACCTAGGGTTGGTGGTTGATGAGGTTCCCCATTCATCTTGGTTACCAACACCACCTTGGGTTAGCGACTGTTTGGATTCCTTGATCTCTTCGGTCATCAACATCTTGGTTGAATGGTTTTTTGCTTCTCCTAAACAAGTGTGGTTGATGAATTTTCTTGTTTTTATCACCCTAGTGGAATGCATGAATGTTTTTATTGAATGTATGAGCTATCTCTGACACATGTCATGTTTAACATGACACCTAACCCTCTTTCTCTCTCTCCAACCCTATGTCATATAAGCCCCTCTATTTGCATGCATATAACCTCTTTACACACCTATTCTTCTCTCCCTTCTTCCTTAGTTTCTCTTAGATCTCGTCCCCTTTGTACTTGGTGTAGAAGGAAGTGCCAAAGAAGGATAAGAAGGTTGATCTACCTTGCATGTTCAACCCAGGGTTTGGATCTACCCTTCTTGTGACCGTTTGGTGCAATCTTGCTTTTCTTCTTGGTCTTGGTAAGTGATATCTCCTTCTTTCCCTTCATTTTTCTTGATCTACCCTCTTCTTCATTCTCTTCTTTTCCGAACCCATTGTGTTCCATTAGTGCTTGAGTTGGATCTTGAAGAACATCACTTTATTATTTCCTTGACATAGGGTTCGCTTCCTTCTTGATGGTAGAGCTATCTTGGTCGGGAGGAGTTCTCAAGATAGGGCTTCTCTCCCCTTTCCTTCAAGTTACCTTGATGTTTGGAGTTTCTAAATCATCTCTAAGGCAAGTTATATAACTTTCTCCAATGTTATTTCTTACCTCCACCTTGCATACACATGATCTTTCTCTAAAAACATGGTTACAAGAAAAAAGATAGTATCCCTTATCTAGGGTTTGTGTTTACATGATGATCTTTAGTGAATATCTCTTCTTAGATGAACCCAAAATCCTTGTGAAAAATTCTTACTTGATGAGGGAAGTTTTGGTGCTCCCATGCATGTGGGATCTGTTAGTTTCATTCTAGGATTTCTAGAGTTTTCCTTGGAGTGGAAAAAGATGCCTTTTCCTTCTATGACTTGAACTAGTTTCTACCTTGCTTATGATCTAATGGTTTTTTTTCCATGAAGGTCACCTAGATGATATACATATTCCCTTGATGGTTGCCAAAGGTTTAATATATGAGGTCTCTCATATTTGAACCTACTATGGTTGCCAATTTTTGCACTTTGATGGTCACTAAATTTTATATATTATGCATTTGATAAAGCTTTTTGGCTTTGGATGGTCGATGAGGTTGTACCTCTCTACGATGGCTATCTTTGCTAATTCATGTGGTAAATAAGGACCTCTAAACCTAGAGGTCAATGGCATCTCTGTCTTTAGTCGTAGATGACAATTCTTCTCCATGTTTCTCAACGATCGTTAACCTTTCTTATGTTTTAGTGGTCGATGACACCCCTAACCTAAGTGGCCAATGAAGTTTCCTGACCTATATGGTTTTTATGTTGTGTTGACTCTATGCTGATGATGGTTGACTTTATACACTCACGATTGATGGTGCTTTTATTTTGTAGCCCTAATTCGTTGATGCTTTGTTATACATGATTTAATAGTCTTACCTTTGCCCTCAAATGAATAAATCATAAGGATTTTGTAAAATGTTGATTGGTAATGCTAATTCAATCCATCATGCTTGCTTGTAGTCCTAATACAAATACGTAATGATGATAGATATCTTATTGTGTGATTAGAATGATGAAGAATGTACTCTCTCTCTCTGTGTATGTTGTTGTAACCCTAATGTGTGGTCACATGGACATCAAAGTTCTTATATCATGTTGTACCAAACTTATATATGCCTCCTGTATGGTGATAATATGATAGGCCTTGATGAGGCATGGAAAGATAATGATGTTATTAAAGGGAACACGTGGATGGTCTTATGATCTTGAACATAATTTTGTGCCCTAATTGTGGTGTTATCCTCATTATGATTGATTAGGATTTCAAATCATGTGATGTTATGATGATGAGTATGGATGTGTCTATGGCAGTGGAATAATACCATCCGGTGATGTGATAAGCCTTATGTTTTAGATGTTTTATATCTTTTGAAGTTGCACATGTTTTGGTAGAACACTTTTAGGGTATGTATGTAACTTGATTGATGCAACCTTAAACAATCTAACTGACAATAACTAATCAAGTGAAACCCTAATCATTAAGTGACATGTGTCATAGATCCATTCCAGTGTCAGGACTTGTTGGATGGTGAAAGAAGTTCTCCTTTAGTGGAATCTCAGAGTCGTATATTGTTGAGTATATGCATATTCACAAGCATGGTTGCAGTCATACCTTGGTAGGGGAATGGTCAAGGTCATATCTGAGATGATCATGATTCGATATATATGATGTGATTGAGGACAATTGTGGTTGTACCTTGAATGTTTGGGTTTTTTATACCCTAGTTTCACTAGTATCGTGAAATTTTAAGGATGGACTAAGTTGTTCACTAGTATCCTAACCTATATAAATAGGGAGGACAAGGCTGTTTTGTAGCTGGACTTATATGTCACATTAGAGGACTCTTACTGAACGAGGACAAATGAGATCTTAGGATTCTGGCTCTCCTAGATTTTATATGGAACTGATTTTGACTTAGGAATGGTTAGTTGAAGTTGAGTGGTGGAATTCAACTCCTTAAGGCTTAATAAAGGATGTAATACGACAATGTACTATATTTGCTTAAGGTTAAACATGACTCACATTGGATGTTATCCCTTGCCTTGTTTCTCATAATGCTTAGTTGTTATGTAATGCGTTAACAGAAAATAACTATTTAGTAGATGATTGTCTTACGTGTTCCTTCATATACCTACTAGTCATGTATATTTCTATGCCTATCTATTAGATTTCTTAATTTGATTAACCTACATAGTTAGTTTAATCTTCTTGTTGATGCAGTCCTATTTTAGGGCTTCATCTTGTGTCATATTGCACTTCAATCACATCTACAACTGTTAGATTACATGTTATTTCCCTTAATATGTGATTTATTATCAAATTCACTTATGGATGGTTTTTGTATGTTATATAGGTAGAACACTAATTGATAGAAGGGAGAGATGATAGTTGAATCTAGGGTTTCCCCAGGCTTGGAGGAGCCCAAAACGAGGCCAAAACCACTCCCAACCTACCCCCAAGTGGTTAAAGAATGTATTGAAGTAATAACCTTCATGGATGACAAAGTTCAAGACTGATATGCATGGTAAGGACCCTAGAACAGCTATTCTACCAAGGAATAGTCGTCAGCAGAACCTTCAAATAATCACATAGTTGGCCAGAACGACCAATCTAGCCAAAACGGTCATGCTAGCAAATCCCAGCACATCTGTGCTACCATTCCCAAAAACCAAAAAATCCCATGTTCATTCCATTTCTCCACCACTGATGTTCCCATCCTCCATGACCATTCTACTAATACCCCACCATGGATGTACTACCCAGCACTCCCGTGCTACATGCAAATCTACTCAATTTCCAGCACTACATTCCCTACTTTACCCCCACCTAAACTTTTTCTTCACCACCACCTATATATACTTGGGTGGTGTCTCTGGCATGAGGTTAGCTACATTTTACCCCTCCTATGTCTCCATTTTTATATTCCATCCATTCATTTACTTTTCCACCTCACTTCCACTCCATTTCTTCATTTCCACCACCAAAACCCAATTTCCTATTGTTTTGACCCTATTCCACCATCATTCCATGCCCTTGCACCTTGGGGGAGGAGGGAGGATGACCTTGTAGCTGTTGGAGAGGAGGATTCTTCCTTCTACACCGAGCTCCATGGATACGTGTACCTCTTTTTCCTTTCTTTTTGTATTTTCCATTTACATGAGTAGCTAGCCCCCTTAGGTGGGCTGTATGAAGCTCAAAATGTTACTTTGATACCATGTTGGGGGGGGGATGATATGTGAACATTTTAATTTTGTTTTATAATGATTATTTTCTATTTATATCTCATTCCATGGATTTCTTGTTGGTTTTTACTTGAAATCACCTAGGAATTCAGGAAATTGCTTATATGTGTGAATTTTGGGATTTGCAACTAGGTCCAATTCACGGATCCCTAGCTAGCCACCCAACTTCCTACATACTAATCAATTATCCTAACCCTGATTGAGAGATCTAAGTAGTTTTTTTAGATGAATTTAGTGTTATTTTCTTAGAGCTTTCTCAAAGCTCGAATGTGGGTGATGTGAGGCCTAAAACCTCACTTCCACTCCCATTACAACCCTCAGTCCCTGATCACCCTAAGATTCTCTAACCTAGAAACCTAGGATTTTTTAGAATCTAATTAAATTACACCTAAAAAGTAAACCAATTGAGCCTCATAAGGGTGGTAGGTGGTGATGGGGGACTAGTTCCCCTATACACACCCATCTTACCCATGGCTAGTTAGTAGTTCAGGGCAATTCACTAAACTCGAGCTTGTTTTTTGGTTTGATAATCTAAATGTAAGTATAATGTTCACATGCCATCTCTTGAACCTAATTGATAAATTCATCCCCCAAACATCCCACACTACCCTTTATTGCATCAAAACCCTAATTTCATGCTCGCTTATATAGTGTTAATTCTTTATTTGCGTAGTTAACTTCTTGCCTTGTTATTGCCTAGTTCTTGCTAGTTTAGGTCTTTAATTGCTCTTGTTCTTAGTTTGATATCTTAGTGTAGTGTCGACGTCTACTTTCTTACTTTAGCCTAACATATTCTTCTTGCTTGCCTCAACTTTTCTTACTCAATAGAATTAATTGTCTATGGTGAACTTAGCTTTTGACCTTGTTTGTCCTCCTTTAAGTGCTTGCTTGTTCGCCATTAGTATAATCAACAAACCACCTTCAAATACTTAAACCCTAGACTCTATAGTGAGAACCTAGCCAAAACTGACCTAGCTTTAGTGCTCCCTTTTCACCCTGTGGATTGATCCTATACTTTTCGCATGCCTATACTATGACATGACCTCGTGTGCTTGTGGGTAAGTGTGTTAGTAAAAGTAGATGTGTTAGTTTAGGTCCTTAAAATTTTGAAATATTTCAAGTGTGTTTGAAAACCTCTTACAGTTACATCTAGTCACCATTCAGTTATTTAGTGTGTGACCCGAGGAGAAATGAACCTAGCTTTATGATGTTGTTATCGGGGAAAAAGGTAGTTGGCCTAGCTAGTTAGTTTTTCTTTGATCTTTTCCTACTACCCTCATCATTGCTATTCTTTATTATTTGCATTCTTAGTGCATATTGGTTTACTAACTTGTTTTCTTTTGTTTTGTTGTGCCTTGTGAATATGACAAGACACTCAGGGAAGACAAGATGAAAGGCCAAAATGTACCTCACAAGCCACTTCAAGAATACTTCATGCCTAGAAACTACAAATTACCAATTGCTAGTAGAGTTGACCAAATGCCAGGGGAGAAACTCTCGATCCCTCCATGTCTTCTTGGGCTCCTGGACACCTTCTACGGATCATAGAGTGAGAACCCCTGCAAGCATTTGGACTCATTTCTTGAAGTATGCTCCACCTTTAGGATGCCAACAACCAGTGATGATACAATCAGGTTGACCCTATTCTCATTCTCCCTCAAAGACAAAGTCAAAGATTGGTATGATTTGAAGAGAAAAATCATGAGTTGAGAAGAGATGAAGAATGCATTCTTAAGACAATACTACTCCATTGCAAGGTTGAAACAAATGTAGCATATTGTAGTGAGTTTTAGTCAAATGGGCAATGAGCGATTTCACGATGCTTGGGAGAGATTTTAGAAGATGTTGAGCGAGTGCCCACACCATGAGTGTAAGGGAGTGAGATAACCTCCTTATTAAAATATGGTAAATAAAACACCATTGGAAATCAGCGGCATAAAAAAAACTACTAACTATATTCAATTTCATAAAAGGTTTACAAAAATACATCAAATTCTCCCATTAGGGTTTACATCAAGATACACAATCATGATCTAGATAGAGGGAAGTCTAGACTACTACAATCTTGTCTCCAAGCAACATCTCCATCAACTGAGTCCAAGCCAAAAGCTATATACTCCTTGTCTTGTTCATCACCTTGCTCATCACCTGGGTGGTTGGGAAAGCACCCAGCAAAAGGGAGAGGAAAACAAGGTATGCGCCAAATAATGAATAAGTACAAGAGAAAAGGAAATCATATGAAACATAAATATATTGAATCAACATAAGATGAGAGGGCCAAGAGAATGAGGTACATAACTAAATAGATTCTTACCATTACAAAACATATAAGAAGTAGCATGCATGATATTAATTGGACTACATTAACTAAGTAGGATTGAGGCACCTACCGGACCTCAACCTATAGGTGAGGGGAGAATTCATACATTCCCAGTCACCTATACAATTTTATAGGGGAGGAATAACACATTCCCCAAGGGGAGAATAAGACATTCCCCAGGGCGATTATTTACATGCCCTCTGTGGGTGGTTGTACATAAGTACCACTACTATAGTTAAATAGCCAAGTAAACCATCATGCTCAATAAATAGTAAAGTGGAAAGATAAATCATCATATAATTACAAATTGGTGGTGGGGTTTCAAGACCCAAGAATAATGTTCTGAAACTGATTTATGAGGCAAGTATAGCAAAAGATTCAAGATTATATGAAATAGGGTTTAATAAAGCCTCATTATAGAAAAATAGGTTAAGGACAATTATTCCCAACTTAAGGTGTAAATGGACATACATAAAGAGGGATTACACATACATAGCACATACCTTTCATTATGATTTATATTACCCACTTTCATCACTTGATTGAGTCCATGATCAATTTTTCCTATTTTCAATTCGTATACATGTATTAGAATGATATATATGCATTAAGGTAGAGAAAACCCATATTTTTACTTTTTTATAGAAAAACATCGATTTACAATATGAAAAAATTACCATAGACTTAGTTAGGTTCTTCTGATTAAGAAAACATATAATTTTGCATATTTTGGAGTTACGATGATTAGAGTGTATTTTTGGTGATTTTTAAGTGATTAAATCATTTTCTAGAAAACCACCATCGACAAAACTCAAAAACAATACTTGGAAATATTATTATTGAAAATAAAATGTTTTTCTGAGTTTAGGACGTATTTTACTTTAGTTTTTGGACAAAGGAATCAAAAGTTATGAATTATTGAAATTCAACCAATCAGAAACTGACACATCATCAAACCAAACGAGATAAGAAAAGAGAGAGAGAGGGAGGGAAAACACCATTCGACCTAATATCATGGTTTTAGATTAATAGTTATCCAAACTAGATCTTCTAGAGAAGGTAAACCGGTAAGAAACCAAAACCCTAGATGAACATGGTAAATACAGATGGAAATCATCGATTTTAAACATAGATGCATGAATTTTAAGCATGTAGCAAGCAATATATGAGAAGTGTGTTATGAAAATCACATCTAGGGAAGATAAGAAGGTCCAAACAGCAATGATACGAGCTTAGAAGGTCTGGTTTCTCCAAGCCTAGCTCCTTTCTTGGACAAAGATCACCTTCTCAACTTAGAGGTGATAAACCCTAGCAAAAGAGCATAAAGATGAGGTGTTTTAGGGTTCTAGGTGGGGTTTCACCATGAATGTCCATGGTTACGACCTTTAATATGGTGTAAGGAAGAATAATAGTATGAAAATAGGGAAGGAAGGGAGGAAACTTACTAGTTTTGGTCGAAATTACCAAGGAGGAGCTTTAAAAACCCTAATAGAGCAATTTGGAAACCCTAGGAGCCTTCTTCACCAAGGTAGGCTCCCTCTATTACCTTGGGACAGCAACATCGTGGACAAATACAGAATGAAATATTATCTAAGATAGAGGAAAGAAAAGGAGAGAAAGAGTTATCGAATTGTGAGTTGGGAAGGGGTATACATGGCTATATATAGAAAAAGGTCAAGCATGAGGTGTTTTTATGGGACTTTCCATGTGTCTTTAGCCTAGGGCTGCATGGTCATGCAAGTGGACACCTCATGGAGGCTCTAAAATGTCTAAGGTCGGTTTATGGACCCTTCTAGGCCGTCCCAACCGACCTCCATCAACGAAATAACCACATTGGTCGTTAGCTTTTGAAGATAAGCTCATTTATAAAGAGGAAAACCCTAAAATGCCCTTGGAAAGCAATACCATCAAACCAAGGTGAAACTAGGTGCTCCCATAGTTTTAGAATTAGATAATGGTAGGGTGGTATCTAATTATTATAATTCATGTGATAATTTGCAAAGAAAACCTCCCAATTGGGTAAATTGCATAAAAGTCCAAAATGTACCTAAAATTGCATAACTTGCACAAACAACATCCAAATTGGACCAAACTTCATCCAAAAGTTATATTTGATGTGTAGAATATTTATTTGCCATTATTTATATATTTTGAAGTTATATATTCACATTATTTATTACTTATGCCTTTTACTCAATTTCTCTCTCCTAAACTTATCCTAATATTTCAAGGTTGTCCAAATTAGATGAAATTTGACATGTAGGCTAATTATGATATGTAGATTTTGAATTTGAAGTTTGTTTCCTATTTTGAGACTTCTTTTTATAAGACATGTCATATAGCCCATTAACGGCCCATTATCTAAATTATTTATCCAATGAAATTTATTATCTTCATATTACTACCAAAATGGGTTATGTGGCATAATTTATGTTTTCGAATCACATAAAAAGTTAGATTAAGATTTATAGCACTTAATTATGGTAATTAAGCTTTCACTGAGGTATTTGTGCATAAACCCTTCCATTGGTATAATTAGTGAATAAATGTTCACTGAACCACTATAAATTCCACTAATTAAATAGAAGGGCCAATAAGGATAGAAATGAAAGGAAAAGACGGGAAAGAGGTTCAAAAGGCAAAATTATAGAATTCGGTATGTTACAATGAGATCCCTTTGTGGCAGCTAGTTCAGTACTTCAACTCTGGTCTATCTCCACCATGTCAAGCTATAGTAGATTCTTCTTGTGGGGGAGATTTAATGGCTAGGCCACCTAAGGAGACATGGCCATTATTTGAGAAGCTAGAAGAAGGTTCAAGAATCTAAGCTTCTAGCATGATGAATGAAGGTGAGAACCCCTTTGGTGAGGCATCTCCACTTCATAGTGACTCAATCCCACAAGTGATGAATATTATTGATGACATGGTGAGTTTCATGAAGAACCAAGTGATCCTTTCCATTCAGTGAATTATGTCGGGTTCCTTTGATGAAGAAAAGAAGGCACCTCACTCCTATACTACCCTAAACAATAAAGTCAAAGATATAGCTCAAGGTTTGAGGAGGATGTTCTCTATAGGTTGAAAAGCTTTGATGATTTCCAAAACAATGTTACATGGCTTGATGAAAGAATAGAACAACTATCCTCCATACACGCTCTCCAATAGGAAAAATGGTCTTCAAAGCCCATAAAGAGTTTCAATGAAGCAAGAGGACCTATGCATTCCACTCAAGTTCTCTATAGTCTACCACCAATGCAACTGCAACCCATATACCACTTCCAAGGCAATCTCAAACCTTATAGACCTCCTCCCTCTCCATCACCACAACTTCCCACCAATTCACCTTCCAACCTCAATTTTCTCCTCCACCTAAATTTCAATACCAAGCATCACTTCCATAGACAACCCTAGCTTCCCCTCTCCATCATGAGAAAGTAAGTTTTGTGATAGTTCTAAGGAGTGGAAAATATCTTGAGCATCCCTCGAGTGAAGGAAATGTTGATAAAGCAAAGCAAAGGCAGCCAAGTGGTGATACTATGATTGAGATTTCCAAAGATGATTCTATGACACCCCCTATTCAGAATGTGATAACATGTGCTCCAACCCACACTCCATTTGTAGGTTCCACCATCCCTAATGTTTTACTTCATTGCATGCCCCAAGAGAATCATGTTAATGCAAGTATGGCAAAATCTAGCAAGCCGCCATTCATTGAAGCATTAGATCAGCCACCAAAAGGAAGGATGAGGGAAAAGCACAATGCTAACATTCTTAAGGAGTTTTGTCAAGTGAAGGTAAATATGCCATTGTTGGATGCTATCAAGCAGATACCATCATATGCCAAGTTCCTCAAGATCTTATGCACTATGAAGAGAAGGTCAACAGGGAGAATTCAAAAGAGAGACCAGTTGACTAAAAGTGAGCTCTATCATCCAACACTCACTTTGCAGAAGAGAAAAGAACCAACATCCCCACTCATACCTAGATACATAGGGGTATATCACATAGACATATCCATCCTCGATTTGGTATCTAGTGTGAATTTGATGCTATATAGTGTCTATGTGGAGTTGGGTTTAGGCAAGTTGAAATCGGGTCATTGCACTCTTGAATTGGTGGATCGTTCCATCAAAGTGCTGACAGGAAGAGTAGATGATGTTTTTGTTGGATCAATGGCTCTATGGTGGGGGGGGTGAATAGAGCTTCACAAATCTCACAAAATGGATTAGACCACCAAATTATATTAAGTGCATAAACTTAAACAAGCAGCCAATTTGAGATCTTAACTAGCAAGCATAGCAAGGGTGAGAGACATGGACGAGCATACACTTGGACAAGGTGGTTTAGAGTGGTTCCACATCCTAACTAGGAGCAATGTCAGTCCACTACCAAGAGGTGGTTAATCTCTAGGATTTTCAATCTTGGTACTCTTATATTCCATCATAAGATTACAAGATAAAACCACAATCATCCAAGGGCTTAGTACCTCAAGCAAGGATCTTCAGCATACTGAAGGAGCTTACCCATTTGAGCAAGGAGTCTTCAACCTTCAACAAGGACTTACCCACTCCACCTTCAAGTCTTTGACCTTCAAGGGATTACCCATCCTTCTTGAGCATCTATCTTTCCTACCTCCTTCACTTGGAGATCAGGAACACCATGCTTTCTTCAACCTTGAAGAATGGCGACTCCTTCTCTTTAACTCAGAGAAGATCTTCAACCTTTTCTTCAATAGGAAAGGGGGTAGGAAGATGGAGGTGTAGAGCTTTACATCAATACAAGGAGTAGCTCTCATATAACATAACCTAACTCACTCATACTCACATATTTGACTTGAAGGTAGAGAGAGAAAGGCGCTCAAAGGGTTGGAACACTCTCAACTAAGCTAAGACCAAGCATGTAGTGAATGAGCAACCTTGGAATAAACTCCAAGAGGTCCTATTTATAGCTGAGGGTGCCCCTTTGAGTTGGGGGACACTTAGGACCAAAATATATCAATTTTTACTCAAAGAAACGACTCTATTTTTGATCAAATAACTCACCAATTGTCACAATCACTAATTCTGCAAATTGCGTACTGTGCAATCGGTCGAGTTTCAATAAAGGTAACTCGAATGGATGACTAAAAGGCAAAACTGATATTCAAACAATCTGTCGAGTTTGTCCTGGGGAAACTTGACCGACCAATTAAAATTTAATTGGTCAGTTACTCAATTGGTCAAATTCTGTGAAAACACAACTCGACCGATGCACTCTCCATAAAATGGATCCAGTGGATCGGTCAAGATTCCAACTCGACCAATCAACATCCTATGATCTATTTTTTAAAGTGCATCAAAAGTGACGAAAACTTGGTGCAAGTGTCTCAATCAATTTTCTCATCTTAGTTATAAGCCAATACATCAATACAAGTGATTACAAAAATATTCTAAGGTCATTTACATGGATTTACTAAATTTTACACTTGTATAACTTTTGACTTGAACTTGAGCAAATTAGGGCTTGTGAATTTTGATCCTTTTCATGTACCTAATTCCTGAAATCAATATTGGATACACATATTAGATACATATGAATGGAATGGTTAAGTCATTATCAAAATATGGACAATGTATAACCTTTAGGTCAACATTCTCCCCCTTTTGACAATGACAAACCATTCCTCAAACATATTGAAAAGAATATAGAAGTTATACCTTTGCCTTGTGAATTTGGGGGATTCAAGTTTTAAACAATGTGCATTGCTCCCCCTCAATCTATGCTTACTTTTATCCTGCATAGTTAGTTTATCTACACAAAGTAGCTATGGCATACATGTATTATAAGGTCCTTTGCATGTCACATGATAAAATAGATAATTAATAAGAAAAGGATCTCATAAGCAATAAACAACAGTATGACAAAGAAATAATAATATGATTGAGTTTCAATACATTGAAATTTCTCTCCCCCTTTTGACATTATAAAAAAGTAGATGGTAGAAGAGCATATGAACATGTCTTCTCCACACACAATCACAAAGATAAGCATGCAAGCAATCTCATGTCATACATCAACTAGAGACGAAGGAAACATACAAGCAAAGTCATAATCAAAATGTGGTAAAAACAAGGCACCAACTCATATGATATATCAGAGCAAAGAGCAAGAGTGCACATAACATAGATTACAATTAGCATGTTCTCATATAATCAACTACAAAACAGAAGCGATGAAAACTGAAGATAAATATAGTACAGCTCAGATAAAAGTGCCCAGATGTTCTTAATACAAAATAGCCTAGAAAGATATATATGATTAGCAATCTAGACTAAAAACTAAGAAACAACCTAGACATCTAGACTATGTCCACAGTGTTATCATCATCAGATCCAGGCTTGTAGTCTTCATCTCCTTCTGAAGGTGCAGCTGTAGTGCCTTCATCACCAGAATCAACACCAAAAGCATTACCATCATAAGAAGCATCCTCGCCATCACCATCGTCATCATAAGAAGCCTCTACATCATCAGCCTGGTCAGGCATCTCCTCATCGGTAGGAGGACCAAAACCGCGATCGGGCCAACGATCATTATGATCATCCCAAGTCATACCAAGAGCGTATAGCTCATTGGCCTAAGGAAAGGATGGAGCAGAGTCACCAAGAGAGGCAAGTAGGGTGGCTAAGGGGCCAGCAGGCAATGGCAGAAAGGCGGGAGTAGAACTACCAGCAAAAAAGGGTGGAGGAGCAGTAGCGGAAGGCTCAGGGGTAGGATAGTAATGATTGTATGCATGTGAAGCATAATCACTACCGAGAAAAGGCTGGCAGGTAGGGTAGGGATGTGCACAGGATATGTTCATGGTAGACATGAAAGAATATAGATATTGATGCATGTGCTCCTGAATCTGTTGGTTGTATGCTTGTTGGTGGATCATGTAGCCCAAAAGGGTTTCATTGGATACACGAAACGAAGCACAAATAGGTTGAGGAGGTAGAGGAGGTGGAGATCAGGTGGAGGAGGTAGGGGCTGTAGTAGCAGAGGCGGAGGGAGAAGCACTAGGTGTGGTAAAGGCAAAAATAGGCACAGACTTCTGAATCATGATTTCACCGATACATACACTCTTCCTGGCTAACTTGTAATGAAAGTCAGAAAAAAGTGATTTCTTAGTAGCAAACTGAAACAAACCACATATCAGGGCTGGATATAGGGGATGGGTGCCTCAAGTGTTCTTTACGGTGTCAAAGAAAGTCATGTGGTGTAGAATGTATCTGGACCACCTACCACCGATGTTCTCAAGGATGCAGTACATAATAACCGCAATGTTTTCTACAATATCCATTTGATTTTTTTTGGATGGATGTTGCAGTTGATCACTAGGGCCAAAATGTGCTTCCTAAGATCAAGGGAGGAGGAGGGTAGGGTGCTCTTCTTCTTATATGGAACATCAGATTTCTTCCAGTAGCGATGAATTTAAGGAAGAGTGAGTTCATTCTGCTTGTAGAAACCTTCAGGATCCAAAAGATTGAAGTACTCACCGTAATCCTTACGCCAGGTATCATTTTCAATATCTTCGAAAAAGAAGACATTTAAAATATCCTCGGAGATTTGAAAGTGCTTACCAGCGATCATTGAAGTTAGGACTACTTGAGTATTCGATGGGGGTACAAGGGTGTCGTAGTTCCAATGCAAGTTAGTATAGAACTCGTGAACTGCTTTCGTGCTAGTCATCAAATTATGATAGCAGTCATGCTCGATAGCCAGGGTAGAGATGTGGTGGACGGCTAGAAACTTGGTAACTTGGTCTATGACCGCTTGACGCCTAGGGCTAGGCTCAAACAAAGCTCTAAAAGGGAAAGGACTCCTAGGAAGAAGGTCTTTATACCTATTTACAACTTCTATTGAGAGAAAGGAGGTGTGATCAAAGGGAATCAAGTGGCTAGACAAAGAAGACGAAGGAGCATTGCTAGGGGTGGGTCATTTTATCCTGTGAGAGGCCATATAGGCGAAAAGGAAGAGGAGAAAAGATCAAACGCACCAAGCAATCAACCAAGAACGTCCAAATGCTAGCAAAGAGCTACGGGACAGGTCTAGGGCGCTCTATCTAGGTCGGGAGAGGGCTAGGAAGGGGAAGGTTAGTGCTGGGGGTGAGAGCCTAGGGCTAGAAGAAGAGGAATCGTTCGGCTATTCTCTTGTTGAGAGGGAGAATAGTCGGCTGAACCCAACTTAAGTGAGCTTCAGCCTGCGGATCGGTCGAGTTATGAGAGTCAGAAACTCAACTGAATTGTAAGGACCCTGACCTTTGTTTTGGGCTTACCCTGTTTGTTTTGCCTAAACCTTGTGCTTGGTTTCTTGCTAATCACCTTTAGTGGCGATTAGGGTTTGATTGTGCTTTGTTGGGAGCAGGAGGTGCTACTTGCAAAATAACCTAAGATAGGGTTGAAGAGAAAGTTTGCCACCTTGAGAGATGTTTTTCTCTCTCTTTGCTTCCTCTAGGGTTGAGAGGAAGGTTTGGGTTCGTGCCTTGGGTTGCTTTGGGCTTGGTTGATCTCTTTTGGGCCTTGTTCTCCCTTGTTTGGGCCTTGCCTTGCTTGGTTGAGGCCTGTATCAGGCAGAGATGCTTGTGTCGACCTTGCTTTGTGTCGCGCATGAGGGGTGTATCGGCCATGGATGGGAGGTAGTATGTCGGCCTTTGACCTTTGTTGACCTTCTTGCCTTGGTTGTGTCAGCATATCTTGGACATGTGGCCGACCCTTGGGAGAGTAGTGGCATAGCATGTGCATGAGTTTTGCAAAGTGGTAAAACGTGTGGACAAGTGTCCCTTGGAAAGGTGACACCTTGCCTTGGTATCCCTTTGATCCTCATCTATATATGCCTTTCCTTTCTCTTCCTTAGGAACCCTTTATATCTTTTTTGCTCCTCCCTTCCTTGGTGCACGATACACCTACCCTTTGGAGCAAGTTTGTGGCCAATCCTTCTCCCTTGGTGGCGATCCCTTCTTCTTCCTTTAGCTTGGTGGCCGAACCCTAGGTGGGTCTTGTCCTTTGGTAAGCATCTTCCCTCTCTCCCTAGCATCTTCTTCTTCTTGCCTACTCTTCGGCCATGGTGGTTATACTTCTTGTTCCTTTTCTTGAGGTGGCCGAAGTAGTGTGCTTGGAACTAGGAGCTAGAATCTTGGAGCTTTGGAGCTTGAGGAGTTTGCTTAAGGTGGGTTACATAACTTCTAACTCTAACTATACTATCTTCTCTATGTTGCATGTTTCATATATGTTGACAATCGGCCATGCTTGTATGTTTCTTTCTCTAGAACATGTTGTTGATCTTATGGATAGTATGAGCATGATGTTGTTGTTGTTATTGATGGGTTGTATGCCTTTACACCTAGTTGGCCGAACCATATGTTGGGGTTTTCTTTGGTAGCAACACTCCTTTCTCTCCTTGGTCTAGAGAAGTGAGTTTGAGCTCTAGTAATGTGGGCAATACCCCTCTCTTATTTAAGTTGAGAGGTGAGCTTACATTCTAGTTTCTTGGGTAATACCCTCCTCTCACCATGGATTTGAGAAGTGAGCTTTTGATGACCTATGTTGGGGTTGGATCCTTGTGGTTTCCCGATTTGTGAAAGAGGTTGTGCAACACCCCTCTCTTGGTTGTTGAGAGGTGAGCCGACCTTCTTGACCAACTAGGGTTTGGTGCCCTTATGCTTGAGGTTGAAGATGACCTTGTTGAGTTGTGTCTTGCACGATATAACCTTGGGATGATGCTGCCCAATATCCTTCTTGTCTTGGGTTGTACCTTTGGCCGATACCCATGTGTGCTTGGGCGTTATGCTTTGTTGAGTGCCCTGCACAATACACCTAGTGAAGGAAGTTGGCTTGGTGCCCGATGTGCCTTGGACGTTATAGAGATCAGTGGGTTATCCTCGTGTGTGGGAGAATTGGGTTAGTTTTGGTGATGCATGATATGTCCTTTCGGTGTAATCCTTGGTGGATAAGCTTTCTTGGGTGATCCTTGTATCCATGGTCAAAATGCCTAGTTGAAGCTTAGCTGGTGCCCATCATGGTCCCTTGTACGACACCCTTGGTGGAGTTGATAGATGGGCGATATACCCTTGATGAATTGTTGCCTGATACCCTCCTTAGGGTTAAGTCTTGGACGACACACCATGTAGAGAGGATGTCCGATGCACTCCTTTGTCTTTGGGTGGTCTTGGCAGATAGACTTTGATAGTTTGGTACCTGGCACAGCCTTGGCCGTTATCCTTGATGAGCTTGGGCGATATGGTAAGGTGCCCAGGATAGCTTTGACCTATATAAAGTGTTGGACGATATGGCTTCATGCCTGATATGCCAACCCTAGGATGTTGACCGTTATGATGATGGCCGTGCATGACACCTTTCTTGGACGTCATGGTTACCCTGGCCGATAGGGTTAACCCTCGGATGATGCTAGAAAGTTGCATGATAGGGGCGCCTTGGGCGACACCCCTTTGGTCGATATGGCTCATGTTGGAGGTTAGCCGATAGTGGAACCTAAGCCTAACCCTAGCTTGGTGCACGATAGACCCTTGGCCGATAGCCATGGTAGTGCTGCACGTTATGACCCCGTGGATGGTTTCACGACATCATGAGTGTTAGTGGAACCTTGATGCATGTTAGAGGATGTGCAGTGTTTGGTTGATATGGCGGTGAGTTGCTTTAGGGTTTGGAAAACCCTAGCCGATGCACCCTTTGGTGAGGGCTGGCGTTGCTCGCCATACCTGTAGTGAGGGTTGCAAGAGTTTTGGTGAGAGTTTTGATAACCCAGAATATATATATATATATATATATATATATATATATATATATATATATATATATATATATATATATATATATATATATATATACAGTTGATGGTTCTCTTTTAATAATGAAAACACAAGTGATATGATGTAATCACCTGGCATCTTGCAAATATAATGATGAGATATAATGATAGATTGTGAACCAGAAAGTTTATGATGTTGCTTCACATGTTGATATAACACATGCATATGATCACAAGTATAAGGCATAACATATGCCCATGTTTGACAATAATACTATGAATGATAAGGCTTGTGTAATATATTCAAGGATGCTTCTTTATACTTGATATTATGATCATTATGTTAATCCATGATGGTTTCAGTAATCTCTACAAATATGTGTATACTAATCATGCAGGTATTTCGTATGGATTCATAGCCTGGTGAGAGCTATGAGATATATGTGCTTTGACTAGCACAATGTGATGATAATTCTTGTTAACAATGTGACAAGTTGATCGGTCTGAGGACATGATATAAGGCTGAGTGCCTAGCTGAGGTGTTATCATCTAATGATGAGATAAGGGATGCGTTCCCAGGATGATGATGCATGATTGAGATGCCTTGAGAGGCAATGGTTGATATCATGAGGGATTGAGGTCCCAGGACAGTGTGTTGATGGCAATAATGATGAAATTCTATTAGGATATGTTTATACCTTGTTTTGCCGCAAAAATTGGCTTAAAA
The DNA here is from genome assembly GCA_963693085.1 of Alisma plantago-aquatica. Classification (NCBI taxonomy): domain Eukaryota; kingdom Viridiplantae; phylum Streptophyta; class Magnoliopsida; order Alismatales; family Alismataceae; genus Alisma; species Alisma plantago-aquatica. Next base: position 44,129,631 of record OY856413.1, read on the forward strand.
TATACTAATAAACTATAGATGAACATATCATGTAGTTTTCCCTGGCCATAGATCCATTACAGTCAGTATTTGGTGATGGTGAAATAGGTTTATCCTGCGGGATTACCTGGAGTGCATATTGTTGAATATGCGAGGTTTCCCCTAGCCTAAAATAGGAGGGTTGAGTGCAGCTGTGGTTGCAGACTCAGGATATATGGAGCATGGTGAACAGACCCATGGCTCAGGATATGTGATGATGAGCATGATGTGTTCATGGCTCGGATGTATGTACTAGCACCTATGATGAGGTGAGCTAGAGATATGGGAAGCTTGCGGAGATAACCCAGAGGCTGAGGCCTATAAGCATAAGACTGTGGTCTTGCATGAAGATTCGTGTACTAACCACAGGAAGGTGAGGTCATGGAGTCTGGATCTCCTTAGACCTTGTATGGCACCGGATTGGGCTTCACAGCCAATGGTTGGATTTGAGCAGGGAATGCTCACTTCCTTAGGGCATAATAAAATGTAATCTAGCCGAATAAGTATATCTTGCTCATAGCAAAACACGGAACATTGGTTGAGACCTTGCTTACATAGTGGATCTAGTCACACTTTGCAGATACGTGTACGATCCTTATATCTTGTGATAAGCTCTTATACAGCTTATCTTGTCAATCATGTTCCATAAAGAAATACTTGGTAATATGCCTCCCGGATATCTTGGTGAGCTTTATGGTAATAATAGCTTTGCTCAGTATGCTGCTCTTGTTACACGCTTTTATCAGTTATTCGTTGTTATCCACTATAACCTTGGAGGTTTTATAGTTGCGGCGGCGAGTGGTGATAGGTCAGATGGAGTTATTTCATCCTGATTTGTCTTCTTCTTGCTTTATATCTGTATTGGTTGACCCAGGTACTACACACTCTTTTCTCGCACATAATTTGCTTGATAGCTATCATTTACCTGTTAGTTGTAAGAAGGATAGCCTGTTGTTAGAAACCCCTCTTGATGGTTCCTCAATGCTTCAAGAGGAGTGTCCATCTTGTGTTCTATCTTTTTCGAGACATAATATACAAGTGGATCTTATACCACTTGATATGCATAGATTCGATGTGATCCTTGGGATGGATACCTTATAGAAGTATAATGTTGTGTTGGATTGTGGTTCCAAGCAGGCAGTGTTTGATGAAGATGGAGAGAAGTGGATCTTCCAAGGAGATAGCAAGATTCTTCCGACATGTCTAGTGTCAGTAATGGTGGCAGACAAGTTGTTGCGGCAAGGTTATAGAGCTTTCTTAGCTCACAATGTGGATACTAAGGCAAAAGGTCCTAGCCACGAGGAGGTAACGGTTATTCGAGCGTTTGCAGATGTGTTTCCTGATGAGTTTCCCGGTGTTCCCTCACCTCAAGAGATTGATTTCGAGATCAGTCTGGTACCAGGAACACAGCCTGTTGCACAAACATCGTATAGGATGGCTCTAGAAGAGATGGTAGAGTTGAAAAAGCAGTTACAGGAGTTGTTAGAGAAAGGTTTCATCCGACCGAGCACGTCACCTTGGGGTTCTCTAGTGTTGTTTGTTAAGAAGGATAGGTCGATGCGGCTATGTACAGATTACTGGCAGTTGAACAAAGTTACGATCAAGAATAAATACTTGTTGCTGAGGATAGATGATCTGTTCGATCAGTTGCGTGGTGCTACAATGTTCTCAAAGATTGATCTACGGTCTGGATATCATCAGTTGAGGATTAAGGCAGACGACATACCAAAGTCAGCATTTAGGACGAGATATGGTCACTTTGAGTTTCTGGTTATGCCATTTGGGCTAACCAATGCATCTGCTGCTTTCATGGACCAGATGAACCGAGTGTTCCGTCTGTTCCTAGATTAGTTTGTTGTATTCTTTATAGATGACATTTTGATCTACAGTCAAGACAGTCAAGAGCATGAGAGACATCTTCGACAAGCATTGACTCTTCTTCGCCAACATCAGTTGTATGCCAAGTTCAGCAAATGTGAGTTTTGGTTGGAGGAAGTGACATTCCTGGGTCATGTGATATCTGCAGAAGGAGTTTGAGTGGACCCTAAAAAGGTGGACTCAATTGCAGATTAGGAGCAACCAAAGACGCCGACAGAAGTTTGTAGTTTTCTGCGGTTTGGCCAGATACTACTGGAGGTTTATCAAGGACTTCAGTGCAATCGCGTTACCGATGACAAAGCTGACCAAGAAGGATGTACCTTTTGTTTGGGATGATCGTTGTCAGCAAGCTTTCCAAAGTTTGAAGGAGAAGCTGACTAGTGCTCCAGTACTAGTGCTGCCAGAGCCTGGGAAAGGCTATGTTGTTTTCTGCGATGCTTCCAAGAAAGGCTTAGGTTGTGTGCTGATGCAGGAAGATCATGTGGTTTCTTTTGAGTCGAGACAGCTTGAGAAACATGAGGAGAACTATCCGACACATGATTTGGAGTTGGCAGCGGTGGTCCATGTGTTAATGATTTGGAGATACTATCTTTATGGGGAAGTGTGTCAGATCTTTACAGATCATAAAAACTTGAAGTATATCTTTTCGCAGAGTGAGCTGAATATGCGACAACGTCGTTGGATGGAGCAAATCAATGATTACGACTGCACCATTGAGTATCATCCTGGTAAGGCAAATGTGGTAGCTGATGTGCTTAGTAGAAAGTCTTCTTCTCTCTCCACAAAGAAGGCACAGTTGAGTTCCTTGGTATGCTATAGGCAGGATATGTTTGTCTCCTTGCAGTGGATGAATGTGCGGTTGGAAGTTTCCTTGTTGGCAGGACTATTGGCATAAATGCAAGTCAAGCCTACACTAAGACAACAGATCAAAGACGCACAACAGACAAATGATATAGTGCAGCTGATCATGTCAGAGCTTGTTAGCAAAAGGTGTGATGGGTTCCATGAGTCTGAGGATGGACTAGTTTGCTATCATGGTATGATGGTAGGTCTCGATGTTGATAATCTAAGAAAGCTAGTGCTCGAGGAAGCACACACATCGATGTATGCTATGCATCCAGGAGTCACCAAGATGTATCATAATCTAAAGGACCTGTATTGGTGGTCTGGATTGAAAAAGGATGTAGTTGAGTTTGTAGCTAAGTGCACAGTATGTCAGCAAGTTAAAGCTGAGCATCAGAAGCCAGAAGGTATGTTGCAACCCATGCCAATACCACAATAGAAATCAGATCATATAACCATGGATTTCGTAGTTGGTCTTCCAAAGATAGCTAGGAATCATGATTCCATTTGGGTAATAGTGGACAGGTTGACAAAATCTGCTCATTTCATACCAGTAAAAACAACATATACAGTAGAGAAGCTTGCTCGGGTGTATGTGGACGAGATAATGCGTTTGCATGGTGTACCAGCAACAATAGTTTCCGACGGAGGTCCTCAGTTCACAAGTTGTTTCTGGGAACAGTTACACAAAGCGTTGGGAACGCAGTTGAGGTTCAGTACCGCTTTCCACCCCCAGACAGATGGATAGTCTGAAAGGACTATTTAGACTTTGGAAGATCTTCTTTGAGCTTGTGTTTTGCAATTCCTAGGCAGTTGGGACATGCATCTCAGTTTGATAGAGTTCGCTTATAACAATAGTTACCAGCAGAGCATTGACATGGCTCCTTATGAGGCCTTATATGGCAGAAAGTGCAGATCCCTTTTATGCTGGTATGAGTCTGGTGAGTATCAGCTTTTGGGTCCTGAGTTAGTACCACAGACAACAGAAAAGATCAGAGTGATACAACAGAAGTTGAAAATGGCACAGGACAGACAGGAGTCTTATGCAGACAATCACCGACGACCTTTAGAGTTACAAGTGGGAGACAAAGTGTATCTCAAGGTCTCACCTTGGAAAGGCATGCTAAGGTTTGGACGAAAAGGCAAATTGGCACCCAGGTATATGGGGCCATACCCGGTAATAGCACGTGTTGGCAAGGTAGCTTACAAGTTAGAGCTGCCGCCAGAGTTGCACAGGTTGCATCCAGTGTTCCATGTCAGTATGCTGAAGAAAAGTCATCCGGACACAGGGATAGTGATACATCCAGTTGAGGTTGAGCTTGATGAAGATGTGACCTACAAAGAGGGTCCGGTGACAATCTTTGACCGAAGAGTAAAGAAGCTGAAGAGGAAGGACCTGGTTCTTGTGAAGGTTCTGTGGCATCATCATGGTGTTGAGAAAGCCACGTGGGAGCTTAAGGAAGAGATGAGGAGGAAGTATCCCTCGATTTTCTCTTCGGATTTTTGGGACGAAATCCTTTTGTAGAGGATTATGGCTTGTAAGGACCCTGACCTTTGTAAAACACTAGAGGGGGGGGGTGAATAGAGTTTTAAAATAATTTTAACAATTATTGAACTCAAACAACCACAATTGAAATTGAAAGAAGGAGACAGATGTTTATAGTGGTTCCAACTTTAGCAAATACTAAAGTTGTCAGTCCACTACCCAGTTGCTTACCCAACCGAGATTTTGAAAGTATATATTTTATTACCTTCACAAGGATTTATACAAAATACAATACTTTCCTTTACACCCCTTGAACAGCCTTCACTCGAAGTAGATGAACCAACTTGAGGTAGCCTTCTTGAAGTAACTCCAAGCTCCCCCTTGAAGTAGCCTTCCTCTCTAGAAGTAACCTCCCATTGCACCAGCCTTCTTGAAGTAGCCCAAGGTCTCCTTCTTCACCAAGAAGATCTTCACCCTCTCCAATCTGCAGCCTCCAACCTAGGAGTAGCAAGGAGAGTACAAACAATAATAGAGAACAAGAAAGGAAAAGGAAATTACAACTTATCCTTTTGTAGCACAAGGCTTGATTTGCCTAGATCAAGCGTATACATCTCCTAACCAAACTATATGGAATTGTAATTGCAGTGGATAGGATATGCTAGCCTATGGGACACGAATTATGAGCTAAGGAAAGAATAGAACAATAAGATGATAATTTCATGAAATACAGTGATTGTGATCATTTAAACTAAATGTCATAACGCATGATTTCTATATAGATAGACCAGAAGATTCTTTCAAAAATCATGTAAAACAAAGTAGTGATTTCTAACCATGATTTTTAGTTTTACCTTATTTAGAGGATCAATCGAAATGATATCATTTATATTCAAAAATGATCTTCAACTTGTTTTGCATGTAAAACAGTCATTAACAGCAAATAGATAGCCACTTGATTTAGCAATTTTACTGCAGACTGAAATCAGTGAACAGATCGGTCGACGATTTCTCGACCGACTGACTGCTCGGTCGAGGATTTTTCGACCGACAAGGTTTCTGTTTTATCTACAGAACTATTTATTGATTCTAAGTAAAATATAGACTATATTTAATTTAATTATACAATTTAAAAATCAGTTTTAGTTGATATAAGACATATCAAAGTAACATTTAGATCAAATTTCAACTAAAAATCTTTAAGTTTTTGAGGACCTAAATTTTCAAGTTATAAATTTTTAGTTACTTGAATTATTTTATTATCTCTTTATGTTAAGTTGAGATAGACATAAAGATATGCAATTTAAAGTCTTTGGTCATATCTCAACTTAGTCTAATCAATTTAATTTGGGGGTTTTGGAACCCATACCAACTCAACATCCTTTTTCTTGTACGGGCATGAAAAAGAGTAGTGTCCAAGACGTAAGCAATAATGGCAACATATAGAATCAACCTCATATCTTTTTCTAGGGTTGTGTTCTGTGTTGTTCGTGGGTGAAGATGTTCCTTTAGGTACATATATAGATTGATGTGCTTGTGTCTTTCTCCAACCAGGTTGTTGATAGGGTTTCCCTTTAGGCTTGTAACCTAGTCCTCTTCTCCCGATTTGATGATAGGGATTATCTAAGATTTTATCAAGAATGCCATTATTATTCAAATTACTAACTTTTTGTTGTAACTTGTCAATCTCTTCCATTCTATTCTTGATATCTAGTTTTGCTTAATCTAGATTAGATGACAAGGAATTTCGTTCTTTGACAATAGAATCATAATCTAGATGGTTGCATAAGATGGGTTGTTTTTGAAGATCATTCACTTGAATTTGCAAATTAATCTTCTCTAAAGATAGTAGATTGCAATTTGCCTCTATAGATTTTATCTCAATATCATGATCTTCAATGATATTTTTAAGATCTTCATTTTCAGATGTAATAGCAAGAAGCTTAGCATGTAATTCATCATTTGCTTTATTAGATTTCTTTAGTTTCTTCTTGCACTCAACATATTTATTACGTGTCTCTTCAATACTAGCAACTAGTTCTTCTTTAGATCAATCAAAAAGACTTACCTCTTCTTCTTCTTCACTAGTTGTAGCAATAAGATAATCCTTGTGTTCATCTTCCTTTTTTGATCTCCATGGGCAGCTAGTTGTTGTGTGGCTTGTTCCTAAGCACCAATTGCAACATGTTGTAGATTTGTCCAAGCTGCACCTTTTGTTGCGATTGTAATCACCATTACCCTCCATTCTTCAAGACCTGGTTAGGGTTCCTTGAAGCCTGCTCTAATACCAATTGTAAAACACTAGAGGGGGGTGAATAGAGTTTTAAAATAATTTTAACAATTATTGAACTCAAAGAACCACAATTGAAATTGAAAGAAGGAGACAGGTGTTTAGAGTGGTTCCAACTTTAGCAAATACTAAAGTTGTCAGTCCACTACCCGGTTGCTTACCCAACCGGGGTTTTGAAAGTATATATTTTATTACCTTCACAAGGATTTATACAAAATACAATACTTTCCTTTACACCCCTTGAACAGCCTTCACTCGAAGTAGATGCACCAACTTGAGGTAGCCTTCTTGAAGTAACTCCAAGCTCCCCCTTGAAGTAGCCTTCCTCTCTAGAAGTAACCTCCCGTTGCACCAGCCTTCTTGAAGTAGCCCAATGTCTCCTTCTTCACCAAGAAGATCTTCACCCTCTCCAATCCGCAGCCTCCAACCTAGGAGTAGCAAGGAGAGTACAAACAATAATAGAGAACAAGAAAGGTAAAGGAAATTACAACTTATCCTTTTGTAGCACAAGGCTTGATTTGCCTAGATCAAGCGTATAGATCTCCTAACCAAAGTATATGGAATTGTAATTGCAGTGGATAGGAGATGCTAGCCTATAGGACACGAATTATGAGCTAAGGAAAGAAGTAGCCAATTGTCACAATGCTCAATTTGCTTACAAACAGATTGCTCAAAGTATGCTCAATGATTTCTCAAGTGTAACAAGTGTGTTTGAGTGTCCTATGGCTTGTCCTATTTATAGGAATGGCCTAAAGATGCTTAAGGACGTTCTAGACAACTTCTAGGGGTTTCTAAGTGCTTAACTAGCCGTTAGGTACAAGTTTGTTGCTTTAGCAATGGCTAATTAATTTACTCTGCAGTTGCTGTCAGAGTTCATCTCGATCGAGGAATGGTCGACCGAAACACCTACTCGGTCGAACTCTTGTCGACCGACAGGCTCTCTGAATCAAGTGTTTTGCAACGTTTATCTCCAACTGCCAACTACCTTGTCAGTTGTGTCTAACGGCTACTTTGGATCTTTCTCGGTCGAGAAGATTGTCGACCGAGAGTGTCTCGGTCGAGGAGTTGGTCGACTGAGATTGATCCTGTTTCAATGTTTCAATTTAGGCATTAATTATATGTATGAGTGTGCATATGTGATCCTATTTGAAGGGGATGACTTATCCAAATGTGATGTTTAGCTAGGGAAGATCTAACGCTTGATTTACATGAAATCTAAGTACTTGTACATTATATATTTGTACAAGTTTTTACAAAGCGATTACATTTCATGAAAATATAAATATGTAAGCATATGGATCTCCCTAGTACTTGGTCATCCAACTTGTTCCTGCACACTCAAGTAGCTCGTTAGATCAATAAGAATGAAATGTTTTTCATAATCAAAACAAAGGGATTTATAGATGTCCATTTAGCCAACAACCTTCTTTTGGGCTTACCCTGTTTGTTTTGCCTAAACCTTGTTTTTGGTTGCTTGCTAATCACCTTTAGTGGTGATTAGGGTTTGCTTGTGCTTTGTTGAGAGCTGGAGGTGCTACTTGCAAAATAACCTAAGATAGGGTTGAAGAGAAAGTTTGCCACCTTGAGAGATGTCTTTCTCTCTCTTTGCTTCCTCTAGGGTTGAGAGGAAGGTTTGGGTTCGTGCCTTGGGTTGCTTTGGGCTTGGTTGAGCTCTTTAGGCCTTGTTCTCCCTTGTTTGGGCCTTGCCTTGCTTGGTCGAGCCCTGTATCGCGAAGAGATGCTTGTGTCGGCCTTGCTTTGTGTCACCCATGAGGGGTGTATCGGCCATGGATGGGAGGTAGTGTGTCGGCCTTTGACCTTTGTTGACCTTCTTTCCTTGGTTGTGTCACCATAGCTTGGACAAGTGGCCGACCCTTGGGAGAGTAGTGGCATAACATGTGCATGAGTTTTGCAAAGTGGTAAAATGTGTGGACAAGTGTCCCTTGGAAAGGTGACACCTTGCCTTGGTATCCCTTTGATCCTCATCTATATATGCCTTGCCTTTCTCTTCCTTAGGAACCCTTTAGCTCTTTGTTGCTCCTCCCTTCCTTGGTGCACGGTACACCTACCCTTTGGAGCAAGTTGGTGGCCGATCCTTCTCCCTTGGTGGCGATCCCTTCTTCTTCCTTTATCATGGTGGTCGAACGCTAGGTGGGTCTTGTCCTATGGTAAGCATATTCCCTCTCTCCCTAGCATCTTCTTCTTCTTGCCTACTCTTCGGCCATGGTGGTTATTATTCTTGTTCCTTTTCTTGAGGTGGCCTAAGTAGTGTGCTTGGAGCTAGGAGCTAGAATCTTGGAGCTTTGGAGCTTGAGGAGTTTGCTTAAGGCGGGTTACATGACTTCTAACTCTAACTATACTATCTTCTCTATGTTGCATGTTTCATATATGTTGACAATCGACCATGCTTCTATGTTTCTTAATCTAGAACATGTTTTTGATCTTATGGATAGTATGAGCATGATGTTGTTGTTGTTTTTTATGGGTTGTATGCCTTTACACCTAGTTGACCGAACCATATGTTGGGGTTTTCTTTGGTAGCAACACTCCTTTCTCTCCTTGGTCTAGAGAAGTGAGTTTGAGCTCTAGTAATGTGGGCAATACACCTCTCTCGTTTAAGTTGAGAGGTGAGATTATATTCTAGTTGCTTGGGCAAAACCCTCCTCTCACCATGGATTTGAGAGGTGAGCTTTTGATGACCTATGTTGGGGTTGGATCCTTGTGGTTGCCCGATTTGTGAAAGAGATTGTGCAACACCCCTCTCTCTTGATTGTTGAGAGGTGAGCCGACCTTCTTGACCAACTAGGGTTTGGTGCCCTTGTGCTTGAGGTTGAAGACGACCTTGTTGGGTTGTGTCTTACATGATATGACCTTAGGATGATGCTACCTGATATCCTTCTTGTCTTGGGTTGTACCTTTGGCCGATACCCATGTGTGCTTGGGTGTTATGCTTTGTTGAGTGCCCTGCACGATACACCTAGTGAAGGAAGTTGGCTTGGTGCCCGATGTGCCTCAGACGTTATAGAGATCAGTGGGTTATCCTCGTATTGGGCGACATGGGTTAGTTGTGGTGATGCATGATATGTCCTTGAGGTGTAATCCTTGGTGGATATGCTTGCTTGGGTGATCCTTGTATCCCTGGCCGATATGCCTAGTTGAAGCTTAGATGGTGCTCGTCATGGTCCCTTAGACGATACCCTTGGTGTAGTTGATAGATGGGCGATATACCCTTGATGAGATGTTGCCCGATACCCTCCTTAGGGTTAAGTCTTGGATGACACACCATGTAGAGAGGATGCCCGATGCACTCCTTTGTCTTTGGGTGGTCTTGGCCGATAGACTTTGATAGCTTGGTATCTGGCACAGCCATGGCCATTATCCTTGATGAGCTTGGGTGATATGGTAAGGTGCCCAGGATAGCTTTGACCTATATGAAGTGTTGGACGATATGGCTTCATGCCCGATATGCCAACCCTAGGATAGTGACAGTTATGATGCTGGCCGTGCATGACACCTTTCTTGGGCATCATGGTTACCCTGGCCGATAGGGTTAACCCTCGGATGATGCTAGAAGGTTGAACGATAGGAGCACCTTGGGCAACATCCCTTTGGCCAATATGGCTCATGTTGGAGGTTAGCCGATAGTGGAACCTAACCCTAACCCTAGCTTGGTGCACGATAGACCCTTGGCCGATAGACATGGTAGTGTTGCATGTTATGACCCCGTGGAAGGTTTCCCGACACCATGAGTGTTAGTGGAACCTTGATGCATGTTAGAGGATGTGCAGTGTTTGGTTGATATGGTGGTGAGTTGCTTTAGGGTTTGGAAAACCCAAGTCGATGCACCCTTTGGTGAGGGCTGGTGCTGCTCGCCATACCTGTAGTGAGGGTTGCAGGAGTTTTGGTGAGGGTTCTGATAACCCGGAATATATATATATATATATATACAGTTGATGGTTATCATTTAATAATGAAAACACAAGTGATATGATGTAATCACCTCGCATCTTGCAAATATAATGATGAGATATAATGATAGATTGTGAACTAGGAAATTTATGATGTTGCTTCACATGTTGATATAACACATGCATATGATCACAAGTATAAGGCATAACATATGCCCATGTTTGATAATAATACTACGAATGATAAGGCTTGTGTAATATATTCATGGATGCTTCTTTATACTTGATATTATGATCATTATATTAATCCATGATGGTTTTAGTAATCTCTACAAATATGTATATACTAATCATGCAGGTATTTCATATGGATTCATAGCCTGGTGAGAGCTATGAGATATATGGGCTTTGACTAGCACAATGTGATGAAAATCCTTGTTAACAATGTGACAAGTTGAGTGTCTGAGGACCTGATATAAGGCTGAGTTCCTAGCTGAAGTGTTATCCTCTGATGATGATATAAGGGATGTGTTCCCAGGATGCTGATGCATGATTGAGATGCCTTGAGAGGCAATGGTTGATATCATAAGGGATTGAGGTCCCATCATAGTATGTTGATGGAAATAATGATGAAATTCTATTAGGATATGTTTATACCTTATTTTGCCGCAACAATTGGTTAAAATATACTAATCAATTACAAATGAACATATCATGTAGTTTTCCCTGGCCATAGATCCATTACCGTCAATATTTGGTGATGGTGAAACAGGTTTATCTTGCAGGATTACCTGGAGCACATATTGTTAAATATGCGAGGTTTCCCCTAGCCTAAAATAGGAGGGTTGAGTGCAGCTGTGGTTGCAGACTCAGGATATATGGAGCATGATGAACAGACCCATGGCTCAGGATATGTGATGATGATCATGATGCGTTCATGGCTCGGATGTATGTACTAGCACCTATGATTAGGTGAGCTAGAGATATGGGAAGCTTGCGGAGCTAACCCATAGGCTGAGGCCTATAAGCATAAGATTGCGGTCTTGCTTGAAGATTCATGTACTGACCACGGGAAGGTGAGGTCATGGAGTCTGGATCTCCTTAGACCTTGTATGGCATCGGATTGGGCTTCACAGCCAATGGTTGGATTTGAGCAGGGAAGGCTCACTTCCTCAGGGCATAATAAAATGCAATCCAGCCGAATAAGTATATCTTGCTCAGAGCAAAACTCAGAACATTGGTTGAGGCCTTTCTTACATAGTTGATCTAGTCACACTTTGCAGATACGTGTACGATCCTTATATCTTGTGATAAGCTCTTATAAATCTTATCTTGTCAATCATGTTCCATACAGAAATACTTGGTAATATGCCTCCCGGATATCTTGGTGAGCTTTATGGTAATAATAGCTTTGCTCAGTATGCTGCTCTTGTTATACGCTTTCATCAGTTATTTGTTGTTATCTTCTTTAACCTTGGAGGTTTTATAGTTGCGGCGGGGAGTTATGTTTCTCGCTGGGACTGTGTGTCTCACACCGCTGGTTTACACCCTTTTTAGGTGATCGCTCTAGACGTGGTGGTGGTCGTGAGGTCACGGCCGAGCAGCAAGAAGAGCAGTAGAAGGCAAGAGATGGACATGCTGCTGTTTTGGTGGTTTTGTAGTAGAGTCCTAGTGTCATCCCTGTACTCTCAGGTCCTCGGAGGTGTTTGACGTTGTTTCACGATGTTTAGTTGCTGTAGTTTTTGTATACCCTGATGTTGGTCGTATGTGGCCTATTATGTATGTATAAACATGTGTTGAAGTAATATGCGTTGTTGCGACAGTGGGTGGCTTTAAGATTTGAACATATCTGGTAGGTGATCTTGAATATATCTATATATATAACATGATCTTCTTGCAGGGCCTGGTTGCAAATTATCTGTATGTATGTCTACGCGACCGATTTTAATTAACCCGTGTTTTTGGTAATATATGGTTCTGCACATTTTCGCGTGTCATCTCGTTGTCTATGTGATGGCAGGGTGTCACATGAATGGTCCATTCAGAACAGCTCTCGACCACGGGTTGGTCGAGTATGTCCTGGGGGAAACTCGACCGATGGTCAACCTGACCTAAAACCATCTAGCTCAATTTCTAGCCATATGAGTGCTAATTAAATTCATTTTTTGAGTCTATTATGTATATCGAACATATTTAGGCACATCTCACTCATCATCGGGTACTATTTAGCAGTAAAAATTCGAATTTTGAAAAATACCCCAAAAAAATGAAACTAAGCATGTCAACAAGCATATTTTAGCAATTTTAAGCAAGAAATGTGATATAAGCATGAGCAAGACATATAGGATGAAAGCAACTAGCTAGACAACATATCAATATCATCAGAAGAAATTATAAGTAGTTTTGATCTAATATAATCAAATTTCTCTCTAGTAATAGGTTTAGTGAAATTGTCCACCAACTAATTTTCCGTGTCCACATGTGTGATATAAATATCCTTTTTGGCAACGTGATCATGAAGAAAGTGATGGCGAACCTCTATATGTTTAGCTATACTATGCAATATATGATTATAAGAAAGATTTATTGCACTAGTATTATCACAAAAGATAGGAGAAGCATCAAAATGTATGTTAAAGTCTTGGAGCATTTGCTTCATCCATAGGACTTGAGCACAACTGTTGGCTAAATTGGACATTATTATAAATCCCTTTGTTTTGATGATGACAAACACTTCATTATTATGAAATTAACTTTTTATTTGAGTGTTTCAGGGACAAGCATAAAAGGTGGTGGATAGCAAAGACTTGGAAGATCATTATGCTCAAAATTGCTTTATTTTCATGATTGTAATAAATGTAAAAACTTGTACAAGTTTATAATGTACTAGTACTTAGATATCATGTAAATCAAGCGTTCAGATCTTCCTATCCACTCACAACACTTAGATAGGTCATCCCCCAATATAGTACACAATTACACTTTGAAACACACACTTAGTACATATCTAGAACCACCAAAATAGGGACTATCTCGGTCAAACCATTTCTCGACTAAGAGACAATCGGCCGAACAACTTCTCGACTGAATATGTCCTGAGTCTAATGCACGAACGCCTTTGCATAACCTGCTAAATGCTATCACTGATAAAGTTTTGATCGAACTTTACTTCGACTGAAAATGACGTTCGAGCAAGTTCCATAGGCATTAGACTTGGTGGTTGGGAGTTGAGTTGAACATTGCAAATCCATTACTCTAGTCTCCCAATCAGTCAAAGTATAGTTCTACCGAGAACCTATCCGGTTAAACAAAAATTCAACCGAGCCACTCTCTGACAACACTTTTTTAGGTCGAAACAATTAGCAATTGCATCGTCATTAGTGGATTCCTAACAGCTAATTGTGCACTAGAACCCTCTAGAAAGTGTCTAGAACGTCCCTAAGCATTAGCAAACCACTCCTATAAATACGACAAGCTATAGGTCACCCAAAATATACACTTGAGCATACACTTACAATTGAGAATCCATACTTGTGAGCAATTGAGCAATCCTTCACTTGCAAAACATTTCCATAAGTTGAGATTTCGTGTCCTATAGACTAGAATTTCCTACCCACTACACTTTCACTTTCATACACATTGGATAGGAGATCAAAATGCTTGATATAGGATTCAAGCCTTGTGCTAAAGTGGTAAAGTGTAATTTCTTTATTCCCTTCTTGTTCCCTTGTATTACTTGTATTCTCCTTTGCTACTCCTAGGTTGGAGGCTGAGGAAATGAGGTTGTAGGAGCTTCTTTAGTGGTGAAGGTAGCTCGGTGTGACTTTGGACTACTTCTAGAAGGTCTCAATAGGAAGCTACTTCAAGGAGGAAGGCTACTTCAAGGGGGAGCTTGAAGTTACTTCAAGTGAAGGCTGCTTCAAGTTTTGTGAGATGACTTCAAGGTGAAGGTTGTCCAAAAGGTTGTGAAGGTAGTTTTATCTTATGTAACATACTTGCGAGGTAATAAAATACAATTTCTTTCAAAATCCCAGTTGGGAACAATTGGGTAGTGGACTGACTCCCTTAGTATTTGCTAAGGGTGGAACCACTCTAAACGCCTTGTCTCCTTCTCCCACATTTTGTGGTCGCTTGGTTAAATTGATTTAAAAATATTATAAAACCCTATTCACCCCCTCTAGTGTTTTACAATTGGTATCAGAGTAGGGCTTCAAGGAACTTTCACAAGTCTTGAAGTATATGGAGGGTGGTGGTGTCTACAACCTCAAGCAAAGGAAAAACTTGGACCAACCTTCAACAAGTTTTACCTGGTCTTTAGGAACGGGACACACAACACTTAGCTGCCTAAGGAAGATAAAGAAAGAAGAGGTGCATAAAGAGGTACAATGCTTCATTACTACTATAAATGAACAAGAACAAGAGGTAAGTCTTTTTGACTTGTTAAAAGAAGATTTAATTACTAGTCTTCAAGAAATGCATGACAAATATATTGATTGTAAAAAGAAACTAAAAAGAGTTACTAAAACTAATGAGGATTTGTATGCTCAATTAAATGATCTTTCTTTTTAAAAGGAAAGTATTATTTCTGAAAATTCTACCTTGAAATCATTTCTCAATGATTGCAATATAAAGTTGCTTACTCTAGAAACAAACTGTGATTTTCTATCTCAAGAAAAGGTTGAATTGCTGGCAAAACTAAATGATTTTTAGACTCAACCTATCTTGTGTACTCATCTATATTATGATACTATTGTCAAAGGAAAGAGATGCTTTATCATCTAATCTAGACCAAGCAAAGTTAGACATCAAAAGAAAAATGGATGAGATTTCTAAATTACAAAAAGAAATTAGTATCTTGAGAAATAATGATGTTCTTGATAAGATCCTAAAGAATTCTTCCTATCATATTGGAAGGAGAGGTTTAGGATATGTTCCAAAGAAATTTTTTATCAACCTAAACCTAGGAGAACACAAGAACCCAAGACTAAGAT
Organism: Alisma plantago-aquatica; assembly: GCA_963693085.1. NCBI lineage: Eukaryota > Viridiplantae > Streptophyta > Magnoliopsida > Alismatales > Alismataceae > Alisma > Alisma plantago-aquatica. Next base: position 44,145,042 of record OY856413.1, read on the forward strand.
CATGTATTTACCCAAGAACAACTCAACTCAAAATCCTAGAAAGAGAAATGAAATTGATTCCATTTGTTGTCGCTATTTCTTATGTATTGGACACTATTCTTTTCCATGTCCTTACAAGAAAAAGGATGTTGAGTTGTTATGGGTTCCAAGAACCCCAAACTAAATAAATATGAATATATTTAAGTTGAGGTATGACCAAAGACTTTAATTTGAGTATTCTTATTTCTATCTCAACTTAACATAATGGGACAAAAAATTGATCTAAGTAATTCAATTCTTAAACTTGAACAAACTTATTTCTGAACAACCTGTAGAGACACTCTCGGTAAACAAAAAATTCGACAGAAAGTAAGTTGGTCAAGAAACTATTCGATCAAAAAAGGCTTTGTATTGAACCTCAAATAACTGGCAAATCAGTCTCTCATTCGGTCGAAAAAGAATTCCACCAAGAAATCGGTCGGTCAAAAATTTGTGGACCGCATCTAAAGCTGCTGGAACCTATAATCAACCTGTAAAAACCTGAATAAAAACAATAATTGTATCAGTTAAAAAAGAATTCGACTGAGTAAATGTCTGATTGAAGATTAGTGGACCAAATCTGACATTGTTTTAACCTAAGAAACAATAGCTTATTCTATCGAACTTTGACCGAAATATTTTTGATCGAGAAAACGTTCGTCTGACTGAGGTTCTATAAAACTTGCTTAATTTATTTCAGTTTGCTATCAATTTGCTATTGATGTTGATTTAATCTGCAAATCAAGAATGAATTATCAATCTTGGAGACAATCTTTTAAAACATATTGATAAGCTTGCATCATGACTTATTAGATGAAAGTATACTTTGATTATAACATTCTTATTGAACTTGTTACAAAACGTGTTGATTGAAAACCTATATACTTTTAGACCTAACTTTTTGCAAATTGAAATTGGACATGCTTTCTTACAAAAATAAATCAATACAAATATAGCATAGATTGCACGTTCATATATTTCCAATTGCTGTTTAGAAGGATATGATCGTATACATGGTTTGCCTAAAGTATTCCTTGGCCACTCTGAAAATTATGAACCATGTTGTTTTGACAAGACTTCATCAATGAAACTTATGGGCTTGTTGCTACTGATTGATGGCTCACAGTCTTGGAAATAGAGATGATGTCATATTCATTCATTTTTTCTCTAAGATTGAAAATCAAATACTCTACTTGCAATTTTGTGAAATAAAATTTTACATGATAAATTGTTCTAAGTATTTAAATTATATTGGAATTTCAAAGCTATATTCCTTGCAAATAAGACTCTCTTATAAAGAATATTCCTTTATATATGAATAAAAGACATACTTTATGATTGAGAAAAGTTTAAGTTGGAAAACTAGTGGGATAAGAGGTCTTGCTTAGAATAAAATTATTTCAATCTAAAGCCTATTCTAAGCAAATCAAGAGCAAGACACCATCTCAAAATAAAATAATTCTCACATGAATTAAGTCCTATACAAACTTGATCCTAAGCTATAATCTTTCAAATTGATATAAACTCTTTCAAATTGGTATCCACCTGTTACATAAAGGTTTTGTATTCAATCAAGTGGATCATTGTGAATGCTTAAACTGGAAATATGGAGAAATGGCTCTCGATTGAAAAAGAGTTCGACCGAGGGGTGCCCTGGTTGAAGTCAAGGTCAACCAAAAATAAGCCTGACAAGAATGCTTATTTGGATATCAAACCATCTCTTTTCACTAAATCTTTGTATGATCCAAAACTTGTTTACTATATTGAAAACAATATTTTAGTGCAAAATTCTCATAAAAGGGTTAAGTTATTATCAAAACTTAATGATAGTTATGACCTTAGAATCCTTAAGTTATCTTGATTATAAGATTAAGGGGAGCTCACAAAAACTATCTTGACTATAAGATTAAGAAGGAGATCACAAAACTTTGTAAACATAATAAAGAAATTTTGAAATTAGTTATGACCTTAGAACTATTAAATCATATTGAGCTTAAATGGACTCTCTATATCAATATAGGCTTAACATCCTTTATTGATTAGAGATACACATTTATTGATTATACTACGCTTTAAAGGAGAAACTCATTTCATTTTTGAGAGTTTAACATCCCGTGTAAACTGGATGAGAAATCAATACATAATGTGCTTAAATGGATCCCATATCATTTTCAGGGCATTACATCCCTTTGTAAATGATTGGAAAATCAATATACACAAGCCATGAATCTAAAAGGATCTCATATCATTTCTAGGACTAACATCCTTTGCATATGATTGGGAAATAAATTGTGGCTAAATTTGACATAAGTGGTTTGCATTAATACTAACCCCTAGCTTTTAAAACCAAATATCTTATAACGGGGGAGCATCAAAGCATAAAATTAAGGGGGAATAATAAAAGTCATGGTTATATTGGCTATCTTTTTGAAATGACAAAGGGGGAGAAACAATATAAATCGAATAAAAAGAGTTTCATAATCTCTTGGTTTTAAGAATAATATTGTTTGAACAAGAAAATAAATGCAATGGAAATGCAAAGGTAAAATTCTAGGTATGAAAATCATATGATTTACATTACTTTGATTTATATTGGAAATGTTTGCCGTCTTAAAAAAGGGGGAGATTGTTGGCTAAATTGGACATTATTATAAATCCCCTTGTTTTGATGATGACAAACATTTCATTATTGTGGAATTAACTTGTTATTTGAGTGTTTCAGGTACAAGCATAAAAGGTGGTGGATAGCAAAGACTTGGAAGATCCTTATGCTCAAAATTGCTTTATTTTCATGATTGTAATCAATGTAAAAACTTGTACAAGTTTATAATGTACAAGTACTTAGATATCATATAAATCAAGCGTTTAGATCTTCCTATCCACTCACAACACTTAGATAGGTCATCCCCAAGATAGTATCACAATTGCACTTTGATACACACACTTAGTACATATCTAGAACCACCAAAATAGGGACTATCTCGGTCAAACTATTTCTCGATCAAGAGACAATCAGTCAAACAACTTCTCGACTGAATATGTCCTCAGTCTAATCACGAATGCCTTTGCATAACCTTCTAAATGATATCACTGATAAAGTTTTGGTTGAACTTTACTTCAACTGAAAATGTCCTTCGAGCAGGTTCCATAGCCGTTAGACTTGGTGGTTGGGAGTTGAGTTGAATGTTACAAATCCATTACTCTAGTCTCCCAATCGATCAAAGTATAGTTTGACCGAGAACCTATCTGGTCGAACAAAACTTTGACTGAGCCACTCTCTGACAAAACTTTTTTAGGTCGAAACAATTAGCCATTACATCATCATTAGTGGATTCCTAACAGCTAATTGTGCACTAAGAACCCTCTAGAAAGTGTCTAGAATGTCCCTAAGCATTATCAAACCACTCTTATATATTGGGCAAGCTATAGGACACCTAAAATCATCACTTGAGCATACACTTGCAATTGAGAATCAATACTTGTGATTAATTGAGCAATCCTTCACTTGCAAAACATTTCCATAAGTTGAGATTTTGTTTCCTATAGACTAGCATGTCCTACCCACTACACTTTCACTTTGATACACATTGGATAGGAGATCAAAACGCTTAATATAAGATTCAAGCCTTGTGCTAAAGTGGTAAAGTGTAATTTCTTTAGTCCCTTCTTGTTCCCTTGTATTATTTGTATTCTCCTTTGCTAATCCTAGGTTGGAGGCTACAGAAAGGAGGTTGTAGGAGCTTCTTCGGTGGTGAAGGTAGCTTGACGTGACTTTAGACTAATTCTAGAAGGTCTCAACGGGAAGCTACTTCAAGGAGGAAGGCTACTTCAAGGGGGAGCTTGAAGTTACTTCAAGTGAAGCCTGCTTCAAGGTTGGTGAGATGACTTTAGGGTGAAGGTTGTCCAAAGGGTTGTGAAGGTAGTTGTATCTTATGTAACATCCTTGCGAGGTAATAAAATACAATTGCTTTGAAAATCTTGGTTGGGAACAATCAGGTAGTGGACTGACTCCCTTAGTATTTGCTAAGGGTGGAACCACTCTAAACACCTTGTCACCTTCTCTAATATTTTTTGGTTGCTTGGTTAAATTGATTTAAAATTATTATAAAACCCTATTCACCCCCCTCTAGTGTTTTACAACAACAACTCCTGATTGCAATGTATTCAGCCTCAATAGTTTATAATGCCACAATGTCTATTTCTTGGAAAACCAAGACCCCAAGCATGGTCCTAGAAGGAAGCAAGTGCCACTTGTGCACTTTCTATCAACCAAGCAGCCCGCGTAATCAGCATCACTATATGCTACAAGGGTAAAGTCCCTTGACTTAGGGTACCATAATCCAAAATTTTGAGTTTTGGCTAAGTAACTCAAAATCCTCTTAACAACAATAAGATGTGATTTCCTAGGACTTGATTGAAAGAGAGCACACAAGACAACATTGAACATAATATTAGGTCTGGATGCAATTAAATAAAGTAAACTTCCAATCATACCTCTATACCTTCTCATCTACCTTCTCACCTTCTTCCTCTCTATCACGTTTGGCGGTGTTGGACATGGGTGTGTCCATCAGCTTCATGTTCTCCATTCCAAAGCATTTGAGTAGTTCATTGGTGTACTTGCCTTTATTGATGAAGTTTCCATCTTTGGTTTGCTTGATTTTGAAGCCAAGGAAGAAAGTAAGCTCACCCATCATGCTCATCTCAAATTCACTCTACATAAGAGAACTAAACTCCTTGCAAAGATCAAGATTAGTCCTGCCAAATATGATATCATCAACATAAATTTGAATGATAAGAAAATTGCTAGAAGTGTGTTTTAGATATAGAGTAGAATCAACTTTGCCCATGACATAGCCATTTTCAAACAAAAATTTCTTTAATTTCTCATACCAAGCTTGAGGTGCTTGTTTGAGTCTATATAGAGCTTTTTGCAGCAAGTAAACATGGTCTGGTAGCTTGTCATTTTCAAAGCTCAGAGGTTGAGCAACAAATACTTCCTCCTCAATTGTACCATTCAAAAATGCACTTTTAATATCCATTTGACATAGCAAGACATTTTTATAAATAGCAAAGGCAAGTAGCATTCTAATAGATTCAAGTCTGGCAACAAGACCATAAGTTTCATCAAAATCAATACCTTCCTATTGATTGTAGCCTTGTGATACTAGCCTAGCTTTGTTCCTTACCACCTTACCATTCTCGTTGAGATTGTTGATGCAGACCCACTTGGTGCCAATGATTTTTCTATCACTTGGTCTTGGCACTAGAGTCCACACTCGATTCTTCTTAAATTGCTCTAGTTCCTCCTGCATGGCAAGGATCCACTCGTCATCTCCAAAAGCTTCCTTGATGTTATTTGGCTCCAACTGTGAGATGAAGGCCTTGTCTGCTTGTTCTTTGTTGTAGGCAGTTCGTGTCTTCACTATCTCAAATGGGTTGCCAATGATTAGCTCTTTTGGGTGATTCTTTGCAAAGCAAGGAGTGGGATCCTTCTTCTCTTCATCTTCAGCTTCAACTACCTGCTTACCTTTGTTGTCAATGTTGAGGTCTTTCAAGATTGGAATTAGATCATATGTAACATCATTATCAACAATATTCTTTCCAGTGGTAGGGTTAGATTCAATAAACTTGACATTAATAGATTCTTCAATTTTAGAAAATTCAATATTGAAAACTCTATAAGCCCTGCTTGTAGTTCTATAGCCTAGGAAGAAAGCCTTGTATGATTTCGGATCAAACTTGTCGAGAGAGTCCTTCATGTTTGAAACAAAACAAGGACATCCAAAAACATGAAAGAAGTTGATGGATGGCTTTCTACCATGCCATAACTCATAGGGGGTTTTCTTTAAAGATGGATGCATGAAAACTCAGTTTTGCACAAAGCATGAGGTGTTAACAGCTTCAGCCCAAAACTTCTTTAGAGTTCCATACTATAGAAGCATGGTCCTAGCCATCTCCCATAGTGATCTATTCTTCCTCTCTACTACCCCATTTTGTTGAGGTGTACAAGGAGAAGAGAGATTGTGCGAGTAACTAGATTTTTCACAAAAATGCTCAAAAATATCATTTTCAAACTCTCCCCCATGGTCACTACGGATAGAAACAATCCTACAAGAAGCTTCATTTTCAACCCATTTACAAAACATCTAGAGTATCACTTTTAGAAACGAAAAATAATGTCCAAGTATAGCGAGAGAAATCATCGACAATCACAAGACAATATTTGGAACCACGAAGCCTTTGAGTTCTCATAGGTCCGAATAGATCAATATGAAGAAGCTAAAGAGCTCTTTTGGTACTAAGGACTGCTTTGTATTTGAAGGAGAACTTGGTTTTCTTGCCTTGTGTACAAGGTTGGCATTCCTCATCCTTTTTAAAATCCAATTTGGGAAGTCCCTTAACCAATTACTTTTTTCTCAATTTCTTCATGTGATGCATACTCACATGACGCAATCGACGATTCCAAAGAGATATATCATTTTTATCCACAACCTAGAATCTATTAAGTACGGACTTAAGAGAATCAAGCACAATAACATAAAGATAACCATTTCTAGTTCCCTTATATATGACATTGTAAGTGAGGAAATCTAGAAGCAAACATTCTATAGAAGTAAAACGAACAAGATATCCATTATCACAAAGTTCGCTTACACTTATCAAGTTGTGATGTACCATCAACAAGCAAAACATTTGTGATACATAGCTTGTTGCCTACATCACCCTCACCTATTACCTTACCCTTTTTTTTGCCCCCGAAGGTCACCGATCCTCATTTCTTCTTCATGAATTTGTTAAAGTGGTTGATTTCACCTGTCATGTGCTTAGAGCAACCACTATCAACAATTCATCTTCTTTTAACCTGCATGAAAGAAGGATGTTGGTACCCAACTCAAACTTTGGGATATGGGGTTAGCTTGGGGAATCATTTCATCTTTGGGTTGGTCCCCTTTGTCTTGTAAGGACAATAAGTAGAATAATGATCTTCACATTTACAATGAACACATACCATTGGGTTCTTAGAGCCGAAAGTCTCTTTGTGGAAGATAGGAGGTTCCACACTCTTCTTCTTAACCTTACTCTTGTTCTTGTTCTTACCTTTAGGATCAGTCCCATCATATCCTAAACCACTAGTACCAATTTATTTGGTAGAGTGTTCTAGGACAGCGTTAAGGGATTTCTTTCCCGTAAGAAACTTTTGCAAAGAAGCTCTTAATTTTTCATTATCATCACTAAGACTAATGACAATAGAAGATAAGGTAGCAAGATCATCTCTAGCATGCAACAGGTCGGCCTCTAAACATAGGGCTTTAGTATGAAAAGAATCATGTTCTAGAGTAGTGCTAGCTACCTCATTACTTGGTAAGATAGGTCTAGAAGATAGATCATTAACTTGAGAAAGAAACTTAGCATTTTTAGTTTTAAGCAAAATAATTTCTCTTTGATAAGCATGAACTTCATTTCTCCTAGCATCATCAATGAGTTTATGTTCTACATTTTTAGTTTTAAGAACATCAATCTCATCTAGGAACATTTGGTTTTCTTCCTTAAGATTAGCAATGTTCTTAAGGTAGACACCATTCTCAACTTCCACTCCATTGTATTGGAGCTCAAGATCAAGAAATTGCCCTTGCAAGGAATCTATATTATGAAGATGCAAATTTTCATTTTGATCAAGAATTTCAATTTTAGCATAAAGATCATCTATAATATTTCCTAGCCTTTTCTTTTTAGATTTACACTTAGTAAAAGACAAACGGCTAGCATTAAGCATATCAATAAGAAATTCTTTAGATAACTCATGCAAGTTGACTTCACTTACCTCACATACCTCACCTACATCATCACTTGTGGAGGCCATAAGAGCAAGGTGGCATTCTCCATTTTGGAGCTAGAAGAACTTGAGGAAGACTCCTCCCAAGTTGCATAAGCTACATCTTTGCTTCTTCTTTCTTTCTTATCTTTTCTCTTGTATTTGCCTTCTTTGTTGTACTCCTTGTCCTTCTTGTGGCTGCTCTTGTGGTGGCTCTTCTTGGTCTTGGGGCAGTCACTCTTGTAATGGTCCTTTTGGCCACATTCATAGCATCTAGGAGTTGATGAAGAAGGCTTCCCTTTGAAGTGCTTGCCCTTGGAGTAGTCAACTTCATGCTCACTTGGGCCTTCATCTTCACTTGAGGAAGGAGTAGGGGACTTGAGTGAAAATTGTTGTTGTCGATCCATCTCTTCAATTTGAGCTTTGAAGGTTGTGTCCTTGATCTTCTTGGACTCCTTCTCTTCTCTCTTTTCTTCTTCTTCTTGCTTACCAAGCCTTGGTTTATGAGCTTGAAGGTTGCCAACTAGCTCCTCGGTTGACAATTCACTGAGATTGTACGCTTCTTCAATGGATGTCACCTTGGGCTCCCATCTCTTTGGAAGAGATATCAAGATCTTAGAGTTGATTGTGCCTTTATCCAACACACTACCAAGGGTTGTCAATCCATTGATGATCACATTTACCCTTGTGTATATGTCCGCCACTCTTTCATTCTTATCCATCTTGAAGTTCTCAAGTAGACCACCAAGCATGTAGATCTTAGCTTCCTTCACTTGCTACGTTCATTCATAGGTGACACATAGCTTGTTGTAAATTTCATGTGTGGTGTCCCATGAGGAAATCTGGTTGAACTCGGATGGTGTGAGGGCTGCATAGATGATTCTCATGACTTTGGCATTGAGCTGAGCTAGCTTCATTTAGGTTTTCGTCTATGTGGAGATTTCCCACTTTGGATCTTCATACTTTAGATGCACCACCTTTGACATCTCATAGCTTACTCCTTGGAGATAGAACTGCATTCTTCTTCCAATATAGGAAGTTGGTGTTGTCAAAGACCAGAGGTCACTTGGAGAAGCTTCCCTCCAAGTTGAGAGATCTAAGTGCTAAATCACCCATCTTCTCCTACTTGTGGAAGTAGCTTGGAGAAGACCTGCTCTGATACCACTTGTTGGATCAAGGGCTCTAGAGTGGGGGTGAATAGAGCTTCACAAATCTCACAAACTGGATTAGACCACCAAATTATATTAAGTGTAGAAACTTAAACAAGCAGCCAATTTGAGATCTTAATTAGAAATCATAGCAAGGGTGAGAGATAAGGAAGATCATACACTTGGACAAGGTGGTTTAGAGTGGTTTCACGTCCTACCTAGGAGCAATGTCAGTCCACTACCTAGAGGTGGTTAATATCTAGGATTTGCAATCTTGGTACTCTTATATTCCATCATAAGATTACAAGACAAAACCACAATCATCCAAGGGCTTAATACCTCAAGCAAGGATCTTCAGCCTACCGAAGGAGCTTACCCATTTGAGCAAGGAGTCTTCAACCTTCAACAAGGACTTACCCACTCGACCTTCAAGTCTTTGGCCTTCAAGGGATTACCCATCCTTCTTGAGCATCTATCTTGCCTACCTCCTTCACTTGGAGATCAGGAACACCATGCTTTCTTCAACCTTGAAGAATGGCAACTCCTTCTCTTTCACTCAGAGAATATCTTCAACCTTTTCTTCAATAGGAAAGGGTGTAGGAAGATGGAGGTGTACAACTTTACATCAATACAAAGAGTAGCTCTCATATAACAGAACCTAACTCACTCATACTCACAAATTTGACTTGAAGGTTGAGAGAGAAAGGGGCTCAAAGGGTTGGAACACTCTCAACTAAGCTAAGACCAAGCATATAGTGAATGAGCAACCTTGGAATGAACTCCAAGAGGTCCTATTTATAGCTTAGGGTGCCCCTTTGAGTTGGGGGACACTTAGGACCTAAATATAGCCGTTTTTTCTCAAAGAAACGACTCTATTTTTGATCAAATAACTCACCAACGGTCACAATCACTTTTTCTGCAAATTTCATACAGTGCAATCGGTCGAGTTTCAATAAAGGTAACTCGACCGATCGACTAATAGACAAAGCCGATATTCAAACCATCAGTCGATTTTGTCCTGAGGAAACTCGACGGACCAATGAAAATCGAATCGGTCAGTTACTTGATTCGTCGAGTTTTATGAAAACACAACTCAACCAATACACGCTCCAGAATAATGGATCTAGTGGATCGGTCGAGATTCCAACTCGACCGATCAACAACCTGTGATCTATTTCCTAAAGTGCATCAAAAGTGATTCAAACTTGGTGCAAAGTGTTCCAATCAATTTTCTTATCTTAGTTACAAGCCAATACATCAATACAAGTGATTATAAAAATATTCGAAGGTCATTTACATGGATTTCCTGAATTGTACACTTGTATAGCTTTTGACTTGAACTTGAGCAGATTAGGGCTTGTGCATTTTGATCCTTTTCATGTACCTAATTCTTGAAATCAATCTTGGATAAACATATTAGATTCATATGAATGGATTGGTTAAGTCATTATCAAAATATGGACAATGTACAACCTCTAGGTCAACAGTTTTGGTTATGATAGATAAGGAAAAGGGTGCAATGTTCCTGGCAGATTTCATTGTTCTTGATATGGAACCATGGGATAGGAAGATTCCCATCATCATGGAAAGGCCATTCCTATCTACAGATGATGCCAAGATACATGTGCACAGTGGCACAATGACAATCTCCTTCATGGACATGGAGATAAAATCAACATGTACAAAACTCCAACCCGACAAGCCTGAGATGAAGATATTGGACATGGTAATTTCAAGAGTCAGACTAGTCATTTGGAAGAAGGAGATCTAAATGAGAAAATGGATGAAAGATTTTGTTATCAAAATGAAGAGGAACATAGGTTGAATGCAAGAGGGGTGCATTTATTGCATGAGTGGACACCCAAGAATTCCAAATGGATGAATGAAGCAAGAATCTCCATGAAGCCCAGCTAAGGCATGGAACTTATAGCTTGTCGGAAGAAATCCACATTGGTTTGGGAATTTTTCACCCAACCTCACAAATTTAATACTTTTTCTTCATTTTTACACTTTTTCAAGAAAACACACACACACACACTTGTGCTTAATAGTTTTTGCTTAGTTTAAATATGTGTAGGTAAAAACAGTGGTGAATTGAAGGAATTTAAATGAAATGTGGAAGATGATTCATGAAAAATCACATTTGATAAAAGATTTGGTGTTTTCATGAAGTTCAACTTGAAATGACCTGCTATAGTACTCACCACAGTTGTGGTACCATGGAATGGCCGATGTGATATACTCAAATCAACAAGAGTATCAAAAGAAATTCAAGGAAAGCAATTGCATACCAGAAGAGTCGTGTAAGGCAGCACGCCGTGTGACCAACCAGACACCACAGTCGTGTGGCCCAACATAGTTGTGTAGCTAGACATCCAACATGGTCGTGTTACCCAGCATGGTCATGCTACCATAGGAACCTAAGCCACTATGGTAGTAGTGATCATCTACCCTACCACTCCTATACTTTGGTATCATGTGGAGGATAGCATGATTCAAAAGTTTGGGGTGGTAGGGTGGTATGCCCTTTTTCTCATTTCATGCATTCTAAATTTCACCTGCCATTTACTTTTATTTTGTTTCTCTCAACTATCAAGATTAGATGTTACCTACTTTGCATACTTGCATGCCATGTAGTTTACTTTCTTGCAAACTTTGTGTAATTTTAAAAAAAAATCTATTTTTTCCATGCATTGCAAATCATGTAGTTTTTCTTAACTTTTGCATGTTTTATATAGGATTTGCTTGTTTCTTGCTTTATTCTCCATAATGTAGGATTAGGTGTGATTGAAGGCAATTTGGCATCATTTTTGCCGATTTTGCCCAAATTTAGAACTTCTTGACTAAAAGTGTGTTTTGACCCAATTTCTACTTTTTTTCGATTGAAAATAATGATACTTGACAAATGCAAGTGAATTATCATGGTTTATTGCTAAACGGACTCAATCTTGACTTTTTACTTGTGAACCACCTCTCTCAAGCTTGTGAACTGTGTGGCTGAATTGTGATTTAAACAAGCGGTAAATGCTTAGAGTTTTATAGAATCTCATTATAGAAGTGTTTTTTCAATATTGCTCATTAATGTGGTGTGTCGTTGCTTGATGAAATTTTTAGAGTAGATTTTGTGTAGGATATCTCATATTGAAGTCCATGCTAGTAAGCCCTCTTTGACTCACTTTTCTTCTACCATCTTCTTACCTGTTCACCTCATAAAAGGATGCCAAAGTGCACATATTCAACCTTGACCACCTCCAAAAGTTTGGGGTGGCCATATCCATACCCCCCCTTCATTGTCACCACCATGTGCCCTAGCTACACCAAGGGCAAAGAAAAATAAAAAAATGCAAAAAGAAAATAAAAGATGCTCCTGTTTAAGAGTATCTAAACAAAGAAAAGATGAGTATGTAAAAGCACTCTAAACTCTTACCGCAACCCTTTTTTCCTTTGATACACCCATGAAGCTAGAAAACATCAAGCCTAGCTCATTTTGCCCTTTTTTGCTGACAAGTGGGTTACTAAGTGTGGATGGACATGAGATTGAATGCATGAATGTAAAATCAAAATTAGTCACATGTTACTTTTGCCACTATGAAACAGTTTATCCAGAGTGATATGACAACCATATGGATTTATTGTGTTTTCTATTCTCTATATTTTTAGTTTGCAAGATTAGTGATTTAATCATGGTTGGTTTGTGTAAGAGGAGAGGCGAGAGGTGGAATGCATTCACATAGTCACATTTGAGCCCATTTAGTCAATATACATGTGTTGTATTGTATTTTTCACTTGTTGATTGTTGAAAAATTGAAGAGAGATTGAGTTAGATCATACTTGAGAGAAAGTATGTTTTAAGTTTGGGGTGGTGATTCAACCCCTATTTAAAGGCTTCATCTTGTGTCATATAGCACTTAAATCACATCTACAACTTTAGATTACATGTTATTTCTCTTAATATCTATTTTACTATAAAATGCACTTATGGATATTTTTGTATGTTTTATAGGTACCTTGAACGCTAATTGATGGAAGAAAGAGATGATGGTTGAATCTAGGGTTTCCCTAGGCTTGGAGCAGCCCAAAACAAGGCCAAAACCCCCAACCTACCCCAAGTAGTCAAAGAATGTATTGAAGCAATAACCTTCATATATAACCAAGTTCAAGACTCTTATGTAGGGAAAGTACCCTAGAATAGTTGTACTACCAAGGGATGGCCATTTGGGACATGCCCTAATCAACCGAACATTCAAAAAACCACCCAGTTGGCCACAATGGCCATTCTAGCCAAAACAATTGTGCTAGCAAATCCCAATACGGCCGTGTTAGCCAGAATGACCGTGCTACCAGTCCCAAAAAACCCAAAATTCCCCTATTCATTCCATTTTTCCACCACATACATTCTACTCATACCCCACCATAGACGTACTTCCCAACACGGTCGTGCTACATGCAAATCTACACAATTTTCTGCACCGCATTCCCTACTTTACCCCCGCCTAAACTAGTGCTTCCCCACCACCTATATATACTTGGGTGGTAGCTCTTGCATGTGGTTAGATAGATTCTACCCCCTCCTAGCTCTCCATTTTTGCATTCCTTCCATTCTTTTACTTCTCCACCTCACTTCCACTCCATTTCTTCATTTCCACTACTAAAACTCTTTTTTTCTATTGTTTTGACCCTATTCCACCATCATTCCATGCCCTTACACCTTGGAGGAGGGAGGATGACCTTGCACCTACTAGAGAGGAGGATTGTTCCATCTACATCGAGCTCCATGGCTACTTATACCTCTTTCTCCTTTATTTTTGTGATTTCCATTTCCATGAGTAGCTAGGCCCCTTAGGTGTGTTGTTTGGGGCTCAAAATGTTACTTTGATACCATGTTGGGTGGAAATGATATGTAAACATTGTAATTTTGTTTTTTGATGATTATGTTCTATTTCTATCTCATTCTCCATGGATTGCTTGTTGGTTTATGCTTAAAATCACCTAGGAATTTAGGGAAATTGTCTATATGTGTGAATTTTGGGATTTGTTCTTAGGTCTAATGCTTGGATCCCTAGCTAGACACCCATCTTCCTACATGATAATCAATTATCCTAACCCTAGTTGAGAGATCTAAATAGCTAGTGTAGATGAATTTAGTGTGATTAGCTTAGAGATTTCTCAAGGCTAGAATGTAGGTGATGTGAGGCCTAAAACCTCACTTCCATTCCTGTTACTACCCTCATCCCCTAATCACCCTAAGATCCTTTAACCTATAAACCTAGGCTTGTTTAGACTCTTATTGAATTACACCTAAACTCTAACCCAATTGAGCCTCGTAAGGGTGGTAGGAGGTGATAGGGACTAGTTCCCCTATACACACCCATCTTACCCATGGCTAGTTAGTAGTTTAGGGCAATTCATTAGACTCCAGATTGTTGTTTGGTTTGATAATCTAAATGAAAGTATAATGTTCACTTCACCCCCAACCTAATTGATAAGTGCATCCCCCAAGAAGAACACACTAACCTTTATTGCATCGAAACCCTAATTGCATGCTCTCTTAGCTAGTGTTAGTTTAGTTAAATCTTTATTTGCTTAGTTAACTTATTGCCTTGTTCTTGCCTAGTTCATGCTAATTTAGGTCTTTTATTGCTCTTGTTCTAGTTTTCTAGCTTAGTATAGTCTAGACCTCTACTTTCTTACTTTATCATGGCTTGTTCTTCTTACTTGCCCTAACTTTGCTTACTTAGTAGAATTAACTATCTACGGTTAACTTAGTTTTTGAACTTGTTTGTTCTCCTTTAACTACTTGCTTGTTCACCATTAGTGTAATAAACAAAGTACCTTCAAACCCTTAAATCTAGACTCTACAGTAGGAACCTAGCCAAAACTAACCTAGCTCTAGTGCCCCTTTCTCCTTATTGATTGACCCTATACTTCTGCCTATACTATGACATGACCCTGTGCGCTTGCGGGTAAGTGTGTTAGTAAAAATATGTGTGTTACTTTAGGTCCTTATAAATTTGAAAGATCTCAAGTGTGTTTGAAAACATCTTAGGGTTGCATATAGTCTCCATTCAGTTGATTAGTGTGTGACCCTAGGAGAAACACACCACTTGTCCTATTTTCTAATGATACTTATTGTAATCAATAATTGTTGGTTTAGAGTTATATCTCTCATTGGGACATGGATCTCACCTCATGGGTCACCACATCGTTTTTGGTGGTCTTTAGCAGCATGGTCAGGATTATGGTGTTGAAGAAGAGTAACTCAAAGAGCAGTAAAATCCGAAGGTTTGATAATTGTTAGTAGAGTCCTAGATTCATCCATGTACTCTCAGGTCCAGGCATGGGATGTTTTGTAGATGGTTTTGTTGGTATATATGCCCACAGAGACATCCTGAGTGATTGTATGGAGTCGAATATTAATTAATCAATTAATACAGTTATTTGGTTAATTGATTCATTCCAGAATATTCTAATTAATCCAGAGCATTTTAATTAATGTAGTATTTCTATTTACTGATGAGTTTAGGAAACCCTGCCTCCTTTTGTCTCCTATATAAAGGGGCTTGATGGCTAATATCTATATAATATATTGAGAGAAACTTTTTAGTTTACACTCACGCACGTAAACCCTAGCCATCACTATCCTCAAGATATAAAGGAGAGCACCATGACGCTAGTATGTTTCCGCACAAAGACTACTCCTTCATGCCGGCTTAGGAAGCATGACGTGGAGTTCTAGTCCATCCGTGTGGATGAAGTAGAGATGCAAACACTGAGACACTTGCATTTGGAGGACGTCAATGACCATCTGTACATGCTACGAGCGGCGTACACCACTGCACGAAAGGAGCACAGTCAGATCTTCTCGTGACACACTCAGTGAATGGGAGAGAAGTACCATCCATATAGTCCAGCAGCATTCCACACTATTATGCATCGGGACATCGCCAGACTTGCTCTACGATAAGGTATATCCCGTAAACACTCTTTCTAAATACATTGTTGATGAGATCCTATTTTGGGTTCCATGGAAATTTATTTTGTTGCTTCTGTCGTGCATGTTTTCTCCACAAAAGCCAACAGTGGTATCAGAGCAGTGTCGATTTATGGCGTATTTGGATTTGTTTTGATATGATTGAACCACTGTATAATGTTTTCTATGTTGCATACGATGTGAATTAAAACTGCTAATGTGCAAATCTACACCTAATTCCACATACGTTGCAGGCTTCTATTTTTGACGTTTCAGACGAGGTCGACTATGGAAAATATTGATTTTTTGAAGTGCACAGAAGTAAAATTCCATAGACCTTTTAGGGGCTCTGCCCCTGACACCCCATGAGGGGAAGCCTCCCCTCGACCCCCACACAAGGGAGCTTCCCCTGTGTACCCCTCATAGTCTACGTGGGAGTCAAAAAATTATTTAATGGAAAATGTCCCACATTAAAAGTACTGCAATTTTAATATGTATATATGTATATGTAGATATACCATTGATATCATACACATCACCTTTAAAATCTTTTTTATGTGATGAATGCATGCATGTTTATGGCCTAGTATCCCCTTTTATGAATGATTTGAATGAATGTGGATTCCAATCTTTTGGATATGTTTGTTTGTGAATGATATGGATCTATAACGGTTGTACATGGATCCTTAGCATAAAGTATTCAGCTTGCATGTCGAGCCTCATCTCTTATTTCAAAGTGTAATTAATTCTTTCCCTTTATACTTGTACTCATATGATGTAATAGAGATAGAATTAGTTTTAGTCTTTGTAAACTTGATGTAAGGAGGCCACTTGAAGATCCAAGTCCAAGGAGCGTCCATGGAGAAGCACCATGAAGATCTATTTCCAAGAAGAAAATTGAAGATCCAACTCCAAGGAGCATCCATGAAGAAGCAACATGAACATCCAATTCCAAGAAGCAACTTGAAGTTCCAACCTCACGGAGCATCCATAAAGTTGTTCATTATAATGTTGATCCTTACAGGTTGATTCACAGGTGTTGTTGCATGAGAAGCATAAGACCTTAAGTGGACCGTAATCCTTTGTTGCTCCAAAGGACTACAATAGTATGGCCATAACCGATGTATTTGTGCTTGTGATTGCATGTCTATCATTTGTGGTTGTTGATATAGTAGTATATGATACGTACTATAAGTATGTGGTGTTTGGATATGTATATGTATTTATAAAACCCCTCAATTAATAATATTAAGTTTTAGTTGCCTTCTATAAAGCAACACACATGAAAAGCTTGATCGACTACGTGTGGGAAAGCCTCCGTGTGGTACACTATCTATCTCATGGAAGTGTGATGGTGGGTGTGTGGGTCTACCTCCGTAGGGTGCACACTCATCGTGTTGGCTTATGGGTTGGACTTAACTAGGGAAGCTTGATAGGATCAAGTACCTAGAGGCACACAGATGCATCATGGCAAGGAGTTGTGCATGATCATTTATCCAAGAGTTGCATATGATGCAATTGACAAAAGTTGCCTACCTTAGTATTTGGTCTTTGACACTAACGTTGGCTGGGCATTGATCCAATTATTTTGGATCTTGGCTCACTAGAAGATTGTACGTTGCAATCTTTTGAGTTTATAGTGAGGGCTATCAATTTGAATAAAATAGTGGGCTATTCCTTTTCTCTTGATACCCATTTGGGTGGTCCTTATCATTTCTATGGGAAGCCTTTTATATTTGTTGTCCTATCCATATATTTCTCAATTTCCTATTTAGTATGCACATACCAGCCTTTGTTGATGTCATATATTTTCTCTTCTTATTGGGGTATGCTTCCAACCCTAGGTGAAGGACTTGGATGATAAGGCATGAAGTTTTGGACTAGCTTAAGGAGTTAAAGCTTGGAGACAAAGTTTTTATGGTTTAGATTTCCCTCTACTTAGATCCTTATGTTGTATCATATCTGTAAACCCTTATGGGATATTATGATGTACTTTTATAATATTTTGTGAAAGTTGAATATAGTCATTATTTTTACTCCGTTGTTATACTTTGGTCTTTTGCATACCATCACAATAAATTAGGAAAATTTATACCTATTCAAACATGTCTTTGAGTGTGTTTGGAATGCATGTTAATTCTTCAAAAAAAATTAGTAAGGGGGTGATCATGCCTCCTTATAGATTGCGTATGTGGAAAGCCTATCCAAGCTAGGATCTCCCCTAGCTTAAGAGTTGGACACTGATGTAATTTTGCAATCGTTGCCTGAATCATATAGTCATTTTTTCATGAACTACAACATGAACAATCTTGACAAGTCATTGTCAGAATTGTTGGGCATGTTGAGGACAGATGAAGAACAGGTGAAGAAAGACAAGCCCAAGTTTGTGATGATGATCAGTAGGACAAAGGGAAAGTCAAAAGGCAAAGGCAAGGCTAAGAAAGGTTCTAAAGCTGGGAAGAAGACAAAGTCATTCATGCTCAAAGCTAAAGGTGGGATCTCCAAAGAAGGTAGTTGTCACCATTGTCACCAGGCAGGTCATTGGAAAAGAAACTGTCCTCTCCTCCTAGAGGAATTGAGGAAGAAGAAGTAGGAGATTGAGATCTCCACATTAGGTATATACATTATTGAGATAAACTTTAATACTTCTTCATCATGGGTACTGGATACTGGATACTGGATGTGGATCTCACGTATGTTCAAATATGCAACATCTGATAAGAAGTAAGCTTTTACAAAAGGACCAAGTCAAGCCGTGGGTCGCTAATGGAGTAAGAGTTGCTGCCACCACAATTGGAGTTACTACACTTATCACATGTCATTTGGTGTAATTTGACATTATCCACTGTGGTCCTGAATAAGGATTGCAATAAATATGGTGCTTGGGTACACTTTGACACATGGGGATGACTGTGAGTGATGTAGATGGAATTTGGCCTTCCTACGGGAGTTTGATATTTCAGCCACTTGATAAGCGAGAGTGAGAAATGCATGGCCATGTTGATGTGATTTAATATGTGATATTGAGCTTACATATATCTCACACAGTCTGCTCTAGTTCAAGCAACATGGATTGAACGTTGAAGAGGATAACAGTTCCATGACTTGAGTTCAATCTAGATATCAGGGACAAAGAAACTATACAATCACTGTAACACCAATCATGAATGAAAGGTTAAGTTGTTCTCCAACTTCTCCAATTACTTGGGTGGCAAGAAAGTTTTTATAGATACCAGTCATTGCTTGTGAAATCATAATATGATTATGGATATCACTGCCAACGTAATTTGGAGCCTATCGGGTCACACACATAGGATGTGTTGCAATAGGAGTATAATTGTGGATTTGATTGGAATTGTTCCAAATCACATTGATTACTAAAATATTTATGAAATTCATTAGAATAATATTTGAATATATTAAAATGTTTGAGCCAATTAATTGGAGTGACTGGCTCTAAGTGCAAGTGGGAGTATGTTGGTATATATGCCCATAGAGCCATCCTGAGCGATTGAATGGAGTCAGATATTAATTAATCAATTAATATGATTATTTGGTTAATTGATTAATTTTAGAATATTCTAATTTATCCATGAGCGTTTTAATTAATGCAGTGTTACTGTTTACTGATGGGTTTAGGAAACCCTACCTCCTTTCATATCCTATTTAAAGGGGCTTGATGATCGATATTTATATAAGATATTGAGAGAGGCTTTTTAGTTTACGCTCACGTACGTAAACCCAAGATGTCACCATCCTCAGGAGACAAAGGAGAGCACCATGACGCTAGCACATCACCGCACAGAGACTGCTCCTTCCTGTCGGCTTAGAAAGCACGATGTGGAGTTCCAGTCCATCCGCGTGGACAAAGTAGAGACGCAGACACTGAGACGCCTATGTTCAGAGGATGTCAACGACCATCCATACACGATATGAGTGGCGTACACCACCGCACGAAAGGATCATCGCTGGATCTTCCCGCGACGCACTCAGCAAATGGGTGAGAAGTAAGTTTCATATAGGTCAGCAACGTTACACACTATTGTGCATCGGGACATTGCCAGACTTGGTCCACAATAAGGTATATCCCGTGAGCACTCTTTCTAAGTACATTATTGTCGACGAGATCCTATATTTGGTTGCTTGGAAATTTATTTTGTTACTTCTGCCACACATGTTTTCTCCACAGAACCCAACAACTATGTATATTGAAATGTGGTTTTGGTAGTATGTTGAGGTTTGTATATGACATCTATATTTGGAACATCTCTTTTGTATACAAGTTGTGGCTGATGCCACTAGACAAATATGTAAATACCTGATATGGTATGTGTTGATATGCAAGTGAATGAACCTTTATGTAAATGATTTTGAACATAGTGATAATGTTTAAATCAATTTTAAATGATCCTCTTTTCTGGTAAAATGGACGGTTAGTAGTTAATCATGTAGTTGTTTTAATTAATCTCATTTGGGGTGGCATTGGGCATCACAGGTATCAAGTTTGGACTATATATTGGTCACACAATGATTAGATACCATGATATTACTTAGCTCTTAGTGACTACTCATACAATTTTGGTATATGCAATGACATGGTCAAAATATAATTTGCACATTTTAAGGGCCCATGGGGTAAGTTTGATGTACATGGGGAAATAAATTGACAAATTATTTTGATGAAGTCTTTGATAAAAAATCAACCCTTATTTTCAGAATTATTTGGGAACTAAGTCATATTTGTACAAATATATTCTCAAGCCTATTCTTAAATTTATTATTGTGTATAGTTCTGATGTACTATGTCAACCTTGATATGTAAAGCGGATCCAACTCCTTATATTTGTTAGAATGACATATACATATATCACACATGATAAGCATACAAAGGTAAATGTTGGCCATCTCTTCATGAATCAAGGAGAAAACAAAAAAGGAAGCATTCCTTTCTTAGATTTAGTATACAATCAGCTAAATAGAGTAAGAAACATAGGTCTGGAAGCTAGAAATCGAACTCTCTTTCGTTTGGGGAATTCTGATATCTATCCCAACATTATACATTAGTAATCAATATCCTATAAATACTTAGCCATCGAAGAATAGAGGGAATGCATATTTTTTTATCAAATTTGTCCATGTCTTCATTATTCATTGATTCTTACAAATTCTAACTTATCACTACCATGTTCATTTGGGAAGCCACTTAGGGAAGAAGATAATATCCCACCCACCACCATCCAGGTCAATGACATCCAAAGCTAATATTGTGTATAATGAATCTTCAACAAAAATGCTTGGGTTGTTAACTTCAAGACTGTAAGCAACTAGAGTAGGAATCCATGTTACCCTGAACAGTTCCAGTGTCCATTCTTGTTGCCTTCTTAAATAAAGTAGAAGTGTGATGCCACAATGCACCACAAATGAGATTACTCCAAAACCAAACGCGGAATTATAACTAAACAAACGGAATACCAGAAAATATATGAAATTGGAACTGATATAAAAAAGCACCATAAGCCAAAAACTTATCACATATAAGTCCACAATCCTATCACCTGCATTATATATCATATCACAAGTTTATTACATCACTTTGCATCATCATTCCTATCATCAACCTGTTACATGAGATATTTGTTCCACATATATACATGTACACATGGCATATTTTGTATACATGGATCACAAGCCAAAAACCTTGCATCGATAACTTCTCCTCAAAACACATCGAGAACAACCCCAAGGACCTGATTGTAGAAGGATGACATCTAGGACTCTATCACCAAAACACTTGCAACACATCCAACCTTATCAGCTATTGCTCTTGTTGCTTCTCTTCCTCAATTGCGCAATCTCTATCTCTTCGTGAATGACCACCTAAAGATGTGGAAACCCACAAGATGAGACCAAACATCCCAATGAGAGACATAAATTCCCACCAATGCTATTATAATATAGATAAGGTAAAGAAGACCAAAAAGTAAAGCTATAACATGATAAGCATGTAATACTATTGAAACAGTTAAGAGCAATTGCAACTAAATTGTAGAACATCTTATACGTTAAGAAGAAATATGAAGAACATGTATATCTTCTATCAACTAATCTATATAAAAGCAAGGCAAAGGCTCATTCATTGTTATTTGCAGTTGTCCATATATAAATATACTACACGACTATATTACATCTTTTATTAATTCCCTGAGGAGATGAGGTATACCACTCATGCTCCAATTGACTGACGTTAAGTCAAAATAAGTGTCATACAAGATCATTGGAAGAGATAGAATCCAACAATCTCACCAAACCCCTCAGTCAGTCTGAGTCTACCAAAGTGACATATCAAGTCAAACTACAAAACAACTTATCCTGCCTTGGTATATAGGAACAATGCTAGTGAAACTGAGCTAGGACCGCAACCACACTCCTACCGATGTATGACCACAACCATCCTTAAAAGATATCATATGTGTACTTTGTCACATCATTGAGATACAACCTCAACCATACTCATGCCAGGGTATGACCGCATCCAATCCTGTGAAATGCATATACTCAGCAGTATACGACTTCGAGCTTCCACTAAGGGAGAACTTGTTTCACCATCCATCAAGTACTGACACTGAAGATGGATCTATGGCACATGGAAACTACATGATTAAGGTTTCACTTGATTAATTATGATAATTGGTATCTTTTAGCATCAATCAAGTTACAATGTACAAACCATAAACAAGCTCTATAAAGATAAGGGCATAGTACAACTTCAGAAGATATAAAATGTATAGGGTGTGAACTTGACACATCACCATCACATGATACTACTTCCTTACAAGGCCATCATCGTATTTACACTATCATGTGATACCAATACCTTGTCACATCATTGGAGGATAACACCTCACACTAGGCATATAGCCTATCCCAGGTCATACGACCCAATCACATAATCCCTACATGTACATCATCACATTATGCCTCAAAAATGTGCATAGTCACCATCCTGTATAATATAGAATTGACCATGGAATTCACATAGCTATGTGATTCAAGTTCATATCACCTACAACATTAGGGATTTATGAATAGGAGAGAGAGAAAAATATCATAATGTGATATACACTTCAAGAGAGAGAAGAAAACACATCACACAACCCAACACTAGGGTTGTCCGATTAGAGTTACATTGCGTCATACCAGCACCAAACCTTAAATTCCTACTTGCCACAAAGTTAGAGTGTATTAGGGTTATGAAACATTTTTAGTGTTAATTAAACAATCATCCAAACAACACTATACATGGTTCATTACTTGCTTACTCATACACATGTGTTGATTATATGATCATGTATGTGTCTCGACCATCATTCACAAATGTGTCTCGACCACTCATGAAACAAGTGTCTCAACCACCCTCAAGAAAAGTGTCTCGACCACCTTTATGCATGGTCTCTCGACTGCAGCAAGACTAGGTGTCGCGATCGTGATCAATCATGTGTCTCGACCACCACATGGATTAGGGTTTTGACCAAGCTCAAAACACATGCCTCGACCTCAACCAAAAACATGTCTCGATCACCTCCAAAGGAAAACATATCAACCAAAACAAAAGTAGGTGTCTTGACCTACGCAAGGACATGATGTCTCGACCAAAACTAAGGCACATATCTTGACCCAAACTAGGAACAATATCTCGACCAAACATCATAGCAAAGTGTCTCTACACAATAAGAAATCAAGGTGTAGCAACCACAAAGATCAAGCTACCACCAAGACAAAGAACCATGATCAAAATAGGGATTAATCCAGTCCAAAATAGAAGTATTCCACAGTCAAAATAGAAGATTATATCAAGGATAACCACCATTGTATAGGAGATAAACCTCACAAAAAAATCGGTCACCAGAAACCCTAACACATGTGTCATGAAATCACCATGGAAGAACCTCATGCAAGAGAGAAAAACCCATGTTCAATGCCTATAAAATAAAACCTAAACTCCATAATACATCAAGGTACACGAACTTCATGCATGTGGTCAAAAATGAGATCCAAGAAAACCACAATTTCACAACCATCTCTAAAATCAGGTACCTTACATTAGGGTTTCAGATTCTAAGCAAATGAAGAATGATAACCACCATCATTCAAGTTCTAGAGCATGGTATTATTTACTACCATGTTAGGGGTACATTTTAGAGAAAGAAACAATAACATGCATGCAATAAAAAGTGCATTAATAGAGAGGGTATAGTGTTATATAACCTGCATTAAGGAAGATCAACTCCAAGGATCACTAGCTCCAAGCACACAATAACCTAGGGTGATCAAGCTCCACTAAAAGTTGCAATCTTAGACACAAGAGAAACTCAAGAAGAAGAAGACACCAAGGTCAAAGATGGCTCAAGAAAAGAGGGCAAGAAACCCTAGGCCGAACCGAAAGAAAAAGGGAGAAAGAGAGTAGAAACTTCCTCTCACTTGGGTACCACCTTGTCTAGACATGGCCTATGACCCTTATGATGAGGAGTTTCTCTACAAAATGACCACCATGGATGATCCATGGTCTATGGTAGAGAAAAGAAAAGAAGATGGGGTAGGAGATCCAAGGAAAATGAGATCAAGGAAAGGCATACACTTACTAAAGTTGAATATGACCAAAAGTCACCACATGTAAGGTATCTCAGTCACCAAAGATCCAAGGATCACCACTCCTTAGCTCACAAAACTCCAAGGTCCGCCACAAGTAAAAGGGAGAAGGAGGGCCAAAAGGAATGCATGGTTGTAGAGAAGAGGAGATATATACATGAAGTAGAAGTGAAGTAGGTTGGAGATGATGTGTCAACACAAGGAGGCACCAAGGGGACACTTGTCTACAAAAGAAACCAACATGCAACCACTATATGCATGCATGCACGAGATGGTCATACAATCAATGTTGGCTCTCGACCACGTAGGTCCCCCAACCCATTGGTTTCAGTCGAGACACTCCAAAGGGGTCAAAACAACACCCAAACACAAGTCTTGGTTGAGACAAAGGATCACCAAAACATCCATGTTGAGACACACCTCAAGAAGACCACTGTCTCGACCCAACTCCACAAAAACCATCATGGTAGAGAAAAAACCAAGACAAGGTAGGTTTCTTGATCAAGACACACCCAAAATACACCCACAAGGTCATCACAAGGGTCTCTAAACTTCAACCAAGCTCATAGGGTCGACACCAAGCAAATCCTAAAAACCCTAATCACCTCTAGTGATGTCACCACTCATCTAAGTCTCAAACAAAGGCACCCCCAAGCACCACATTCTCTCTCATGAGGCCAAGGAAGGGAAGGTACACTCTAGGTTTGGAAAATTGCAAGATATCCTTCTGAATTGGGTAAATTACAATTTGACCCAGAACAAGCACATAAAGCATAAACATCATCCAAACAAGCTCAAACTAGAAACTTAAGCTTACCACAAGATCAAAAAACATCTCAAAGGATTATATTAAGGATCTAAACACTTAATCAAGCCGAACAAATAGGGTTAGCCCAAAACCCAGGTCAGGAGTTTTACAAGAAGCAATTATATGGTTACTACTACTAAAAAGAGAACAAAATATTGTACTTATCCATACCCTATCTAAGGTATAAAATGAGAAATTGTGGATTTGTGCACTGAAAAAAAACACAACCCTTGGGAGTCATTACCATGTCCACTAGAGGGTATTCAACCTTGGCAACATCTAGATCAACCCATTGGTATAATGGTGAGTGTTTTGGCGATTGACTTCATTATTAAGGTTTTATCTATTTATAATTTTTATGTAGTCATTTGTTACCCAATGTATGAATCCATATAACTTGTTTACTGATATAGATGCATTCATTTACTATAGCTTTTATGTACTTAATGTTTTTTTGATTTGATGGTTACTAATACTTGATATTTTTGTTGTTTCTATAGGTATCAATTATTCAATTTGTGAATTGACTTTATTTTCTCAATGTGTTTTGACTTTTGTATATCTATTACCTACTTAATGTGTGGATATAATTCTTTGAATTGTTTTTTATTCATGTAATCTATTTTGAAAATATGACTATGAAACTTGCAAAATTATTCAACCAAACAAGATTCACCATGCCACAAAGAAATATTTAATCGATTCCCAAAGAAAATTATAGGGACTGAAAATGCTAGAGACATGCATCCCCCTACCTAATAAGGAGATGCAAACCTAACACCCTACCCCTAGACTCAAACGAACACCTTCCATTAGGATGGTACTCTTTCCCTCACCCATATCCATCCATAGATGTTTCTCAAGTCCTTCAAACATCTATAAACACTTAGACAAGTTGAAGAGGTAAATACATCCACTCTCCTTTCAAAGAGACATTGATCTAAGTAATTAAGAGCCAATTACTTTGGAAAACTTAATTTTTCTAAATAAATGATATGTCCTTACCCTATCAAATTTATCAATTGCAGGATAAGGGGAGTTTGAATATAATTTTGTTCAGTTTCTTAGTGAGAGAATCCAAAACCAAATTGGACAGTGTCTACCTCCCTCCATTAGATAATATGAGTATTGTTACATAAGTATTAGTTAAGGTAACCAGTTACTGAAATCTAATTTTACAATGGTAGGATAGATCTCTTATACAGTTCAAACATATGGTCTTTTCTTATGAAGCACCTTCTAACTTTATTATCAACAATTACTAGCAAATTATACTTATATTAATTATATAAGAGGAAGATCTATATTGTAAGTTGATGTGTGAATTTCATGGAATATAAGTATGGAGAGAGGAGGGAGGGAAAGGTGTGAAGAAGTTTCCCAGAAGACTCTATGTTTGGATTTGAAATTAGGAAGGATGTGCAGGATCATGGATGGTGGGATCCGTGTAAGGTTTTGGGGCAAATATATCAAAATGAAGTGAGCATGTATTGCAAAGAAAGACACTTTCTCACTAGATGGAATATCCATGTTTTAATAATAGTTAGTGATTGTTTGATATGACAGCTTCGTTATTTCATCACATTGGAAAGTTGAGGTATATTTCCCTCACATGATCTATCAAAGAAAAACATGTCTAAAAGGTGAAAGGAAATGTCATCAAGTTACAGTCTAGACCTTCCTAGGATATAATTTACATAAGTATGATCTGTTGTTTATTGTCAATAATAAAGTTAGAAGGTACGTCATCAAAAAAGACCCTATGTTTGACATGCATAAGATATCTATACCACCACTTGAAAAAACGGATCTCAGTACATGGGGGTTACCTTAAGTGGTACTTATGTAACTATATCCTATGGTTTTAAAAAACATGGCTTGAGGCTTAAGAGGCATACACCTCGACGCGAGGCAGTCTCCGGTATGCCTTGAGGCTTAAGCCTCAGTCTTCTAGTGAGAAACATGTGCCTCATCTTGGGCGATGTGTATCAAGGTGATATAGGCATTGGGGCATTTGTGAGGCATAAGCCTCATACTCCCATGTCTAAAAAATGACTAGATTATCTTGGGCTTAATAGGGGCCAAATTAACCCAAAATTTTAGGTACATAGATATATGTATGTGCATATCTATGTATGTGTATGTTTGTTTGTCAATAACTATCTATATGTTACTACTTATATCATTATATGTTGCATGTATGTACACATACGCTTGTGTGTGTATATATATGTTCATGTTAGTATACTTATAACTATGTTTCTATGTATTTGCATAGTATATTTATATATATTTCTATTTCATATATATGTATATATATGACAATATGTGTGTGTCCATATAGTATACACACAGATATATATATATATATATATATATATGTGCGTGCGTGTGTGTGTGTGTGTGTGTAAATATGTATTTATAACTATTTATGTACATATATGTATTCATATATAAATATATGGGCTAATATATATATGGGATTATATATATGTATATATACATCTATATGTATATGTATATTATTTATATACTTATATATTTAATATATACATATAGATACATATATTAACATATACATTATATGTATATATATATGTATATATATTTATATATATGCATTTATATGTATATTTAATATATATACATATATATTTAATATATATACATAAATATATATAATATATAATAATATATATACATACATATATATTTAATAATATATATGAAATATATAATAATACATAATATAGATATATATGTGAGTATTTATATGTATGCCTCGGTATAATTCGAGGCTTACGCCTCGCCGTGCTGAGACAAAAATGCCTTGATACGCCTCACACACTTTAGCCATGGTTCAAATGATTTATACCTCTACAAATATTAGTCATGCACACATAGATACATATCATATATATAGACGAGATTATACTTATAGAAATGACATGAGTGAACTACAGTCGCAAATCCTCAACTAAGAAAGTGTATCAAGATGGGTCTGCATAAAAAAAATCTTGTTTCAATATTTTATCAATGACCATCATCTATAAGCCGAAATCCATGGTGTATTTTAGTTATCCATAATCTGGAAGGTAGGAAGGTACATGATGATGGATATTGGGTTCTAGTAGGGATTTGGGTGTAATCTTTCAGAATGAAGCGAGCATTTAGGGCAAAGAAAGACACTTGCTTACTAGGTGGAATATCCATATTAGAGTATAGTTGTTTGAAATTGCAGCTTAGTTACTTTATCTCATTGGAAACTAGAGGTACTTTTGCTTCACCTAATCTATAAAAACAAAACGTTTCAAAAAAGTGAGGAATCCTGGGGGATTAAGATAGGGGCAACTTACTTTTTTGAGATCTTGGAGGGCTTCTTTACCAATTCTATGACCTTTACTTTTGCTTCATCATCAACCTACAGGAACTACTGATGTCTCACAGTTACAAATGGCGATAGAAAGAGAGAGAGACACATGTACATTTTGTATATCTGGGGATAATTCATATTCCATTTAGGAGAGCGACCTTGTCCATGTCGTCAATCTATTTAGCAAAAATAGTATGACTGGTTAACTAAAACCAATATAGTTCATAGCCAAAGGTACTTGCATAAATTAGGAAGGTTAGTGTATCGTATTGTGCTTACATCAGAGAATTCAAGATGATTATGCCTTCATCTAATTTCGTCACTTGGGTACCAACTATGATAGTGTTTTCCTGTTAATGATTCGGAGAAGAAGCAATGATTTTGTAAAATCAAGATAGATAGTTCAAATGCCAAACATCAGATAAAATAGAAAAAAAACATTGTCGTGTTCATTTCATATGAACTCATCCGTGAAGTGATTTTGGGAGCCCCGTCGACCAATACTATGGTTTTTGGAAGAAGAGCCTGCAAACTTCAAACGAAGGAGCAAAACCGATCAAAGAAAGGAGTAGCCATGCGAATTGAGGAATAAACTACATTCGTATGAGAGAACTAATTGGAATTAGGGATAATAGATGAAAGAAGGAAGAGAAAAGGGAAGACGAAGCAAAAAAAGACTGATCTTTTGGATTGCTTTCATCTGCACCTCGAGGAGGTCGATCGGAGGGACTCATCCTTGCCTAGTGTTGAAGGTGGGAAACAGAGAAAAAGTTTAGGAATTCTTGGAAGGGTCGAAGAGGCGAGTGGGAAGGTGCCAGATGAGTGCAGTATATGGCACAGTGTGATCGGAAATGAAAATGGTACATTACATCAGCTTTGCATAGCTGTTGTGCCTTTGAGACAGGCAAGGGAAGCTCCTCAGGAAGCTATCCACTTAAGGTAGTCCATGGTTGGGGATGTTTGTCTACATGGATCTGGCTGAATTAAGTTTGGTTTTTTGGAAAATAGATGAGCTTGTAGAGAGGAGAGATAGTGGTATCAAACCATTATAATTAAAAAAAAAATTTGTGGAGGTCGCCCCACATGGCTGCCTCTGAATGAAGACATCATTGCATTTGGCATCTTCAATCACATACCGCCATGTGCCACACCTACCCCATTGATTGTTGTATAAAAAGGACTCTAGCCAATCAAAATGGAGACTTCGAAACGAATGACATCTCCACTCTCTCTCCTCTCTAGAAACTCATCTATCCTCCAAAATGTTTTCAAAGCACGTCTGTTACAACCCCAATTTTGGGTTCTTTTGGTGAGAAATGCAATTTCTCTTAATAAAGATATATGAATAAAAATAGTGTGATTTGATTTGGAATGAATGAATTTCGTTTATAATAGCCTTGTTGTTTTCTTAGTGGGCTTTATTGGCTATTGGGCTTGATAAGAAGGAAAAGAAAAAGGAAAATTAATTAGTAAATGAATAATTAAGAAATGGAGAAAGAAAAGAGGTAGAAACCTCTAGAAGGCAAATGAATATTCTCCAAAGGTGGATTTCGTGCCTTTTGGGTTCTTTGGGTTCCAAGGAGTCCAAGTTGCAGAGATAATGCAATAAGAAAGAGAAAAGATCAATTAAATATTGCTTTATTTAGAAGGAACTTTGAGATAATAATAATAATAATATAAGAAGCATGTGGAAATACGGATAATGGATCCATCTTGGATGAGTTTTTGTGTCCACATAGTTTCTAATAGAAAAAGGAATCACAATTAAGAAAATAAAATATTATGAAAGAGAAAATATGCTTAAATGAGTTTTATTGAACATTTACTTGTATGTGAAGAAAATACATCTTTCCTTTTTGAATTTAAGGCCCAAAATTGGAATAAAGGAAGATAATACAAATCTAAAGTTTTCACTAAATTTTGGTTGAAAACACATAAAGGAATAATGAGTTATAATTTTTGAAGATAATCCTAAAGTAGAAAGGAATTAAGTCACTTTATGATATTGGGAATTCAATCCCGATTTCCCAGATTTTTGGATTAAGAATGATCGTTGGATGTCGATCCAATGGCTGGGAGTGAATCCCGTTCTCATAGGGGAACGCGTTGGAGAGATAGCCTGTGAGATTCTTGAGTAGAAGTTTGCACGAAGAGGAAAGGATGATTTGGAAAACAGACAATTCTATCGACTTCGGGAGCCTGTTCCGAAGCTTCTCGACCTGATTTATGGGTAGGTTCGTTGACGAGAGCAGAAGTCCCCAAATCACGGGACAACTCATATGACCCTATATATAGGGGAAGGCTTGTGAGGGAACTGATGCATCATATCCCAACCCTAGAACTCTCGGAGAACGACGAGGAGTGTTTTGGAGAGTTCGGTTTGAGAAATCATCTTGATCTGCACCCTCATCGTCCAGTTGACCTTGTCAGAGCACCGACGACTGGCTGGCAGTGAAGGCACAATGTGGAGGAGAAATTGACCCCCTAGGAAAGTTCGCGTGGTGAAGACGGATCTTTTGGGCCTATTGGTTTGTGTGCTGGTGGTCGAGAGCTCAAAGTCAAGGTCGTGGTTGACCCATAGGTGCGCTGCTCGGTTGGCGCAAGGAGGAAGACGATAGACCAGCAAAGTATCGATCTGCCCCTCCGTTCCTTCTTTATAGGTAAGGGAAAAACAATATTTTGTAACTTAAGATCAAAATTTAGGCACGCGGATCCTAGGCCATTGGATCCTGCGTGGTCTGGGGAACCATGGATCCAGCGGCCATTGATTTTCTAGAATTAACGAATAAATCAGGAAAATGGCTTTTCTTACTAAAATCACAACTTTTGATAGGAAGCTCTGATGAATAAAGTCAATATATGAAAATTGATCCTCAGAACGAGAGGAACACAAATAAATTACATATGAAGCTTAATTATGTTTGAAATTCAAAACGTATGTAAAGATGCTATCTTTAATGGTTTAATGAATGAAAAACCCTAATCTTTGATGATTAATGAGTTAGGAAGGGTTATATGGATGTTTAAAGTTGATATTAACATTTTGATTATAAAAGGGACACATTAGATCTAAAAGGATGATCTTTATGTGTAATTAATTAATTTAGGGTTCCATGTACATGAATATGCTTTAATGGGCCTTGAAACCTAACTTTGGTAATTATGACCCTTAATGGCTTTAATTGTTCAAATCCATGAATAAAGCTGAGATATGATGATTCTAAGCTATTTTGAGTATAAAAGTTTCTAATTGTGGATAAATACCCTTAATATGGTAATTACGGTTTTCTAAGGGTTAAATTTGGAATTAGTGATAAATAGAGTTCGTATATGAATTGAACTATAATCATTAATGAAATATGAGTTTTTAATTAAAAAAGAACTCGAACATGATAATTGGGATTAATAATCTCAACATGACTTTTTTTTTTATGTCACCATGCTTCGTTTACTAATTAGAACAAAATTGTCTTACAAAGAAATTAGGAATGTTGTCCCGACCATAGGATGTGCTCAACTCTCCACGCAGGGCTAGTTGAGCTGCATTATGGGCCAAGACATTTAGATCCCTCTTAACATGCGAGAAAGAAATATGTGTAAACGAAGCAGATAAAGCTAAAATATCAGCAATGAATGGACCAAGATGGTCCCTTCTTTTTCCTCCATTGTTAATTGCGCTGATCACCTCCAGCGAGTCGGACTTGATGTGGATAATATCGACATTCCAGGAAATAGCCAAAGACATGGACCTCCTTACAGCTTCTGCCTCCGCCAATGTTGCTGGCCAGTCCGCAGCTGTATGCTCACCAATCACCGCCGCCAGCTCCCCCTGCCTGTCCAACAGAACGCCACCCAGACCCAGCCGGCCGTTGCCACCAACTACAACATCGCAGAGCAGGGTCATCACGCCATTTACATGCTCACAGTAGGCTGCTGTCCCACGTACAGAAGTTGCATGAAGAGATCGCTTCACATTGTGCCTTTGATAATCGAAAATAAGTCCTTCATGCATGATGATAGCTTGTCGAAGTGATTTTCCGGTGTTACCAAAAGTTCTGTCATTTCTATGGGTCCATATCTCCCACAACACCGCCATAGCTTTACAAAGATCACCTTCTTCTAATCTGTCCTTCAGCTCCAATAAAGCTTCCGCTCCCGTCATGTCCTTTAACCTGTTGAGATTCACTCTTATCAGCACCTGGTCCCATGCTTCCCTAGCTATGGAGCAGCTGAATAGCATGTAATTTATCGTCTCCTTTCCTGAACTGCAAATATTGCAACCTCCATCATCAATGCAGTGCCTATCCCACAAGCGTCCCCTCGTCGCCAGTCCTCCTGTGCACAGACGCCACAAGAAGTGTGCCAACTTTGGAGGCCAATGCTTCTTCTATACAAGTGACCATGCCTGTCCAATCTCCGTTGTTCGGCTTTCTCTATATTCGGTTGTGCCCAGCAGCGCCAGCCAATATGCCGATCGAGTAGTGAAATTTCCTTTGCGGTCAGGCCACCAAATCGGCTCATCCTCATGCCTGCGAGCCCTAATAGGGGTGCTGGTAATTTTCCTACAAATATCCTCCGTGAAAAACTGGTGAAGAGTATTGTAATCCCAACAACCCGTTTTGGCGTCGAGAAACTCACTGACCCACGTCAATTCTTGTCTTTGAGATTGTCGAATTGGTTCCACACCAGCCTGTGTCCCCATGATCCAGATATGATCCCATATATTTATGTTTTCTCCATTTCCGACTCGCCAGTGTACTCCTTCCAGAAGAGTAGATTTAGCACCCCATAAAGTTCTCCACGTAAAGCTCGGTTTATGGCCTCTACTTGCTTCTAGCACTGACGTCCAAGGAAAATATCTAGCTTTCAAAACTTTGTAAGCAAGTGAGGTAGTATTTGTTAGCAGCCTCCACAATTGTCTCGTCAACAAAGCCTGATTGAACGCATGCATATCTCTAAACTCCAAACCTCCTGCCCTTTTTGGTTTACATAGTTGTGTCCAATTCAGCCATGAAATCCCTCTCCTTGTGTCTCCCGCCCCCCACCAAAACTTGGTAATGCAACTTTGAATCTCATTGATAAGGCCCGCCGGAAGCTGGAAAATACTCATCACGTAAGAGGGAATCGCCTGTGCTATTGCCTTTATAAGTACCTCCTTTCCCGGCTTGGATAAAAGTTTTTCCTTCCACCCCTGCATCTTCCTCCAGATCCTGTCTTTTATATAGCTGAAAACTTGCTTCTTTGACCTGCCAATTGCTGCTGGTAGCCCAAGGTACTTTGCATGTTTGTCCACCTCTTTGACTTGTAGTAGATTCTTTATTTCACTTCTCTTCTCGGCCGACACACCTTTGCTTAATGCTACTTCCGTCTTGGCTAAATTTATCTTTTGTCCCGAAGCTTGTTCATACTGGCTAATGATCTTAGCTAGATTCAAGCATTCATTCCTCGTAGCTCTTGCAAAAAGGATATTGTCGTCTGCAAAGAAAAGGTGTGATATGCTAGGACCACTCCTACTGGCTTTAACACCATGTATGGAGTTGTCCCTCAAAGAAAAGTAGATAGAGGTAGAAAAGGATTCCGCACATAAAATAAAGAGGTAAGGGGAAAGAGGGTCACCCTGGCGAAGTCCACGGGCAGGTATGATCTTCTTGGACCGGTTACCGTTGATGGCGAAGGAGAAATTAACCGAAGAGATGCACTCCATGACCTTGGACCTCCACTTCATACCGAAACCCAGCTTCTGTTGAACGAAATCAAGAAAACTCCATTCGACTCTATCATAAGCTTTAGACATATCCAACTTCAGCGCCACATTTCCCCTAGCTTTCTTTGCTTCATGCTTCATTTTATGAAAGATCTCAAAAGCCACCAGTGCATTATCAGTAATCATCCGACCTGGGACAAAGGCACTTTGGTTTTCATACACCAATTCATCCATCCAGGGCTTGAGTCAGTTCGCCATGACTTTGGAAGCAATCTTATAGACCACATTACATAAGCTAATGGGTCTATATTCAGCAAGCTCAATCGGTTTTTGTACCTTGGGTATCAACACTACCAAAGTATCATTCAGCAGACCAATATTTTCTTCTCCTCTCCACCAGCCCTTAATGTAACTGGCTACGTCACTCCCCACCACATCCCAATATTTTTGGAAGAACATAGGTTTAAAACCATCTGGCCCGGGTGCTTTATTTGGATGCATGCATTTAAGTGCACTCAAAATTTCCTCATCTGTAATGTCTTTCTCGAGAAGTTCATTCATGCTTGAAGACACTTTTCTTGTAAGACCTCTTCCCGCGCTTTCAAACTCTGAAGGTGAACTTGTGCTAAAAAGGGACTCAAAGAAAGATAAAACTTCATGCTCAATGTCCTCCTGCTCTGTGACTACCTTGCCTTGCTGATTTCTGAGGCTGTCTATTTGATTCCTTTTCCTTCTTTGGGATGCTTTATGATGAAAGTATGTTGTATTTTTGTCTCCGGCTCGCATTTCTTTTATTCTTGCCCTTGCCCACCAATATTCATCATCCTTGCGGTGCCAATATTGTAGTTGATGTGCCAACTCGCCACAATTCCTGAGAGTATTATTTTCTGGGGGTTTTTGCTGTTCTTCTCCCAATCTTTGTTCCACTTCTTTAATTTTCTTTTTTATATCACCAAAAAAATTGTCTGCCCAGAAAGATAATTTCTCTCCGCACCCAACAAGCTTGTCAATAAGACCTCCCCTGGTCGGTCTTTCCCAAAAAGCTTCTAGCACCTCCTTGCATCCCTCCTCTTCTGCCCAAAGCGGTTCAAAAGTGAAATATTTCTCCCTTCTCCTCCTTTTCTTTCTTGGCCGTCTGTCAGTAATAATCACTATAGGTGCATGGTCTGACTCATAAATAGTAAGATGGAGCACTCTACAACAGGAAAAAAAATCTTGCCATTCAACAGTTGCCATAGCTCTATCAAGACGCTCTCTAACCAGAGTCTCCATAGTCCTTCCTCTTTCCCATGTGTATGAGCATACCGAGAAGCCGAGATCCACTAAGGCACAATCATCTATAACATCCCTGAAGTCCTGCATCCATCTGTCCTGTCTCGGGGGTCCCCCCCCCCCACTTTTCCTCATTAGAAATAATCTGATTGAAATCTCCAAAGAAAATAACTGGCATATCACTACTGCTTTTGAGACATCTCATCAAATCCCATGTCTGAAATTTGTATTGTTGTTCTGACCAACCATAGATGCCAATGGCTCTCCACTTTTGCCCTATCTCCTCATCCTGAATAAATCTCTCCATATGGTGTTGAGAAAAGCTGACCACTTCCACTCTTACATTCTTCCACCAAAGACCCAGACCACCAAAATTTCCTTGACTGGAAATACACACTCCTTCTGTAAAACCACAAAAACGTTTGGCTTCTTCTTGTTTAACATCCGCAATTTTTGTTTCTGACAGGAACACCACATTGGGACTTTCCCTCCAACACCAAGTTCGGAGGGCCTTTTTAGTGTCGAGTTTGCCCAATCCTCGACAATTCCAACTAAGGATTTTCATTGCTGTTCACGGACCTGGTCCACGCCAGTGTCCGCTACTTGGTGTGTTCCAAAACCCTGATCTTCACCATCCTTGTTCCCCGGTACAAACTGCCTTTTAAGGATAAAAATATTGCTGAGATTTCTGTCAACCTCCATATCAAAATTACTGTCCTCTCGGCCCCTCTTCCCTGTTATACCACATGTATCTTCTTCATCTTCAGTCACTGTGGGCGCTGTTTCACTGATCAACCTCCGGCAAATTTTGGGCTTTTTCCTGTTCTTTGCTTGTCCCCCGGTAGTATCCCTCATTTTTTCCTTATTATACGCAGTTGCCTTCAATTTCTGTCCCCTGGTCTGCCTGTGATCATCTCCTGTTCCATTATTGAAAACCAGTTATCGGTGTTCCACACATGTACCATTGCTGCCTACCAGTCTCGGACCTTCTTTGTTGAGAGCCTGCTTCAGAGATGTGAAAATGGAGTCCACTCTGTAATGTCGTGTTGTTGGTTCCCGTGCACCTAAGGACTTGGCCATTGAAGTATCACTTGTCTCCCCCGTCGGTTGTTCCTCTTCAGTAACCTCAGCGACGCCCTCCTATTGCTCATTATGTACCACAGCGGCCGTCTCCAAAACCTCTAGCCACGGCGGTGTTGCCTGGGGCTCTTCCGAACTCTGTAACTCGCTTTCGACTTCAAGCGTGTTCCTCCAGAAAACCTGCTCCCTCCCCGGTCCATTTTGTTTCATGGCTTCAGCTTCAAGAAAAGATCGACCCGGTACTGGACTTGTGGTCTCCCCCTTTGGTCCACCTTGGGTGAACCGTACCAGTAGCTCTGCCCGCTTGCACTTCTTCCGCAAACCTCTTGTCCCCCCCGTCCATCCTCCCCTTTGGTTTCTTTTCTGGTTTAACATGGAAGACGAGCTTCTTCTTTGCTACGTCTTCTCCCAAGAATTCTTCTTTAATAGAAACCCTAGGCTTCCTCGGCGACGCCCGAAGCCAGGCTCCCCATCCGCGTGGAGTTTCTTCATCTTCGTCATCCTGCGGGAAGTCCCTGTCCACATGGTCGAGTTTCCCACAGAGATAGCAGTAGTTTGGTGATCTCTCATATTTGATTTCAACACATACGATTCTTCCTTCTTTGTCTTTGAACTTCTATATCCTCCTCAACGGTTTGGTGATGTATATTCCCACTCGGACCTGAACTGATGATTCCCATCCCAATTCCTCCCTGTCGATCTCGACAACCCTGCCGATCCTGGAAGCAATAGCTCTGATCGTCGTCTCCGACCGCTGCCCCAGCGGTATACCATACAACCTAGCCCAAAAGATGCATTCTTTGAATGCGATGCTCCCTGGTATGTCGTTGTCTTCCACCTCCTTCGTCAACAACAGGCTGCTATCAAAGTGCCATAGCCCCCCGTCGAGGACCTTGCGTTTACCCTTCCAGTGCATGAATTGAATGATGAAAACCTCCCAATCAATCTGCTTGAAAACCACTTTGTTCTTCAGCGACCAGGCTAGGGTTAACATCCGCTTCAACGCCCAGAAGTTGTATGTCCTCTCCATCAGCAGTTTCGTCGTGAGGGCCAGTTCGATATGATCCTCTCTCTCCTTGTTGCCATCGTCCGGTAATTCTAGAACCTCCTCCTCCGAGTCAGTGATCCCCAGTCTCTAACACCTCTCGGTTAATTCCTCTGCCATCTTCGATTCCCAGAGTCCACGAAGGACTACACCGCCTTGGACCTGCAAGAAAAGGTAACCAATAAGGAGAGGTAGGGTAGTCCACCGCCGCCCAACCCTAATCGCCGCAGCAGATAGGGTAGACGAAACACGGGGAAGATAGTATATTTCGCCTCCTTCTACATACTTATAATCTCAACATGACTTAAAAGAATAAAGATGGTAGTTTTAGTGTAAAAGAGATGTATTAGACTTAATTGACATTCAATTGTGCCTATGTTGTTGAATTAGGGTTTGTGAACTAAAAGAGCATTAAAAGTGATAAATGCATTATGGAGGCTAAAACCCTAATAAAACCTTAATGTTTACCTAGAAATCCTAAGGTGGAATCCAAGTCAATCTTGAGAATGTTTTGAATAAAACAATGATACTTGGATGTTATGCATTAATTTCAGGATATTGTTGATTGCTTGCTTGATTGTTCTTGATTATTATTATTGGGACATCAAGTTATTCTGGATCAGGTATGTGGTTACACTTATGGTTAATCACTTGAGTTTCATGGTGATTCCCAAATGTTTTATCGGTTGCATAAAAATAACTTCTTGGATGACTTTTGTTTCATGCAACTATAAATTGACTATGATTATCACCTTAAATATGTATACATGACTAGCTCTGATCCTATTCCTCCTTTGTGGCTTTGTTAATGATCAAAAGGGTAACCTAGTACATGGTCTACCAGTTAGGTAGGACCATTAGGTTATCATGAGTTAGGAATTGGGCTACATATGTGTAGTTCCATGTGACTCTTTAGCATAGCATGAGTTAGGAATTGGGCTACATATGGGTAGTAACATGCGACTCATTAACCCTAAGTATTGATCTACTTGCTAGGTAGGATCATGGGGGTTAATTGGGATCTACCATATGAGAGGTAGTAACCAGGTCCACTGCAGGGATAGCGCAGAGGTTAGGGTATGTATGGATTGAGTAGTTATGTCTAAGATGTAAAGTTTGCTTGCTAAACCATAATTTCTTGCAATATGTTTTTATAGTTAATTGCAAGAATATTATTTCCCCCACATACCGGCATATTCATTTATGCTGACCGATGTTTTATTTGTCGGTATTTTAGGTACAAGTTGAAAAGGACAAATAGTAAAAGTGATACATTGTTAATATATGAATTAAAATACAAGGAGGATTGTTAGAATAGACTCCAATTTTGGATAGAAGTTTAGAAATCTAAGATTCTAAAAAGGTATGAAAAGATTTATTTTATTCCAGCTTTTCTGTATAGTTTTGGTAGAATTTAGTACTTATTATTGATTACTTGTCGAACCATTGATCTGAAAAATTGGGATAACGACTCTGACCTTTTAGTCTCCCTTAATTGGGGCTTACCGGGAGGCGCGGTCGTTACATTTGGTATCAGAGCCTTGGTTCCTTATTTAATCCTAGTAATTATTAAATTTTACAAACTCTGTAGAACGTGAGGGAGTTATTAGAGGATTTTCTGACAACGGAGGTGTCTAAAAAAGGATCACGGTCTGCGGGCTGGCAAGATTTTCCTCTGCCCCTCTAGTCGGTCACGAGGACTCTCGGATGCAGTGTGACTACCTGGCCATTGTCTGAGGTTTTGACTCAAAATAAGATACCTTTAGGACTCTCTCATCTATTTTCATCCCTTCTCAACCCTAAATCAATTAAGATTCTAAGGTTTAGGGTTTCCTCTCTCTTCCTCACCCTCTTGAGGATAGGGTATGTATGATTAGGTTAAGGAATCCTCCACCAAATTAATGAAAAGCATGTAAATAAGATGTCATGGACATAAGCTTAATAGTTTAAGCATAAACTAAATATTAGTTGCATGCTTAGGTCGTATGACATGTGTTGTCATGCCCTCAAGAGAGACCTAAGGTTAGACCTTCTTGTCTGGAGGATAAGGAGAGAGTTGGTCTTGGAGGCAGAATCCTCCGTGAAAGGTAGAGACTTGGCACATCCTCTGAGGATGATGCTAACCCTAACCCTAGGTGGTGGTTAGAGAGAGACGGCTTGATGAGTTAGATGTCATTATCGACCATGTGTGTGGGTTGACATGCTTTTGGTTTTGGATACCTATAAGAAGTATGAGCTATGTGAGGTTGGCTGACCTAGTGCCTTTTGGGCGACCCAATCTGGGAAGGGTCGTGCATGTTAGGGTGAAGGATAACTCCTTCATTGATGAGGTTAGTGATGACCATATAGAAACCCTATGGGATTATATGAGCATGGCAGAGTATGCACCTAGAGTACGTCTGTAGTGCTGGTAGTAGGTTGAAACCCAGGCCAGAAGGGAATGTTGGATAGCTTATGAGATAAGCATAATGAGGTATGGATAATTTTGAGTGAATGTAGGTTTAACCCATGTAGGTTTACGCATGGGAACTTGATTCACCTTAGAGAGAGAACCTCTAGTAGTAAGGTTGTTGTAGGGTTAGCTCTAGAGAGACAGCAGGACCCGAGCAAGAAGGTTGGAAGATTAGACTCTGAGATATGAGGAACTATTAGAAGTTGGATATGTTTTGACCTGGATGGTTGTGGTTGCCTTTAGAGGAACCAAACCCTAGAAAGGGAATGAGACTTCTTGAACCGAGCTATGGATGTTTTAGGCTCCTACCTTACTTTCAAGGGATAGGAAGAAGAGTTCCTTTGACCCTGAGGAGGTTTAGTAACAAGTTGTGAGGCCTTATATCTAGTTGTTTGTCCTTAAGGAGGGCTCAACTCTGAGGTTTCGTTCAAGTGTAAGGATAATAGGACGTGTATGATGCACCTCATACATGCTTGGTTCGTTGTTAGAATGTTGAACATGCAGTTGGATAGCTCTTGTAGAAAAAAGTGAACCTAGGGTTCCTAGAACTAAGAGGGGAAGTAGTAGTTCCTGATGCACCTAATGCTCACACGGATTCTTGAGTTCTTACGCATGGGAGCATGGCACTCCTCATGTTTAGAGGAAAAGGAAACCCCTTAGACTAAGGTATATGTTTGATGAACCCCTCACATATAGGTTGGTGACATGGGCATGTATGATGATGGTCTAATGTTGAGGAATGAGATCAAGTATGACCTACCATGGAGACCTAGTATGGTTTAGTAGGTGGTCTATTTTTTAGCTATGTTCCTTAGTAGTTTACTAGGGCTAAGCAGGCTCGTGGATGTAAACCCTAGACGTCGGGACGTTTGTAACCTTTATTACAATCAAGAGATAGTTTTCTCCCATCCTGGGGAGGGACCCTTTTGTAGGGTGAGTATAGCCTTTTGTTTAGTTTTGAGGTAACCTAAAGAGGTCTCATAGGATCTTGAGAAGCTAAGTGGAAAGAATATAGTATGAGAATGAACCTACAAACCCATAGATAACCATCTCTAAGTGCATGTGGATGTGTTACCATGGAGGTAACCAGTATGGGGCCTGACCGAGGTAGGAAGGTCGCCATGATCCCTATGAAAGAATGTAAGTCTGACTATGCATGTCGAGAAAGATGATGGAGACTTGGGTAAGGTTTCAAGCTGGATATGTATTATGTAAGAATCCTAAGTCTATCCTAGGGTCAGGTAGGGATAAGACCGATGGGAGTAGGAGTTGCCTAATTCCCTAGTTGCACATGACCATAGGGTCCGGAGGTAACAACTATCATTTTCTAAGGGCCATGGGTTAGGAGATTGATCACCTTCATGAACTCATGGGACCCAAAGGGAAGATGAGGAGGGCACTCTCTAGATGCATAAGGGAAGAGGGATGACCCCAAAAGTGCCGACACCCTACAGACCTAGTGGAGATGACCAAGTATGGTATGATGACCCAAGTGGGTTCGAGACCAGTTTTCCATGGAAGTAACCTTGATGTCGAGATGTTCATGATGTGGAGACATGTGTTGCATGTTTGAACCAAGATTTGAGGATGTATCGGCAATGTGGGATGCACCATATCTACTCTTGGAACAAGAAGAACTTTGTGTTTGGATGGCCGCCAAATGCTTATTTTCTCTTGTTATGGGGGTGAGAGATAGGGTAGTACACATGCCATACACCAAGGATAAAGATGATGTGATTGGAAACGTTGCTATGATGTATGAGGATAGAGATAGTATCGCACCCTTGTGGAGTGTACAATGTGTGGATGGTTTATGAACATCAAGAGAACTAAGGTAGTCATCTTATAAGAATGTTGTTATCATGAGATGTATGTATGGAATTTATGATTTATATAAGTTTGAGTTTGATAACCAAGAAGATGAGCTCTGAGTTTGATAACTAGGAAGAGAATTGGGCTTGATGAAGATAGATCTAAAGTCTGATATGAGATGATGAGTGAAATACATGGAGGTCTATGTATTCACTGTTACCTAGCACATAAAGATGAAAGGTGGTAATGGGTGCTCTTGTTGAGACGCAGCTGCCTAGTTTAGCTAGTGGAAAAGCTGGAAGAGGTGGTTAGGTGAACCATAAGTTTGTGAGATATGTTTGGCTAACACTCAGATGTAACAAGATCCATTAATCGAGTTAGTGGTTGCTTGGTTAGCCAGACCAGGGCTTGATGAGAGAGAAGGATGGTTGTGGAACCTCAGATGCACTTCGATGGAAAAGAAGGTGATGAAACTCCAACTAGTTTGTTTTAGGGTTTTTGAGGAATTGACCTTGAGGAATCATGACATACAAGATATAATGATTTTAAGTTCACCATACACTGTGATACTACTAAGATAGTAAGTTGCAATAGTACTTTGGATGCCTAAGATGAAGTTGCATGTGGCTTGTCGCCATGCATGCCAATAGGTGAAGGACGAACACCAGTAACCCAATGAGTTGATATAGAGGATAAAGAGTCCCTGAGAGGGAATGGGAGTTAATCACTATGGATGTTGTGGTAAGTCCCATAGACCAAGGAAGGTCAAGATGCAATATGGGTTATGGTAGATCGCCTTACCTAGATGACTTAAAATGAGAGAGAGAGAGAGAGAGAGATGGTTCAACTACACCATGATGTGAGTTCAAAGTTTCTTAAAGTATGACCTAAAGATTCACTTCCATGCGGTGGAAGTAGATTCATGACAAACTCGATGCTTGTACAGCTTATCACCCCTAACTGATGGTTTGTATGATGTAGACTAGAGGATATGATGAGAGTGTGTGTGCTCGTTCAGGGTGATAAATGGAGACAGTTCTTGTCCTATGAAAGATGTGATGATAGCCACCATAGTAGGTATCTTGATGTAAGAAGCTCTGAAGGGAGGTTGTGTCGATTACCACTTCACTATGATTTTGTCGGTGAGAGGACCTTGTGAAGTACAGATAGGCCACAGTGTGTGCAAATGAAGTTGCTTTGATTGTGTGATGGCTAAGAAATCCCAGGGGTGACATGAGTCGTGAGCTGATGTGAAGGAGACTGACATGCAATTCACTGTAGAAGAATATGTGATATGAAAATTCGACCCCTTTGAGCTATAGCTGACGAAGTTGAGTCCCCGATACATGAGTCCATTTGGGATGAATTGGTGGAAATGGTAATGTGTGGTCTTACCCCTCATCATAACGTGATGTGTTCCATGAGTCCGATCTAGAGCACTATGTGAGGTACCCAAGCCATGTGCTGAGCCATGAACCTATTAAGCTTCAAAGGAGGTTGAAATGTCCTGAGTTACCTACAAGGGTACGGGAGACCAAGGTGAGAGAGAACTCAGACGTAAGAATATAAGTTGATGAAGGTTCATGGGAAGCACCATGGAGAGGGAGAAGCCACATGGGAGCCATGCTGGACATGAGAAAGATTTATCATGTTTGTTTGTATTCTTGGTGGAATTTTGAGGGCAAAATTCCTATAAGAGGGGAAGGATGTTACAACCCCAATTTTGGGTTCTTTTGGTGAGAAATGAAATTTCTCTTAATAAAGAAATATGAATAAATAATGGTGTGATTTGATTTGGAATGAATGAATTTCGTTTATAATAGCCTTGTTGGTTTCTTAGTGGGCTTTATTGGCTATTGGGCTTGATAAGAGGGAAAAGAAAAAGAAAATTCAATTTGTAAATGAAAAATTAAGAAATGGAGAAAGAAAAGAGGTAGAAACATCTAGAAGGAAAAGGAATATTCTCCAAAGGTGGATTTCGTGACTTTTGGGTTATTTGGGTTCCAAGGAGTCCAAGTTGCAAAGATAATGCAACAAGAAAGAGAAAAGATCAATTAAATATTGCTTTAGTTAGAAGGAAATTTGACATAATAATAATAATAATACAAGAAGCATGTGGAAATATGGATAATGGATCCATCTTGGATGATTTTTCATGTCCACATAGTTTCTAATAGAAAATAGAATCACAATTAAGAAAATAAAATATTATGAAAGAGAAAATATGCTTAGATGAGTTTTATTGAACATTTAGTTGCATGTGAAGAATATACATCT
The DNA here is from genome assembly GCA_963693085.1 of Alisma plantago-aquatica. Lineage (NCBI taxonomy): Eukaryota > Viridiplantae > Streptophyta > Magnoliopsida > Alismatales > Alismataceae > Alisma > Alisma plantago-aquatica. The sequence continues at coordinate 44,189,463 of OY856413.1, forward strand.
TTCCTTTTGAGTTTAAGGCTCAAAATTGGAATAAGGAGGATAATACAAATCTAATTTTTTTCCCTAAATTTCGGTTGAAAATGAATAAAGGAATAATGAGTTATAAATTTTTGAGGATAATCCTAAAGTAGAAAGGAAGAAGTCACTTTTTGATATTGGGTATTAAATCCCGATTTTCCATATTTTTTTATTAAGAACGACCGTTGGATAGGAGATCCAACGGCTGGGAGTGAATCCCAGTCTCACAGGGGACCGCATTGGAGAGACAGCCTGTGAGATTCTTGAGCAGAAGATTGTGTGAAGAGGAAATGATGATTTGGAAAACGGATGATTCCATCGACTTCGGGAGCCTATTTTGAAGCTTCTCGACCTGATTTATGGGTAGGTTCATCGACGAGAGAAGAAGTCCCCAAATCGTGGGACTAATGATATGACCCTATATATAGGGGAAGGATCACGAGGGCTCCGACACGTCAACTCCCAACCCTAGAACTCTCAGAAAATGACGAGGAGTGTTTTGGTGAGTTCGGTTTGAGAAATCATCTTGACCTGCACCCTCATCGTCCAGTTGACCACACCGGAGCACTGGCGACTGGTTGGCAGTTCATGCACAATGTGGAAGAGAAATTGACCCCCTAGAAAAGTCTGCATGGTGAAGGTAGAGCTTCCGGACCTATTAGTTTGCGTGCTGGTGGTCGAGAGCTCAAAGTCAATGTCGTGGTTGACCCACAGGTGCGCTGCTCGGTTGGCACGAGGAGGAAGACGACGGACCAGCAAAGTACCAATCTGCCCCTCCGTTCCTTCTTTCCAGGTAAGGGCAAAATAGTCTTTTGAAACTTAAGATTGAAAGTTAGGCTCGTGGCTCCAAGGCCATTGGATCCTGCGTGGTCCGGGGGACCATGGATTGAGCGGCCACTGATTTTCTAGAATTAACGAATAAATCAGGAAAATGACTTTTCTAGCAAAAATCATAACTTTTGATAGGAAGCTTCGATGAATAAAGTCAACATATGAAAATTGATCCTCAAAATGAGAGGAACACAAAGAAATTGTATTTGAAACTTAATTCTGCTTGAAATTCAAAAAGTATGTAAAGATGCTATCAATAATGGTTTAATTAATGAAAAAACCTAATCTTTGATGATTAATGAGTTAGGAAGGGTTATGTGGATGTTTAAAGTTGATATTAACCTGTTGATTATAAAAGGGACACATTAGATCTAAATGGATGATCTTTATGTGTAATTTAATTAATTTAGGGTTCCATGTACATGTGATGTGGTATTTTATCGCACTAACAAATTCACTCAGGGTTGAAATCCCTGAGCTTTTACCAAAACTTTGTGCAATAATACCACCCGCAAGAGGACGGGTCTTATCGCAGTATAGTTAAGGATCAAATCCCAAAGGACAATGTTTTTAAGAATCTTTGTCAGTCGAATCTAGCACAAGTAAGAATAATATTTTATATAATTTATTAGGTTGTGGTTGATTAAACTAATTGCAAGAAAGTAAAAGAGCAGGATTAAAGTTTGTTCTAGATTAATGATATGGAATCACTGGGATGGTCTCGGGTTTCACCACCACTACACATGCAAACACATCCAGACATCAAACATTCAGGCAAGAATCTAACTATCCAAATGGAACTGTTGTGAACCCTCCCTAAGGGATGTTTAGGCCCGCGTAAGCATCCCCTTAGGCATCAGATTTCTCATCACCATCTGGATCATGCACTTACAGTTCCGAAGATACAACATCCAACTGAGGTTGAGGTCCTCCCTAAGGGATGTTTAGACCACATAAGCGTCACCGCAGGCTAGATGGCTCATCCCCTCGCGGATGATACACTTATGACCTCAAGGAATCCCTTTCTATTTCTAGTTAGGGAGTCAACCGTGCTAAACATCAAGCAAGCAGGAGATTAGTCTACAAGAAAACATTGACGATTAAAGAAGAAGATAAAAAATCCAACTAAGGCTATGGCCCTCCCTAAGGGATGTTTAGGCCACAGAAGTGTCACCGTAGGCTAGATGGCTCGTCCCCTCACGGATCATACACTTTCGACCTCAAGGAATCTCATTCTATTTCTAGTTTGAGAGTATACCTCATTAATCGACATTCTACCCTACATATAGAAGTTCTCGCAACATTAGGAAGAACAATATGAAAGCAAGCAAACAATCTACCTACAAACATTAATGATTAGCAATGAAATGAAAAGTTATGTCATTGCCATGGGATGTTTAACAAAGGGACATGCTTGCCTGGGTAACTGGGCTAGTCCTCGCACCCCAGCAAAAAGGAACTACTCGCTCATGGTGTGAGAAATAAGAAGAATAAGAGAGAAGGAAGGTTCCTCCATGAGCATGGTGTAGAAGGTGGTCGCTGCTCGGTGAAGATGATGCGGTCTTCTACATCGTGTCAGGGCAGATCTAGACGAGGAGGAAGAACCACCAAGGCGGGCTAGACAGACCTTCTTCTCCATCTTCTTTCTCTTCTCAACCTCCTTGCTTGCACCAAGAGGAGGCGTGGGTAGTGTGGATATGACTGAAGATGGTGGAGCGGGGGCGGTGTGGAAGGGAGACTAATCCTTTGCACAAGCAGCCTTTCGGCGGCCTGGAATCGATGCCCAAATGAGGACCCTTGTGGTCCTGTTTATAGGCTTGGATGGGGTCCTCACATTTTTGCTGTGAGTTTTCTCCAAACAGTTTGGAGAAAATGGTTTTCTAGAATGGTCTAGAGCAAATCATTTTGGAGATTGTTTGACATCCAAACAGTCTTGGCTTCTATTAGTCTCTGCCTCTGATCGGTTTCGAGTCTCTTCCCAAACGGTCTTGAAGATCGAACAGATCCAAATTGTAACATCCCTGGCCTAGGCTATAATTTAACCCTAGATGTTTTGCTTAATAAAGTCAATTATATGATTACTCTTATTTCTTGAAAAGTAATTAAGGCTCAAGAGGAGCTTATGTTTCAATTTCAGTCCTTTTTGAATGATGTTGAAAACAATGTTTTGCCTGTTTTGGACTAATGTGCAAATTACCCAAGTTGAGGGGTTAACTTGCAAATGTTACATGATAAAATGTTCCTCAAGTGTTTAAGTGTCATAAGAATAAAAATGATGTAGAGGTATGGCTTGTGGCAGCCTGAGCACCAAGAAAGAGCTTGTTGAGCAATGTTGTGCATTAAAACCTAGTTTTGGTGTAAAGTGCAAATTACCCAAAACCTAGGGTTCAATATGCAAAATACCACCTCTAGAGAGTCTCTAATGTTTCTTGGCATCATTTATAGAAAACAAAATGAGAGGGGCGTCTTATTTGAATCACTTTTGAGGAGAGAGAATCTTGATATTAAAATAATCAAGATTTAAGCATAATTGAAACCCTAATTCAAATTAATGCAAAAATAAATATATTAATTGAAGTGCCCTTCAACCAAAAATGTGTTGGTTGAAATTCTATAAGAATAGACGTCTTTGTGCCTTGCAAAGGAACCTAAATATCTAAAGTGAGTGGAGAGTCCACTCACATTAGTTAAAGAAAAAGTAATATCCACTCAATTTTGGATATTATTATTATATTGATTAAGGTGCTTAATTTGTCTTCTTTTGATTCATGGATAATGAAGAGGAATTACAAGGTGGGGGAGATGGCTTCGTATGAAAGGGGTTGAGGGGAGTATGTGACACCAATTTTTGGAATTGAAGGAATTATTTATCACTTTCTCTCTCATCAAAATTCCCTTATATACATCCCATTTTCAACCTACATGAAAGGCTTTTTCGATCCCTTTTTCTTTCCTTTCTTTGGCCGTGCACAAAGGAGCTTACGGGAAACAGGAGGACGTGCCCCAACTTGTAGGTAAGCTCCATAGTCATCTTCAACCTTGATTTCATGGTGGAAATCGAAATTCAATGCTTCATTTCTTCATTCAATCATCAACCTTAGCCATTCATTTCACTCAAAGACCTGAGAACGGACCTTGGACAGTTGAAAAAGCTTCAATCACCCTTAAGGACGTGAAGCTTGAAGCTTGGATTCAATTTTGAAGGTGGGTTATATAACTTGAACCCTTAAACATTGTTATTGATTTCATTCCTTTATCATATGTTGATTCTTCCTTTACTTTCGGATTTCCTTTTGATTGGTTGTTGAATTCACCACAAGAATCACAATGGATTTCGAAGGTTTCAAGCTTGAAGATTGTGATGTCATCTTAAGAACACACCTCAACATAGAACATGTGCAAACGGTTTTGCTTTTTGGTGATCAAACGGTCTCAAGACCATTTGACACCAAACAGTCTCAAGACCGTTTGAGGGCAAATGGTCTCAAGACTGTTTGAGGTCAAGAGGACTCAAACCATTTGAAGGTCAAATGCTAATGTGGTTGGATGATAATACAATGGTTCCAATTAACTGAATGTTAAAAAGGTTCCATGTATGTATGATCCACCAATTGCAAGCCCTAATCGATTGAATTGATTGAAACCCTAGTTGAGGGAATCGATTTCAAGGTTGATTGACCCAAACGGTCTCAAGACCGTTTGAGACCAAACGGTCTCAAGACCGTTTGAGACCAAACAGTCTCAAGACCATTTGTGTAATGACCCTGACCTGGGTTATGAGGTAACCCTATTTTTTTGACTAATAAAGTTGCTTAGAACTTTAATATAATCCTCGAAGGTGTTCTGTTATCATGTGACACACTCATGTTTCAAGTTTGGTCCCGATTGAATGTTGTTTGAGCAATTTTCCTTTGTTTTGGACCAAAGTGCAATTTACCCATGTTGAGTGGTTGTAATGCAAAATGTCACATGTTTAATGTACCACATGTGTTTTACAATCAAAAGAGAGAGAATGATGTTAAGGGGTGGCTCGTGCAATGCCTAAATTCCAAGTTTGAACATATTTTAACAATGTTGGAGCATTGTAAACAAATTTTGGTACAAATTGCAATTTACCCAAAATGTGGGATTAATATGCAAATTACCACATCTAGAGTGTTCCTACTCCCTCCTAGAATCATGTAGAAGATAGAGAAAGGAGGATACACCATACTTGATTCCATTATGAATGATGGTAATCTTGGTAAAGAAATGACCAAGAAAAGGGTTGAATTTGAAAGCTTAACTTGAGTTGTATCGAGTTGAAAAGCTTATATATGAGTGCCTATCGGCCATGGAGCCAAGTAGGTGTCCCATATCGTTTTGTGGACTCTTGGAAAAGTCCATATCGTCCAAAGCACCTCAAGGAGGTGAGGTGTGTTGGGTTACAACTTCCTTAGCAAAGTTGTGATGAGTTGTGAATAAAGTGGTGATTTTGTTGATATATCTTATTCGAAGAGATATGTAATGGAAGAATCTTTATCCCTAAATGATTCTCAACTGTTTTGCAAGACACGATAAATGTTGATGCATGCATGTACACGTGTTACCCATGCATGACACGTGGCACCTACTAGCTCAAAATGTTGACACCTCATTTTTGCCTTCCTTCATGAACAACAAGTATATATACCCCTAGTTTCACCCCTTGGTGCAATTTGGTGACCCTAACCACCCTCCTACCCTAAGTTATCGTGCATAGTGATCCCATATAGTGAAGGGATGATGTGGTATCGTGCATAGGCCTTGTGATATCGCCCATGGCAAGAGCATATCGGCCAAGTAGGTAAAATTGACCATATAAGGTGATATCGGCCAATAGGGTGATGAGTTGAGTGGCATATCGTGCAAGTGAGTGCCATATCGTGCAAGAGGGTTGGCATATCGTGCAAGAGCACAAGGGTATCGTGCATAGGCCTTGGGTATCGGCCATAGAAAGTATATCGGCCATAGCATGTTGATATTGTCCATAGCAAGTTGATATCGGCCAATTGAAGTGATTTTGGCCACAAGTGAGGGGGTATCGGCCAAAAGCAAAGTTGTGTCGGCCAAGAGGAAGTCCATATCGCCCAAGCGTTGTAGGGTGTCGGCCAAGGAGCTAAGGAACTCAAATATTAACCCTAAGGTGAGTTCATGATCATCTTCAACCTTGGATTGAAGCATGATTTTAGGGTTTTGATCTTCCTTTCTTCTCTTCTTCACCAATTGCTTATCCATGGTGATTCCTTGTATATGAAGGAGTTGTGAACGAGACTTGGACTTTTTATAAAGTCATCTTCAACCTTTGGAACGTGGAGCTTTAGATCTTGGAGCTTTGAAGTTGTTCTTAAGGCGGGTTATATAACTTGAACTCAACCATGTTATTATTCATCACCTAAATTGCTGTATTTAATGATCTGCTTTTAATTCCAAACTTTCCTGAAATAGTTGTTGAAATTATGAGTTCTAGTAGTTTCTTAGACCTGTTGACATGAACTATAATAGTTAGAACAAAGGTCTAGAGCTTGAATATGATGATATTACCTTATAAAAGTGATATCAGGTGTAAGCACACAAGTAAGCACCTTTAACCCGATATGATGATGCACCTACTTCACTTGAACGATATGGATATGAATGAATACATTGTTGCATGATATGGGGTTGTAGTATACACCTCTTGAACGATAGGTAGTCAAGTATAGACTCCATGCACGATACAAGGTTAAATGAATACTTATAAGTTGATGTGAAACCCTAATTGGGCAACCAAATATGAGTAAAGAATAGCAAGTGATATTGCATGATATGGTAGCTTGATACACAACCCTAGTTGATGTCTAGCCCGACATGGTGATGGCTTAATACCTCATGCATGACATGGGTAACACATACAAACACCTTTAGCCCGATATGAAAGGTGTGTATATACTTCTAGCCCAACATGATGAGTGCTCATATACTTACAACCTGATATGGTGAACATATGCACACTTCTAACCCGAGATACCTTATAAAGGTGAGGGAGTAACACCAAGTTATGGTGTGGCTAATACCTTTATAGGTGAAACTCCTAAAGTGGTTGATAATGGACAACCTTATATCAACAGTGTCTTAACCCGAGATGAGTCCATATCATTGATGATAGTTGAGTGATTCAAGTGTATGACTTATGGACAATACTTTACAAGATTAATATGATGGGATAGTGGATAAAGTATTAGCATGGGAAATACCCTAATACAAGATAAGTTGATGAACTTAAGTATGTTCAAAGTGATGAGGGAAGTGATACACCAAGGTATGGTAAATATCACATCCAACACTTTAAGGTTGCTACACCTTGATGCATCTTAAATCCAATATGTATGTATGAGACACACATGAAGTGTGTCATGCCAATTGTTACATTGAAATGTAATGAGTCTAATGCACTTTGATAAGTGTAGGCTAACATACCTTGAGAAAGGGTTAAGCCAAAACAATAAAGTGTGATGTAATCAATATCCTAGAGAGAATGAGAGAGAAACTCATACCCTGTGTTGGTAATCATTTAATGATAAATTTTGAGAATAAATAAGTATGATTGGATAATTATAATAGCAATGTATGCTCCTAGATGTGTGGAGCAATGAATTAGGGTTTGGATCAATAAAATAAACATGAAACCCTAATCGGTCATAAAGGGGAAAACCCTAATCCCAATGATGGGATGGTTGTAATTCTCTTATTGCATAAACCTTGAAAGGCATGCTAAATGCTTGTATAACAAGTATAATGAGTTATGGCTTTGTGATCCATGTGAATAATTTGTTGCCTAGTGAGAGGTGACAAGATGTGTTATGGGCCTTGTGAGCCATGAGAATAAGTTGTTGCCTAGTGAGAGGTGACAAGATGTGTTATGGCCTTGTGAGCCATGTGATAATTTGTTGCCTAGTGAGAGGTGACAAGATGTGTTATGGGCCTTGTGAGCCATGTGATAATTTGTTGCCTAATGAGAGGTGACAAGATACTTAATGGGCCTTGTGAGCCATAAGGATATTTGTTGCCTAGTGAGAGGTAACAAGGTGTTTATCAAAGTCTCATGTAAGAAATGATAATGTTCAAAATAAACAAAGAAATGGAAACTTAGTAATATAATGATAATAATAAATGGATACAATAATAGTAATGAAATCTTGATCATACATGCTTTTTTGCTTATAGACTAATAAGGGCTATAGTGTTTGAAATATATAAGAGCGATACTTGTTTATAAAAATGATGTGAATAAGCATGATGACCACTATAAGGTATAATGCCTAGAAAAATTGATGTGGTATTCAGTGATAATTGCACATGATTGGTAATAACCCAATTCCTGGAATAATGTCATAGGATTGGCATAGTCCAATGCCTAGAATGGTTGCATAGGATTGGCATAGTCCAATGCCTGGACATAATATGATGATGTATACTCACATGACTGGTACAATTCAATATCTGGTTAGCATATTTTCTGAGGCCAACAGATAGAAATGAGAACGATTCATGGATGACATACCATGATAATGAGTATCACAGGATAAGCTTGAGATGTTGACATAGTATGATGGGTAAATGATATACATGTTCTTCCTATTCCCTATAAAGAGAATAGATGATTTACTGCTCTATCATAGATAGTTGTAATGCTTTAAAATATGAGAATATTCTAAACTGCTTATCCTCTGCTCAGTTTAATACTATTTCATCGTGATAATAATATTGTTGGCGGAGAGTTATATCTCCCGCAGGGGCAATTACAATTGTCTCACCCCCGTGGGATCCAACATTTTTTTAGGTGGACAAGCACGGAGGAGAGTGAGAACATCTTCAGAGAAAGAACAACAGCAGCATGGACAGAAGTGACAACTCAGGTTGAGTGTACTGTCTGTTAGGCCTTGTAGATTGAAGTTCTATGTGTCGTCTCTGTACTCTCAGGTCCTTGGAGTTGGTTCGCACTGGTTTCAAGAATAATATGAGATTTTAGCTTGAATGTCTTGAGGTTTTATTCTTCTCCAGTATGTGTTTTGATAGAGCAACTGTTATATATTGTCCTCGAGAGGAGATGAAACAATGTTGTACAATGTAAATCATGATATGTACGAGTTTTGGATCTTTCAGTAAAAGTTTTCTGTACAAGGATATCCTTGCAAAATGGTTTTAAATTTTAGTGATTTTTGTTAATCTGGTATTTATGTTTATTCCGCTTAATTAGTAACAATTTGTTTGTTAGTTTGGCGACTGTCGTTACAAGTTTGGTATCAGAGCCTAAGGTTTGCTGAGTCTACAGAGACATAGGACTAAGGATTGTTGAGTCTGTTCTAAATTCCTTCCAGTTTATCTGATAGTATCTTCTGCTCACATTGGAGAAGAAGAACTTGAAGATGTCTGGACCACATGAAGAACATGTTGCTAAGAGCAGTGCTGCTGCACCAGAAGGAAGTGCAGGAGACCATGATAGGGAGGAGCCCGTACCTGAACAACCCCAGTTTAATCAAGCTGACATGGGGAACCCAGCCTTCCAAGCCATGTTTGGGAAGTTTATGGCTGCCATGACTCACATGACAGATAGGATGCCAATACCTACACCTAGGGCACCAGCCCACCATGAGGGTTATGGAGCTGACAAGACTTTTGAGAGACTTCGTCGGGTAGGAGCCATAGATTATGCTGGTACATCTAATCCAACAGATGCTAATTTGTGGATGACAGAGTTGGAAAAGGCTTTCAGGATCCTTGATATCCCTGAAACTGAAAAGTTAAGACATGTCGTGTACCTCCTAAAAGGGAGTGCTAGTCATTGGTGGATGATAGAAGAAGATAAGAGACCAGGTGAAGAAATTGGATGGGAGGTATTCCGAAGAGAATTCGTTAGTAGATACTTCCCTAAGACGTATCTTGATGAGAAGATTTCTCAATTTGAGAGGATCAAACAAGGATAGATGAACATTAGCGAGTATGAAGCTAAATTCATGGAGCTGTTGTGGTTTTGTCCGCAAATGGCAGTTAATGATGAGGAAAGAATTCGGTGTTTTGAGAAAGGGTTGAATGCTGAACTGTCCACTCCTGTGTCTGCTTTAGAGAACAGGGAGAGGTTTTCCACCTTTGTGGAGTCGGTAAGGAAGATAGAGAGGTCTGAAATTGAGAAACGACAGACTAGTGGTAAGAAGGTGTACACTCAATCTCAAGGACAAAGGTCTGGAAGTTTTAAGAAGCTGATATTTTCTACATCGGCAGCATCATCAAGATTTCATGCCCTGACATAATGGACATCAAGTAGGGGTAGGGATCGTAGTAATGTTCCAAGTGGAGCCCCCGACATAGCATCAACATCGGTAACTAGATCTCACAGACCCTATTTTGCACCCAGGGTCTGTTACCAATGTAAACAACCGGGACATCTAGTAAAGGATTGTCCAGACGGGAATTTGATGATGACTCAACCCCAGGGGCAGAGTCAGCAAGGATCACAAAGGAGTTAGTTTTCTAGTAACAATAGAGGATGTGGACAGACGTCCCAGATAGGTCAGATGAGATAGATTCATTCTGATATTTCATTTTCTGATTCTATGTGTTAAAAATAAGAAAGTAGTTGTTTTTGAACTTCCTTTAACCAGTCCTATAAGGACACAAGGAAGAAGAGAACTTACATTTTACTCAGTGATCCTTAAAATGCTTTATAATCTCTCTTATTTGTGTAATAAAAGATGAGATATTGAAGAAATATCTGAAGAAAATTCAGAAGAAAAAAAATCATGTGTGTATAAGGATACGAGAAGTGAGGAATATGATAGTAAATAAAGTAGATACTACCTAATCTCAATACTTGTATACCCTAGCTAGGTATATGATTATTGAAGATAAGGCAAGTATGAAACTCTTAGATTGTTGTCTTTTTTATTACTCTGATCAAGTAGTCATTCTGAAACAATCTAGAGAGTATAATCCAATTAAATAGGAAGAGTTGTGTGAACATTCCTAAATGGGAAGATTTGTGTGAACATTCCCAATTAAATAGGAAGATTTGTGTGAACATTCCTAAATGGGAAGAGTTGTGTGAACATTCCCAATTAAATAGGAAGAGCTGTGTGAACATTCCAAAATGGGAAGAGCTGTGTGAACATTCCCAATTAAATAGGAAGAGTTGTGTGAACATTCCTAAATGGGAAGAGCTGTGTGAACATTCCCAATTAAATAGGAAGAGTTGTATGAACATTCCAAAATGGGAAGAGCTGTGTGAACATTCCCAATTAAATGGGAAGAGTTGTGAACATTCCCAATTAAATAGGAAGAGATGTGTGAACATTCCTAAATGGAAAGAGTTGTGTGAACATTCCCAACTAAATGGGAAGAGCTATGTGAACATTCCCAATTAAATGGGAAGAGCTGTGTGAACATTCCCAATATAAAGGAAAAGCTAAGTGAGCATTCCCAATTAAATAGAGTTTTTCTAAGTGAACTTTTCCAAACGAATAAAAGATTTATGAGTGAATTATCTCTGTTAGATATATATATATATGTTTCCCTTTTGATAAATATTCTTGGGTGATGATAGAAGTATGCTCTTTTATGCTTCTTCCTTTCAATAATATGGACATCATATGTTAGGGGTTTATGCTCTGCATAAACATAAACATCGATAAGGTTGAATTAGTGAAAGGAACTTTGTGTGAACTATAGATCTATGGTATCTCCATAACATTAAGAAGTTAGGTGGAGACTTGAGGGCATGATTAATGAATAATTTGTCCCACCCTTTTCCTGGGATTTCGGGGACGAAATCCTTGATAGGGGTTTATAACTTGTAACGACCCTGACCTGGGTTATGAGGTAACCCTATTTGTTTTGACTAATAAAGTTGCTTAGAACTTTAATATAATCCTCTAAGGTGTTTTGTTATCATGTGACACACTCATGTTTCAAGTTTGGTCCCGATTGAATGTTGTTTGAGCAATTTTCCTTTGTTTTGGACCAAAGTGCAATTTACCCATGTTGAGGGGTTATAATGAAAAGTGTCACATGTTGAATGTACCACATGTGTTTTACAATCATAACATAGAGAATGATGTTAAGTGTTGGCTTGTGCAATTCCTAAATTCCAAGTTTGAACTTGTTTTAACAATGTTGGAGCATTGTGCACCAATTTTGGTACAAATTGAAATTTACCCAAAATGTGGGATTAATATGAAAATTACCACATCTAGAGTGTTCCTACTCCCTCCTAGAATCATGTGGAAGAGATATAAAGGAGTATACACCATACTTGATTCCATTATGAGTGATGGTAATCTTGGTAAAGAAATGACCAAGAAAAGTGTTGAATTTGAAAGCTTAACTTGAGTTGTATCGAGTTGAAAAGCTTATATATGAGTGTCTATCAGACATGGATCCAAGGAGGTGTCCCATATCGTTTTGTGGACTCTTGGTAAAGTCCATATCGTGCAAAGAACCTCAAGGAGGTGAGGTGTGTCGGGTTACAACTTCCTTAGCAAAGTTGTGATGAGTTGTGAATAAAGTGGTGATTTTGTTGATATATCTTATTCGAAGAGATATGTAATGGACAAATCTTTATCCCTAAATGATTCTCAACTATTTTGCAAGACAAAATAAATGTTGATGCATGAATGCACACGTGTCACTCATGCATGACACGTGGCACCTACTAGCTCAAAATGTTGACACCTCATTTTTGCCTTCCTTCATGAACAACAAGTATATATACCCCTAGTTTCACCCCTTGGTGCAATTTTGCGACCCTTACCACCCTCCTACCATACGGTATCGTGCATAGAGATCCCATATCGTGATGGGATTCTGTGGTATTGTGCATAGGCCTTGTGATATCGCCCATGGCAAGAGCATATCGGCCAAGTAGGTAAAATTGACCATATAAGGTGATATCGGCCAATAGGGTGATGAGTTGAGTGGCATATCGTGCAAGTGAGTGCCATATCGTGCACAAGGGTTGTAATATCATGCAAGATCACAAGGGTATCGTGCATAGGCCTTGGGTATCGGCCATAGCAAGTATATCGGCCATATCATGTTGATATTGCCCATAGCAAGTTGCCATCAGCCAATTGAAGTGATTTTGGCCACAAGTGAGGGGGTATCGGCCAAAAACAAAGTTGTGTCAGCCAAGAGGAAGTACATCTCTCCCAAGAGTTGTAGGGTGTCGGCCAAGGAGCTAAGGAACTCAAATATTAACCCTAAGGTGAGGCCATGATCATCTTCAACCTTGGATTGAAGCATGATTTTAGGGTTTTGATCTTCCTTTCTTTTCTTCTTCACCAATTGCTTATCCATGGTGATTCCTTGTATATGAAGGAGTTGTGAACGAGCCTTGGACTTTTGATAAAGTCATATTCAACCTTGGGAACGTGGAGCTTTAGATCTTGGAGCTTTGAAGTTGTTCTTAAGGCGGGTTATATAACTTGAACTCAACTATGTTATTATTCATCACCTAAATTGCTGTATTTAATGATCTACTTTTAATTCCAAAATTTCCTGAAGTATTTGTTGAAATTATGAGTTCTAGTAGTTGCTTAGTCCTGTTGACATGAACTATAATAGTTAGAACAAAGGTCTAGAGCTTGAAGATGATGATATTACCTTATAAAAGTGATATCGAGTGTAAGCACACAAGTAAGCACCTTTAACCCGATATGATGATGCAACTACTTCACTTGAACGATATGGATATGAATGAATACATTGTTGCATGATATGGGATTGTAGTATACACCTCTTAAACGATAGTAAGTCAAGTATAGACTACATGCACGATACAAGGTTAAATGAATACTTATAAGTTGATGTGAAACCCTAATTGGGCAACCAAATATGAGTAAAGAGTAGCAAGTGCAATTGCACGATATGGTAGCCCGATACAAAACCCTAGTTGATGTCTAGACCGACATGGTGATGGATTAATACCTCATGCATGACATGGGTAACACATACAAACACCTTTATCCCGATATGAAAGGTGTGTATATACTTCTAGCCCGACATGATGAGTGCTCATATACTTACAACCTGATATGGTGAACATATGCACACTTCTAACCCGAGATACCTTATAAAGGTGACTGCAAGACACTCTTAGGAGTGATAAGATTAACACCAAGTTATTGTGTGGCTAATACCTTTATAGGTGAAACAACTAAAGTGGTTGATAATGGACAACCTTATATCAACAGTGTCTTAACCCGAGATGAGTCCATATCATTGATGATAGTTGAGTGATTCAAGTGTATGACTTATGGACAATTCTTTACAAGATTAATATGATGGGATAGTGGATAAAGTATTAGGATGTGAAATACCCTAATAAAAGATAAGTTGATGAACTTAAGTAAGTTAAAAGTGATGAGGGAAGTGATACTCCAAGGTATGGTAAATATCACATCCAGCACTTTAAGGTTGCTACACCTTGATGCATCATAAATCCAATATGTATGGATGAGTAACACATGAAGTGTGTTATGCCAATTTTTACATTGAAATGTAATGAGTCTAATGCACTTTGATAAGTGTAGGCTAACATACCTTGAGAAAGGTTTAAGCCAAAACAATAAAGTGTGATGTAATCAATATCCTAGAGAGAATGAGAGAGAAACTCATACCCTGTGTTGGTAATCATTTAATGATAAATGTTGAGAATAAATAAGTATGATTGGATACTTATAATAGCAATGTATTCTCCTAGATGTGTGGAGCAATGAATTAGGGTTTGTATCAATAAAATAAACATGAAACCCTAATCCGTCATAAAGGGGAAAACCCTAACCCCAATGATGGGATCTCTTATTGCATAAACCTTGAAAGGCATACTAAATACTTGTATAACAAGTATAATGAGTTATGGCTTTGTGAGCCATGTGAATAATTTGTTGCCTAGTGAGAGGTGACAAGATGTGTTATGGGCCTTGTGAGCCATGAGAATAAGTTTTTGCCTAGTGAGAGGTGACAAGATGTGTTATGGCCTTGCGAGCCATGTGATAATTTGATGCCTAGTGAGAGGTGACAAGATGTGTTATGGGCCTTGTGAGCCATGTGATAATTTGTTGCCTAATGAGAGGTGACAAGATACTTAATGGGCCTTGTGAGACATAAGGATAGTTGTTTCCTAGTGAGAGGTAACAAGGTGTTTATCATAGTCTCATGTAAGAAATGATAATGTTCAAAATAAACTAAGAATTGGAAACTTAGTAATATAATGATAATAATAAATGGATACAATAATAGTAATGAAATCTTGATCATACATGCTTTTTGCTTATAGCCAAATAAGGGCTATAGTGTTTGAAATATATAAGAGGGATACTTGTTTATAAAAAGGATATGAATAAGCATGATGACCACTCCAAGTTATAATGCCTAGAAAAATTGATGTGGTATTCAGTGATAATTGCACAGGATTGGTAATAACCCAATGCCTAGAATAATGTCATAGGATTGGCATAGTCCAATGTCTGGAATGATTGCACAGGATTGGCATAGTCCAATGCCTGGACAGAATATGATGATGTATACTCACATGACTGGTACAATTCAATATCTGGTTAGCATATTGGTTGAGGCCAACAGATAGAAATGAGAACAATTCACGGATGACATACCATGACAATGAGTATCACAGGATAAGCTTGAGATGTTGACATAGTATTATTGGTAAATGATATACATGTTGTTACTATTCCTTATAAAGAGAATAGATGATTTACTGCTCTATCATAGATAGTTGCAATGCTTTAAAATATGAGAATATTCTAAACTGCTTATCCTCTACTCAGTTTGATACTATTTCATCGTGATAATAATATTTTTGGAGGAGATTTATATCTCCCACTGGGGAAATTACAATTGTCTCACCCCCGTGGGATCCAACATTTTTTTTAGGTGGACAAGCACAGAGGAGAGTGAGAACATCTTCAGAGAAATAACAACAGCAACAGGGACAGCAGTGACAACTCAGGTTGAGTGTACTTTCTGTCAGGTCTTGTAGATAGAAGTCCTATGTGTCGTCTCTGTACTCTCAGGTCCTTGGAGTTGGTTCGTACTGGTTTCAAGAATAATATGAGATTTTGGCTTGAATGTCTTGAGGTTTTATGTTGCTCCAGTATGTGTTTTGATAGAGCAATTGTTATATATTGTCCTCAAGAGGAGATGAAACAATGTTGTACAATGTAAATCATGATATGTACGAGTTTTGGATCTTTCAGTAAAAGTTTTCTGTACAAGGATCTCCTTGCAAAATGGTTTTAAATTTTAGTGATTTTTGTTAATCCGCTCTTTATGTTTATTCCACTTAATTAGTAATGATTTGTTTGTCAGTTTGGCAACTGTCATTACAATTTGGAGGTCAATGGAAAGTTGATGCTTTGGACTTAGCCAAGGGGTGGTGTGTTGTAACATACTAGGTCTCAGACCCTACCCTGGAAAGTTGATGCTTTGGACTTAGACAAACACAATTGTAGGTTAGACCTAAATAGATGGTTAGTATAATCCCAATAAGATAATGCATGTATAGATCACATTAATGTAACCTAATGTTCTAACATTCATCTTAGGTTTATAATAGATACATAAAATATGCCAGATAACTCATTTTGGTGGTAATATAAAGATAAGAAACTTAATTGGATGAACAATTTAGATAATGGGCCGTTAATGAGCCATATGACATATCTCATAAAAATAAGTCCAAAATAGGAAACAAACTTCAAATTCGAATTCTACATATCAATATTAGCCTACATGTCAAATTTCATCTAATTTGGACTACCTTGAAATATTAGGATAATTTTAGGAGAGAGAAAATGAGTGAAAGGAATAAGTAATAAATAATGTGATTATATAACTACATAATATATAAATGTCAAATTAATATTCTACACATCAAATATCACTTGTGGATAAAGTTTGGTCCAATTTGGATGTTGTTTGTACAAGTTATGCAATTTTAGGTACATTCTTTACTTTTATGCAATTTACCCAATTGGGAGGTTTTCTTTGCAAATTATCACATGAATTATAATAATTAGAACCACCTTACCATTCTTGAATTCTAAAACCATTGGAGCACCTAGTTTCACCTTGGTTTGATGGTATTGCTTTCCAAGGGCATTTTAGGGTTTTCCTCTTTATAAGTGATCTTATCTTTAGAAGCCATCGACCAATGGGGTTATTTCTTTGATGGAGGTCAGTTGGGATGGCCTATAAGGGTCCATAAACCGACCTTAGATATTTTAGAGCCACCATGAGGTGTCCACTTGCATGGGCATGAAGCCCTAGGCTAAAGACACATGGAAAGTCCCATAAAACACCTCATGCTTGACCTTTTTCTATATATAGCCGTACATACCCCTTTCCCAACTCACAAATTCGAAACTCTTGGTCTCCTTTTCTTTCCTCTAGCTTAGAGAATAGTTCCTTTTGTATTTGGCCACGAATTTTCTGACCCAAGGTAATAGAGGGAGCCTACCTTGGTGAAGAAGGCCCATATGGTTTCCAAATTGCTCTATTAGGGTTTCTTAAGCTCCTCCTTGGTGATTTTAACCAAAACTAGTAAGAATCCTCATTTAATTCCCTATTTGCATGTTGAAAATATTTCTCACACCTTCCTCCATGTCGGAACCATGACCTTCCATGATAAAACACCACTAAACATCTCATCTCCATGCTCTTTTGCTAGTGTTTATCACCTCTAAATTGAGAAGGAGATCTTTGTTCAAGAAAGGAGCTAGGCTTGGAGTAACCAGACCTTATAAGCTCGGGATCCTTGCTGTTTGGACCTTATTATCTTCCCTATGTATGAGCTTCATAACCCCCTTCTCATATAGTGCTTGCTACATGCTTAAAATTCATGCATCCATGTTTAAAATCGATGATTTCCATCTCTATATACCATGTTCATCTAGGGTTTTGGTTTCTTACCGATTTACCTTCTCTAGAAGATCTAGTTTGGATAACTATTAATATGAAACCATGATATTAGGTCGAATGGTGTTTTCCCTCCCTCTCTCTCTCTTTGCTTATCTCGTTTGGTTTGATGATGTGTTAGTTTCTGATTGGCCGAATTTCAATAATTCATAACTTTTGATTCCTTTGTCCAAAAACTAAAGTAAAATACGTCCTAAACTCAGGAAAGCATTTTATTTTCAATAATAATATTTCCAAGTATTGGTTTTCAGTTTTTTCGAAAAGAGTTTTTAGAAAATGAATTAAATACCTAAAAATCACCAAAAATACACTTTAACCTTCATAACTCCAATATATGCAAAATTATATGTTTTCTTAATTAGAAAAACCTAACTAAGTTAGTGGTGATATTTTTGAGGTCTGAATCGAGGTTTTGTGTAAAAATTTCATATATTAGGGTTTCAACTCATTAATGTATATATGTTATTCTAATACATGAATATGAAATTGGAAATAGGATAAGTGGACCTTGATTTCAACTAAAGGTTTGGAAAAGATGTTAATAGGACTCTAAGTAAGATGTATATGATATTCTATCATCGTATGTGCTATCCCTATCTATGTATGTGCTATAAATCCCTATTTATGTATGTTGTATCCCCTATTCCTCTATGTTGAGCAATTCACCTATGCTTATTCATTCTCTTTGTCCTATGGACATTAGCCTATACACAATGTCTTTTCTTTTGAAAATAATTGTTCATGTGAAATACCTTATTTGATGTTGAACATGTGATCATGGATATTCTTTTGAACTCTTATCTTATGCTTTGTTCATGATGTAAATCTAAAAGATGACATGTGATGTCTTTTGCCCACTTATGAGGTGGATGTATATGTTGGTCACTTATGTGGTGACTAGTTTATATATTCTGACTATACTTTCTACTTGCCTTTACATTTAACATGCTATGTGATTCAGTAGCACTAGAGTAGTGTAATTGCATTGGTTTTTATGGCAGATGTGTTATTTCCTGCCGAGCAGATGTGATATTTCCTGCTCCTTTGGGATGGAAGGGAACCTCATACCCAGGGCAGGATGTGTGATTCTTGGCCCATGTTTTATATATTTGGCAGATTGGAAGTATTCCTTTCTCTATCAGGTTTCAACTTTATGAGACTCGACCGCCTTTGTTTTTATAATATTCTAGTGTTATGCTTATCTCACATGCATGCAGGATGATGGTTATGATATGTGCCTATGTGGCACCACTCTTTTATTTAATAATGGCAAGTATTCTTTTGTTATCATATGATTTCAATTCTTTTTCTCTTGATACCTATTTGGGTGGTCCTTTTCTTTTCTATGGGAAGCCTTTTATATTTGATGTCCTTTATTCCATATATTGCTCAATTTCCAATTTAGTATGCACATACCAGCCTTTGCTGATGTCATCTATTTTCTCTTCTTACTGGGGTATGCTTCCAACCCCAGGTAGAGCAAGGAGGACTTAGACTTCAACATTGTAGTTGGGCTTTTGGGAGACTTTGAAGAGGTGGTTAGATGACCCTCGGCTTGATCTTTGGCTTATTTGTTTCATTTTCCTTTTGGACACCCATGTGTGGTGAAGTGATGTATAATGATAACAAGCTTTGTAAATTGTTAGATAATGATATTTTCCGCTGCTACTCATTGTGTAATAATACATACATTTTGAAAGTATTGGTATGCTTCCCTTTGACGGAAAATTTGATGTGGTATTTGTTTCAAGGGATGTGGCCTATTCTTTTTAGTAGAGAGGTGATCTCGCCCCTTTACAGTGGTTAACCTTTGATGCTTATGGAAGCAATGACTTAATACACTATGTCAACTCTTCATTCAAGTTGATTCAATCAAATCAAGATTAAAGTAATTAATTTCCTAGAGAGTATGAGAGAGAGGAACTTATACATGAGTGATAATCATGTAGTGATTAATCCTCAACACACTCAACACGAATAAAATATGTAATTAGGATATGATCCTTGATAAAGAGAACATGAAACCCTAATTGAGAAGGATGATGAACCCTAACCCTAATTTAGGGCAATGCTAGGTGTAACCCTAATCTAGGATGATGATATGAGAAATCCCAATTCAGGGTAATATAATGAAAAACCCTAATTTAAGGGAATGCTTCATGAAAACCCGAATTTTGGATAAAGCTAGATGAAACCCTAATTTTAGGGGAAATGTTATAAGAAACCTTAATTCAAGGTAAGGATGTAATGTGAAACCCTGATACAGGGTAATGGGATATGAAACCCTAATCCAGAGTGATGTTATGTATTATGAAACCCTAATTTGAAACCTAGCCCTAATTTGTGTAAGGGTATGAGTAACTCTGATTGATATGAATTGGGAAACCCTAACCCTAATAAGGGTATAAGTGGTGTTACTTTGTATAGCATGGTGCTAAAATGTAATTGATATAACTGTTATCAAGTGTACTAACCATGTAGGTATCATGAGATGTTGAGCATAGCCAGGTATGAGCTATGATGTTTCATTTATTATTGTTGATGGGCCTTGTGAGCCATAACATGCTTTGTTGCCTAGTGAGAGGTAACAAGAGATGAAATGGGATTTGTGAGCCATGTGAGATGCATGTATTGTAAGTATCATGTTTACCTTGGTCAGATGACCTGAAAGTATTAGTTACCTGATAAGTGGTAACAAGTGTTCTTTAATGAATTGAGGGTTTGAATACCCATTTTCTATAATCATAATGATGCATTTATTAAGGGATGAGAATACCCATGATGAGATGATGGATTGAGATCCCAATGCTTTATCAAAGGTTTGAACAGTACTTGATGGAAGTATTACACATTCTTTCTAGCAACTAATATAATAACTGATGTTTGGAAACTTGTTGATGCTAAAAGAATATGGTAATACACTTAATTAATCAAGTGATATCATATAATGTAGTTGCCCTGACCACAGATCCATCAGCGTCATAATTTGTTGAATGGTGAAATGAGTTAAACTCAGAGTGCATATTTTTTAATATGTGGGGGTAATTGGGCAATTATATCCTCATGTCCCATAGAAATGGCTGCAGGCTATATCCTATGTATGAGATTGTTTATGGACCATACCCCAGTATGAGTATGGATACGGGACATGACTCCATGATATGATACCAGGCATTGGCTACGGGCCATAACCCTGAAGAGAGTATATGATGTGGGATATAACTCTATAGCGAAGATGCCAATATACCCTAGCAAGCTAATTGCAGTTTGACATGTGATGTCTCTGCCAAATAATCTCGTAATGACCGAGAAGGATGAGGTCTTAGAGTCCGACTCTTCCATTGACCTTGTGTGGTACCGATGCCTTCCGTAATCATTGTTGGTTGGAGTATGAGCGGTATACCTCATCTTCTCAGGGCTTAAGTATGATTGTAAAATGTAATTAGTCGTGTAATGTATTTTGTTAAGGTTGAAGTACGAGAATCATTGGTTGATGTTACTTTGCTTAGCCTATCCTAGATGGATAAATGCTATACATATTGTTCATATTCCTTAATAGATAAGTGATATGCTGCTTTATTAAGTCACAACTGAAATGCTTTGAATAAGAATATTGCTCTAATCTGGTTAGACATTGATTTATTTGTTGTTGAAAATACATGATTCCTTTGCTCAGCTTTATACTATTAAACTGCAATAATAATGTTTCTGGAGAAGAGTTATATCTCTCGTTGGGACAATTTCAATTGTCTCACCCCCGTGGGATCCAAATTTTTAGGTAGACGCGGAAGGAGAGGCAGAAACCCTATAGCAGGGGAAGAGCAGCAGTAGCAGCAGGGACAACAGTGATATCCCGGGTGGAGATACTGGATGTCATGTCTTATATATAGAGTCCTATGTTTCGTCTCTGTACTCTCAGGTCCTCGGAGTCAGTAGTTAGTTTAATGAATCAATCTAAGATTTTGGCTTGATGCCTTAATAATTTGTTTATGCTGCCTGTGTATAGTTTTACATAGGGCAGTTGATGCTTATAATCCTCGAGAAGGAATGGTACAAGATATGTACTTGTGAACCAGAATGTAATTGAATTACTTTGGGTCTTTTTGAAAGAGTTTTCCAGTGTATGGATCTCTTTGTAAATGGTTTTAATTTTTAGTGATTTTCAGTAATCCACTACTAATGATTGCTTCCGCTTAGTTACTGACATTTTGTTCGAACGCTTCGCCACAATTTAGTGGTATCAGAGCTCTAGGTTTGCTGAGTCTACAGAGACATAGGATTAAGGTTATTGAGTTTGTTCTAGTGTCTTCCAGTTTATCTGATAGTGACTTCTGCTCATACAGGAGGAGAAGAATAACTTGAAGATGTCTGGATCACACAATGAACATGTTGTTGAGAGCAGTGTTGTTGCACCAGGAGGAGGTGCAAGGGACCGGGCTAGGGAGGAACTGGCACCTGAACATCCCCAGTATGACCCAGCCATGATAGAGAACCCAGCTTTCCATGCTCTGTTTGGGAAGTTCATGGAAACCATGATGCATATGGTGGACATGATGCCACCACCTGCACCTAGGGCACCAGTCCATAATGAGGGATAGGGAGCTGGCAAGACTTTTGAGAGGCTTCACCGGGTAGGAGCCACAAAGTATGCTGGTACAGCTGATGTAACACCCTTGACCTGGGTTATGCTGAAACCTATATGTTTTGCTTAATAAAATTGATTATATGCTTTCTCTAATCTCTTGAAAAGTAATTGAGGCTCAAGAGGAACTTATATTTCAATTTTAGTCCTTTCTGAATAATGTTGAAATAATGTTTTACTTGTTTTGGGCTAAAGTGAAAATTAACCAAGTTGAGGGGTTAAATTGCAAATGTTACATGGTGAAATGTTCCTCTAGTATTGAAGCATCATAGGAATAAGAATGATGCAAAGGTATGGCTTGTAGGGGCCTGAATAGCAAGAAAGAGCCTATTGAGCAATGTTTGTGCATTAAAACCTAGTTTTGGTGTAATGCGCAATTTACCCAAAATCTAGGGTTCAATATGCAAAATACGAATTCAACAGGGTCCCTCATGATTCTTGGCATCATGTAGAGAAAATAATTTGAGAGGGGCACCTCATTTGAATCATTTTGGAAGAAAGAGAATCTTGATATTAAAATAATCAAGATTTAAGCATAATTGGAACTTTACTTCGAATTAATGCAAAAATAAATATGTTAATCGAAGTTCCCATCAACCAAAATGGTAATGGTTGAAATTAGATAAGGTTGGATAAGTATGTGCGAAAATATCGAAATGAGTGGAGAACCCACTCACATTAGTTAAATCAAAAGTAATATCCACTAAAAATGGGAGATTAGTATTATATGATTTAAGGTGGTTAAATTGCTTTTCCTTAATTCATGGATAATGAAGAAGAATTCGAAGGAGGAGAAGACAGATTTGCATGCATGGAATTGATGGGGGAGAGGTGGCACCAATTTTAGAATTAAAATGATTTTATAAAATATTTTCTCTCTCATTGAATTTCTTATAAAAACACCTTTTACAACTCAATTGAGAGGCTTAATTTTTCAAAACCACTTCCACTCTTTGCTTGAAAAATGACCAAACGAGCTTTTCAGGATCAGGAGAACGACCCCCAACCTGTTGGTAAGCTCCATGACCTCTTTTCACCTTGATTCCATGGTGGAAATCGAAAATCAATGCATGATTTCTTCTTATCTCCATTCCATCTTCAATTCTAGCCATTCCTTTTCACTCAAAGCTTAAGGATGAGCTTGGGATAGTGGAAGGTGTTGGTTTCACCATTAAAGACGTGGAGGATGAAGCTTTGAAGCTCAATTGAAGGCGGGTTATATAAACTTGAACCCTTAAATATTTTTATTGATTTCATATCTTTAACCTTTGATGAAACTTTCTCTATCCTTAGAATTTTATTTGATTGATTGATGCAATCACCATGAAAATTATAGCAAGCTTTGTGGGTTTATAGCTTGACGATGATGACATCATCATAAGCACACACCTCAAATATCTATTGCAAACGGTTTCAAAATATGAGTCCAATCGGTTTCAATAAAGTTAGTCAAACGGTTTCATCAAACCATTTGAAACCAAACAGTTTCAAAACCGTTTGGAATGGTTAATGACCCACTAAATCCAATTCATTCGTTTTAAAGGGTTCATCAGTTAAAGGTCCATCAAGTATCAAACCCTAAGCAGGTTGAGCGCTGAAATTCTCAATTGATTGATTTAATTTTTGGGTTGACTAACCCAAATGGTCTCAAGACCTTTTGGAGGTCAACCAAGACCGTTTGGAAGTCTATGATGAAGTATGATTAGATGGTTGAAGATCCAATGATATCAAATTGAAATATAATCAATAGCTCAATTGATGATCGATTCTATGATGCAAACCCTAATTGAATTTCACAAATTTCAATGATGGAACTAGTCAAACGGTCTCAAGACCATTTGGAGGCTAACCAAACGACCTCAAGACCATTTGAGGTCAGGTCATGACATGGCTAAGTGTTGATTCAATGATTTCAATAGAATTAGTCCTACAATGTCAACAATTGAAGGTATCTCAATTTCAAACACTTATTCAATTAGGTTAAAACCCTAATTGATGGTTTCTTGAATTTAAAACCCTAATTGATGGTTCAATTGAAGGGTGATTTAATGGTTCAGTTGAGGTTAATTCAATGTTACAATTGATAGGTGGATTCAACAGGTGAAACCCTGAAATTGATTTAGTTGATGGATATCTTTTTGGTCCATTCAGTTTTGAGAGGGTTTGGACCAAACGGTCTTAAGACCGTTTGAGTCCAAATGGTCTCAAGACCGTTTAGGATCAAATGGTCTCAAGACCGTTTGGGACCAAATGGTCTCAAACCGTTTGGAGACCCAAGTTCATTCGGTTTCAAAATGTTTTGTCTAAACGGTTTTATATGTCCAATCGGTTTCAACTTGATTTGGCTAAATGATTTCAAACTAATTGGATGGCCAATGTAATCAAGACTGTTTGGAGGTCTAAATGGTCTTATAGACCATTTGGAGGTTATTTTAGTAAGACCATTCAGAGTCTAATTGGTCAAGATCGTTGGGGGTCTAACTGACCAAGACTATTTGGGATTTAATTAATCAAAATAGTTTGTATGTCTAAGGTGATTGAAGGTCAATCAACTACTTGATTATTTATGATGAAAATCAATGATTAATATAATGGTTTGTACTATTAAGGTACTAGAGTGATTGGTACCCTTAGTGGGGTTAACTTTTGATGCATATTAATTCAATAGTCCAATACATTATGATAACCCTAATTACATGTATTAGAATAAAGAATAGACTCAATATGATTAAGATTGGAGTAGAGAACATCCTAGAGAGGATGAGAAAGAGAAATTCATACATGTATAGCAATCATGTAGCAATCAATCCCAACACATTCAAAATGAATGGGATATATAGTTAGGGTATGATCCTTAATAAAGAGATCATAAAACCCTAATTGAGTTGACTGATGAACTTAAACCCTAATTTAGGGCAATACTGAGTGAAACCCTAATCTAGGGGAATGATGTGATCCTAATATAGGATAATGACATGAGAAACCCTAATTCAGGGTATTTTATTGTAAACCCTAATTGGGATGAATAGTAAACCCTAATATGGGGAAAAGTTGTAAGCAACCCTAATTCAGGGTAATGATGTGTAAATCCCTAATGTAGGGTAATGCTATGTGAAACCTTAACACAAGGTAATGCTATGTGAAACCCTAATGCAGAATAATGCTATGTGAAACCCTAATACAGGGTGATGTTATGTGAAACCCTAATACAGGGTGATGCTATGTGAAATCCTACACAGAGTGATTCTATGTGAAGCTCAAAGACAGAGTGATGAGTTATGAATGTAATAGGAAAACCCTTGTATTGCATGGTACTGATATATAATGGATATAATTGTTATCATGAGTAGTAATCATGCATGTATTATGAGAAGATGAACATAGCCAGGTATGAGCTATGATGTTTCTTTTATTAGAGTTATTAATAAGCCATAATATGCCTTGTTGCCTACTAAGAGGTAACAAGAGGTAAAATGAGTTTTGTGTGCTATGTAGAATGCTTGTGTAGCAAGAGTCATGATTACCTTGGTCAGATGTTCTAAAGGTATTAAGTTACCTGAAAGTGGTAACAAGTATCCTATGATGAATTGAGGGTTTGAATACCCATATTCTATAATCAAGATGATGAACTTGTTAAGAAATAGAAATGTACCTAATGAGATGAGGGATTAAGATCCCAAAACTTTATTAAAATAGTATTGCTGCTGGCCATGACTCCACAATACAATACCAGGCATTAACTGTGTGATCTAAGCCTAAAGAGAGTATATGTTACGACTATAACTCTATAGAGAAGATGTCAATATACCCTGGAAAGCCTTCATATGCTTTGTTGCTTAGTGAGAGGTAACCTGAAATTAATGAGCCATGTGTGCTATATGATGTTGTAATTATTGAAATTGTTTATGGGCTTCATAAGCTATAATATGCCTTGTTGCCTATTAAGGGGTAACAAGAGGTGATATGAGTTTTGTGAACTGTGTGGAATGCTTGTGTAGCAAGAATCATAATTTCCTTGGTCAGATGACTTGAAGGTATTAGTTACTTAATAAGTGGTAACAAGTTTTCTATGATAAACTAAAGGTTGAATACCCATGATAAAGGGTTGATGTTACTCTGTTTAGTAGATCCTAGAAGGATCAATGTTATACATGTGTTTTAACGTCTTATGGTATAAATGTCAGACTTCTTTATCAAGTTATAGCTGAAATGCTTTGAATAAGAATATTGCTCTAATTGGTTTAGAGATTGAACTAGCTGTTGTTAAATATAAATTTTCTCTGCTCAGTGTTAATCCAATAACTGCAATAATAATATGCTTGGCGGAGAGTTATATCTCTCACTGGAGAAATTTACAACTATCTCACCACCATGGGATCCACATTTTTAGGTGGACACAAATGAGGAGGCACGAACCCTTCAGTAGGTGAAGGACAGTAGTAGCACCAGGAATAGCAGTGAATTCTCAGGTGGAGACACTAGCTATCAAGTCTTGTATATGTGTTAATAGAGTCCTATTTGTCGTCTTTGTACTCTCAGGTCCTCGGAGTCTGTGGTGGTTTTAATGAATCGATCTCAGATTTTGGCTTGATGCCTCAATGTTCTTATGTTGTCTGTATAATGTTTAATAGAACAGTTGATGTTGTAATCCTTGAGATGAGATGATACACGATATGTACTAGTGAAACAGAAGGAAATCAAGTTACTTTGGTTCTTTTCGAAAGAGTTTTCCTTTGTGGATCTCTTTGAAAAAGGTTTTAATTTTTAGTGATTTTTAGTAATCCGATACTAACGAACGCTTTCGCTTAAGTAAATTATGCTTTTGTGATCGATGTGCTACAATTTAGTGGTATCAGAGCTCTAGATTCGTTGAGTCTATAGAGACATAAGACTAAGGTTGTTGAGTCTGTTCTAAGTGTCTTCCAGTTCATCTGATAGTATCTTCTTCTCATATAGGAGAAGAAGAACTTGAAGATGTCTAGATCACATGAAGAACATGATGTTGAGAGTACCATTGCTGCACCAGGAGGAGGTGCAAGGGATCAAGCTAGGGAGGAGCCAGTACCGGAACATCCACAGTTTGACCCAGCTATGATAGAGAATCCAACCTTCCATACCCTGTTCGGCCAGTTTATGGCAACTATGACACACATGGCTGATAGGATGCCACCACCTGCACCTAGGGCACCAGCCCATAATGAGGGATATGGAGCTGGCAAGACTTTTAAGAGACTTCGTCGGGTTTGAGCCATAGATTATGCTGGTACAGCTGATCTAGCAGATGCTGATTTGTGGCTGACGGAGCTGGAGAAGGCTTTCAGGATCCTTGATATTCCTAAAGACAAGAAGGTAAGACATGTAGTATACCTCCTAAAAGGGAGTGCTGGTCACTGGTGGATTATAGAAGAAAACAAGAGGCCAGGTGAAGAAGTTTGATGGGAGGTATTCCGACGAGAATTTGTCAGTAGATACTTCCCTAAGACGTATCTAGATGAGAAGATCTCTCAATTTGAGAGGATTAGATAAGAACAGATGAACGTTAGCGAGTATGAAGCTAAGTTCATGGAGCTATTGCGGTTTTGTCCACATATGGCAGTTACTGATGAGGAAAGAATTTGTCATTTTGAGAAGGGGTTGAACGCTAAACTGACCACTCCTATGTCTGCTTTAGAGAACAGGGATAGGTTTGCCACTTTTGTGGAGTCTCTAAGGAGGATAGAAAGGTCTGAAATCGAGAAACGACAAACCAGTGGTAAGAAGGTATGTACTCAGTTTCAAGGACAAAGATCCGAAAGTTTTAAGAAGCCGAGATTTTCTACATCGGCAACACCATCGAGATTCAATACCCAGACGCAATGCACGTCAAGTAGGGGTAGGGACCGTAGTATTGCTCCAAGTAGAGCCCTCGACATAGCATCAACATGTGTGAATGGATCTCACAGACCCTATTTTGCGACCAGGGTCTGTTACCAATGTAGACAACTAGGACATCGAGCAAAGGATTGTCCTGATAGGAATGCAATGGTGACTCTACCTCCAAGGCAGAGTCAGCAAGGCTCACAAAGGAGGCAGTTTTCTAGTAACAATAGAGGATGTGGACAAGCATCCCAAGCTGGTTCATCAACACCTAACAATCAAGCACATGGTCAACAATAAGCAACTACGAGGTTCTATGCAATGAGTCAATCTGATGCAATAGTCAACCCTCGGGTTGTGACAGGTCAGATGAAATATATTCATTCTGATATTTCATTTCATGATTCTATGTGTTAAAAATAAGAAAGTAGTTGTTTTTGAACTTCCTATGACTAGTCCTATAAGGACACAAGGAAGATGAGAATTTACATTTTACTCAGTATACCTTAAAATGCTTTATAATCTTTCTTATCTGTGTGATAAAAGATGAGATATAGAAGTGATTCTTGAAGAAAATCCAGGAATGAAAAATCGTGTGTGTATAATGATATGAAAAGTGAGGAACATGATAGTAAATAAAGTGCATACTACCTAATCTCAATACTTGTATACCCTGGCCAGGTATATGATTATTGGAGATAGGGCAAGTATGGAACTCTTAGATTGTTATCGTTTTGATTACTCTGATCAAGTAGTCATTCTGAAACAATCTAGTGAGTATAATGAAACTAAATAGGGATTGCTAAGTGAACTTTCCCAATTACATAGGGATTGCTGAGTGAACTTTCCTAATAACATAGGGATTGCTGAGTGAACTTTCCCAATTACATAGGGATTCCTGAGTGAACTTTCCCAATTACATAGGGATTGCTAAGTGAAATTTCCCAATAACATAGAGATTGCTAAGTGAACTTTCCCAATAACATAGGGATTGTTGAGTGAACTTTCCCAATTACATAGGCATTGCTAAGTGAACTTTCCCAATTACATAGGGATTGCTGAGTGAACTTTCCCAATAACATAGGGATTGCTAAGTGAACTTTCCCAATAGCATAGGGATTGCTGAGTGAACTTTCCCAATTACATAGGGATTGCTGAGTGAACTTTCCCAATAACATAGGGATTGCTGAGTGAACTTTCCCAATTACATAGGGATTGTTGAGTGAAATTTCCCAATTACATAGGGATTTCTAAATGAACTTTCCCAATAACATAGGGATTGATGTGTGAACTTTCCCAATTACATAGCGATTGCTGAGTGAACTTTCCCAATAACATGGGGATTGCTAAGTGAACTTTCCCAAACAAATAAAGGATTGCTGACTGGATTACCTCTGTTAAATATATATGTTTCCTCTTTGATGAACAACCATGGGTAATGATAGGGGTATGTTCCTTTATGTTTCTTCCTTTCATTAACATGACAATCAAGTAAGTACTATGACATTTGATGTACATGGATTAGAAATAATATGTTGATGGATACATAGAAAAGTATCAGTTTGCTTTGGACTTTGGTTCCAAGATAATGATATATGGAACAAGCAATGTCCTAAAATAAAAGAAATACCTTGTGCATGTATACCTTCGGTGGTAACAACGGAGAAATGAATATGATAAAAATGAGATGTATTCTCAACACATATGATGAATACCAAAGTAACGATTATGGTACCTGAGAAATAATAGATGATTTATATTGGTTACCTATTTTGGCCAATTGTGAAATCAATCTAGTTACATAAAATAATATGGACATCATATGTTAGGGGTTTATGCTCTGCATAAACATAAACATTGATAAGGTTGAACTAATGGAAGGAACAATTGTAATTGGTGGAAAAGTTTATCCAGCTAAAAATATTTCCTTGAATAACCCTGTGTGGAAGAACTTTGTGTGGATTAAAGATCTATGGTATCTCCATGACATTAAGATGTTATGTGGAGACTTGATGGTATGATAAATGAATAAAATATGTCTCTCCTTTTCTTGGGATTTCGGGGACAAAATCCTTGTTAGGGGTTCATAATTTGTAACACCCCTAACCTGGGTTATGCTTAAACCTAGATGTTTTGCTTAATAAAATTTATTATATGCTTTCTCTCATCTCTTGAAAAGTAATTGAGGCTCAAGAGGAACTTATATTTCAATTTTAGTGCTTTCTGAATAATGTTGAAATAATGTTTTACTTGTTTTGGGCTAAAGTGCAAATTACCCAAGTTGAGGGGTTAAATTGCAAATGTTACATGGTGAAATGTTCCTCTAGTATTGAAGCATCATAGAACTGAGAATGATGCATAGGTATGTCTTGTAGGGGCCTGAATAGCAAGAAAGAGCCTCTTGAGCAATGTTTGTGCATTAAAACCTAGTTTTGGTGTATGTGCAATTTACCCAAAATCTAGGGTTCAATATGCAAAATACCACTTCAAGAGGGTCCCTCATGATTCTTGGCATCTTGTATAGAAAAGAATTTGAGAGGGGCACCTCATTTGAATCATTTTGGAAGAAAGATAATCTTGATATTAAAATAATCAAGATTTAAGCATAATTGGAACTTTACTTTGAATTAATGCAAAAATAAATATGTTAATCAAAGTGCCCATCAACCAAAATGGTAATGGTTGAAATTAGATAAGATTGGACTATCATGTGCTTTGCAAAGGCACAAAAATATCTAAGTGAGTGGAGAACCCACTCACATTAGTTAAATCAAAAGTAATATCCACTAAAAATGGGATATTATTATTATATGATTTAAGGTGCTTAAATTGCTTTTCCTTAATTCATGGATAATGAATAAGAATTCGAAGTAGGGGAATATGGATTTTCATGCAAGGAATTGATGGGGGAGAGGTGGCACCAATTTTAGAATTAAAAGGATTTTATCAATATTTTCTCTCTCATTGAATTTCTTATAAAAACACCTTTTACAACTCAATTGAGAGGCTTTTTCGAAACCACTTCCACTCTTTACTTGAAAAATGACTAAGGGAGATTTGGAGGATCAGGAGGACGACCCCCAACCTGTTTGTAAGCTCCATGACCTCTTTTCACCTTGATTCCATGGTGGAAATCGAAAATCAATGCATGATTTCTTCTTATCTCCATTCCA
This sequence comes from Alisma plantago-aquatica, assembly GCA_963693085.1. Classification (NCBI taxonomy): domain Eukaryota; kingdom Viridiplantae; phylum Streptophyta; class Magnoliopsida; order Alismatales; family Alismataceae; genus Alisma; species Alisma plantago-aquatica. The sequence goes on from OY856413.1 coordinate 44,220,972, forward strand.
TCTTCAATTCTAGCCATTCCTTTTCACTCAAAGCTTAAGGACGAGCTTGGGATAGTGGAAGGTGTTTCTTTCACCATTAAATACGTGGCGTTTGAAGCTTTTAAGCTCAATTGAAGGTGGGTTATATAACTTGAACCCTTGAATATTGTTATTGATTTCATATCTTTAACATTTGATGAAACTTCCTCTATCCTTAGAATTTTATTTGATTGATTGATGCAATCACCATGAAAATTATAGAAAGCTTCGTGGGTTTATATCTTGATGATTATGACATCATCATAAGCACACACCTCCACAAATATCTATTGAAAATGGTTTCAAAATTTGAGTCCAATCGGTTTCAATAAAGTTAGCCAAACAGTTTCATCAAACCGTTTGAAACCAAACAGTTTAAAAACCGTTTGGAATAGTTGACCACAGTTGATCATTTGGAGTTCATATGCTGATGTTTATGGTTAATGACCCATTAAATCTAATTGATTGGTTTCAAAGGGTTCATTAGTCATACGTCCATCAAGTATCAAACCCTAATCAGGTTGAGTGCTGAAATTCTCAATTGATTGATTTAATTTTTGGGTTGACTAACCCAAACGGTCTCAAGACCGTTTGGAGGTCACCCAAACGGTCTCAAGACCATTTGGAGGTCAACCAAGACCGTTTGGAAGTCTATGATGAAGTATGATTAGATGGTTGAAGATCCAGTGATATCAAATTGAAATACAATCAATAGCTCAATTGATGATCGATTCTATGATGCAAACCCTAATTGAATTTCACAAATTTCAATGATGGAACTAGTCAAACGGTCTCAAGACCGTTAAGAGGTTAACCAAACAACCTCAAGACCACTTGAGGTCAGGTCATGACATGGCTAAGTGGTGATTCAATGATTTCAATAGAATTAGTCCTACAATGTCAACAATTGAAGGTATCTCAATTTCAAACCCTAATTCAATTAGGTTAAAACCCTAATTGATGGTTTCTTGAATTTAAAACCCTAATTGATGGTTCAATTGAAGGGTGATTTAATGGTTCAATTGATATGTGGATTCAACTGGTGAAACCCTGAAATCGATTTAGCTGATGGATATCTTTTTGGTCCATTCGGTTTTGAGAGGGCTTGGACCACACGGTCTTAAGACCGTTTGAGTCCAAACGATCTCAAGACCATTTAGGATCAAACGATCTCAAAACCATTTGGGACCAAACAGTCTCAAATCGTTTGGAGACCCAAGTTCATTCGAATTCAAAATGTTTTGTCTAAACGGTTTTATATGTCCAATCGGTTTCAACTTTATTTGGCTAAACGGTTTCAAACCAATTGGATGGCCAATGTAATCAAGACTATTTGGAGGTCTAAATGGTCTTAGACCATTTGGAGGTTATTTTAGTAAGACCGTTCAGAGTCTAATTGGTCAAGATCGTTGGGGACTAAGTGACCAAGACTATTTGGGATTTCATTAATCAAAATTGTTTGAATGTATAAGGTGATTGAAGGTCTATCAACTACTTGATTATTTATGATGAAAATCAATGACTATTATAATGGTTGTACCTTTAAGGTACTAGAGTGATCGGTACCCTTAGCGGGGTTAACTTTTGATGCATATAAATGCAATAGTCCAATACATTATTATAACCCTAATTACATGTATTAGAATAAAGAATAGACTCAATTTGATTAAGATTGGAGTAGAGAACATCCTAGAGAGGATGAGAAAGAGAAATTCATACATGTATAACAATCATGTAGCATTCAAGCCCAACACATTCAAAATGAATGGGATATATAGTTAGGTTATGATCCTTAATAAAGAGATCATAAAACTCTAATTGAATTGATTGATGAACTTAAACCCTAATTTAGGGCAATATTGAGTGAAACCCTAATCTAGGGGAATGATGTGATCCTAATATAAGATAATGACATGAGAAACCCTAATTCTGGGTATTTTATTATAAACCCTAATTGAGATGAATAGTAAACCCTAATTTGGGGAAAAGTTGTAAGGAACCCTAATTCAGGGTAATGATGTGTAAATCCCTAATGTAGGGTAATGCTATGTGAAACCTTAACACAAGGTAATGTTATGTGAAACCCTAATGCAGGATAATGCTATGTGAAACCCTAATACATGGTGATGCTATGTGAAACCCTAATACAGGGTGATGCTATGTGAAACCCTAATACACGGTGATGCTATGTGAAATTCTAACACAGAGTGATTCTATGTGAAGCTCAAAGACTGAGTGATGAGTTATGAATGTAATAGGAAAACCCTTGTATTGCATGGTACTGATATATAACGGATATAATTGTTATCATGAGTACTAATCATGCATGTATTATGAGAAGATGAACATAGCCAGGTATGAGCTATGATTTTTCTTTTATTAAAGTTATTAATAAGCCATAATATGCCTTGTTGCCTACTAAGAGGTAACAAGAGGTAAAATTAGTCTTGTGTGCTATGTAGAATGCTTGTGTAGCAAGATTCATGATTACCTTGGTCAGATGACCAGAAGGTATTAAGTTACCTGAAAGTGGTAACAAGTATCCTATGAACCATATTCTATAATCAAGATGATGAACTTGTTAAGAAATAGAAATGTACCTGATGAGATGAGGGATTAAGATCCCAAAACTTTATTAAAAGAGTATTGCTACTGGCCATGACTCCACAATACAATACCAAGCATTAGCTGTGTGATCTAAGACTAAAGAGAGTATATTTTACGGCTATAACTCTATAGCAAAGATGTCAATATACCCTGGCAAGCCTTCATATGCTTTGTTGCTTAGTGAGAGGTAACCTGAAATTAATGAGCCATGTGTGCCATATGATGTTTTAATTATTGAAATTGTTTATGGGCTTCATAAGCTATAATATGCCTTGTTGCCTATTAAGGGGTAACAAGAGGTGATATGAGCTTTGTAAACTGTGTGGAATGCTTGTGTAGCAAGAATCATAATTTCCTTGGTCAGATGACTTGAAGGTATTAGGTACTTTATAAGTGGTAACAAGTGTTCTATGATAAACTAAAGGTTGAATACCCATGATAAAGGGTTGATGTTACTCTGTTTACTAGATCCTAGAAGGATCAATGTTATACATGTGTTTTTAACTTCTTATGGTATAAATGACAGTCTACTTTATCAAGTTATAGCTGAAATGCTTTGAATAAGAATATTTCTCTAATTGGTTTAGAGATTGAACTAGCTGCTGTTAAATATAAATTTCATCTGCTCAGTGTTAATCCAATAACTGCAATAATAATATGCTTGGCAGAGAGTTATATCTCTCCCTGGGGAAATTTACAATTTTCTCACCCCCGTGGGATCCAAATTTTTAGGTGGATGCGAACGAGGAGGTAGGAACCCTTCATTAGGTGAAGGACAACAGTAGCACCAGGAATAGTAGTGAATTCTCAGGCGGAGACACTGGCTATCAAGTCTTGTATATGTGTGAATAGAGTCCTATCTGTCGTCTCTGTACTCTCAGGTCCTCGGAGTCCGTAGTTGGTTTTAATGAATCGATCTGAGATTTTGGCTTGATGCCTCAATGTTCTTATGATGTCTGTATACAGTTTAATAGAACAGTTGATGTTGTAATCCTTGAGATGATATGATACACGATATGTGCTAGTGAAACAGAATGAAATCAAGTTACTTTGGTTCTTTTCGAAAGAGTTGTCCTTTGTGGATCTCTTTGAAAAAGGTTTTAATTTTTAGTGATTTTCAGTAATCTTCTGCTAACGAACGCTTTCTCTTAAGTAAATTATGCTTTTGTGATCGGTGTGCTACAACTGACCCAACAGATGCTGACTTATGGTTGACTGAGCTGGAGAAGGATTTCAGAATCCTCAATATCCCGGAAGCCGAAAAGGTGAGACATGAAATGTACCTTTGAAAAGGGAGTGCTGGCCACTGGTGGACAATAGAAGAGGGCAAGAGGCCAGGTGTCGATGTCAGATGAGAAGAATTCCGACGAGAATTCGTCACTAGATACTTCCCCAAGACTTACCTAGATGAAAAGATATCTCAGTTTGAGAAGATAAGACAAGGACATATGAACATTACCGAGTATGAGGCATAGTTTGTGGAGCTTTTGTGGTTCTGTCTACATATGGCAGCTACTGATGAGGAAAGAATTCGGCATTTATAGAAGGGGTTGAATGCTGAATTGACCACTCTTGTGTCTACTTTTGAGAACAGGAAGAGGTTTGCCACATTTGTGGAGTATGTCAGACGAATAGAGAGGTCTATGATCGAGAAGTGACAAACTAGTGGTAAGAATGTGTACACTCAGTTTCAAGGAAAAAGGTTGGAGGACTTTAAGAAGCCAAGGTTTTCTGCATCGACAACACCATCAAGATTCAATACCCAGACGCAATGGACGTCAACATAGCATCAACATAGGTGACTGTACCTCATAAACCCTATCTTGAGACCAGGATTGTCATCAGTGTAGACAAGTGGGACATCTGGCAAGGGATTGTCCAATCGGGAACACAATGGTGACTCAACCCCACAGGCAGAGTCAGCAAGTCTCTCAGAGGAGGCAGTTTTCGAGTGGCACTCGAGGACGTGGGCAAGCATCCCAAGCTGGTTCGTCGGCACCCAACAACCGAGCACCAGGTCAACAGCAAGCAATGGCTAGATTCTATGTGATGAATCAACCTGAAGAAGTAGTTAACCCACAGGTTGTGACAGGTCAGATGAAACTATTTTATTATGATATGTCTTCATCCTGCTTCGTATATGTTTTAATTGATATGGGTGCTATGCATTCCTTCATCACTAGAGAAGTGATTCTTGACTGCAATATGACAGTTTGTCATAGGGTAGAGAGTTTGTTATTAGAAACCCCTTTGCTTGGATCTGTAGTGTTGCGGGAGGTGTGTTCTCCCTACACTCTTTCCTTTTCTGAACATCACATTCAGGTGGATCTTATACCACTTGAGATGCATGAGTTTGATATAATTCTTGGAATGGACACCCTAGAAAAGTATAAGGTTCTCTTGGATTGTGATTCCAAGCAGGTTGTGTTCACAAATGATAGTGATACATGGATCTTTTAGGGAGACAGAAAGATTCTTCCAACCTATCTTGTATCAGCTATGGTAGCTGAGAAGCTGATGAGACAAGGAGGCTTTGCATTCTTGTCACATGTTGTAGACACCACAATGGAGAGCTCTAATCTTTCTGAAGTTCCGATAGTTAGGGAGTTTGAAGATGTTATTCTTGAGGAACTTCCAAGTATTCCTCCGCCCCAAGAAATTGATTTTGAGATTAATCTAATCCTGGGCACATAGCCAATAGCACAAACACCATATAGAATGGCACCTACTGAGATGGCAGAGCTCAAGAAACAGTTGCAGGAGTTACGTGAGAAAGGTTTTATCTGACTGAGTACTTCACCATGGGGTGCTCTGGTTCTCGTTGTTAAGAAGAAGAATGGGTCTATGCGATTATGCATCGACTATAGGCAGTTAAATAAGGTAACTATAAATAATAAGTATCCTCTGCCAAGGATCGATGACCTATTTGATCATTTGTGTGCTGCAACTATCTTTTCTAAGATAGATCTGAGGTCGGGATATCATCAATTGCATATTAAGGAGAGTGACATACCTAAGTCTACCATCAGAACAAGGTATGGTCACTATGAGTTTATAGTTATGTCGTTTGGACTAACTAATGCACCAGCTGCATTCATGGAACTCATGAATAGAATCTTCCGGCCTTTTCTTGATCAGTTCATAGTAGTCTTCATAGATGACATCTTGATATACAGTAGAGATGCTCAACAGCATGAGAAACACCTCCATCAGGCTTTAACTTTGCTAAGAGAACATAAGTTGTATGCTAAGTTTAGCAAGTGTGAGTTCTGGTTACCAGAAGTTTCTTTTCTAGGACATGTAATATCTACCTCAAGTACTTGTGTTGATCCTAAGAAGGTGGAATCTATCCTACAATGGGAACAGCCAAAGACACTGACAGAGATACGTAGTTTCCTAGGTTTGGCAGGTTATTACAAGAGGTTTATTAAGAACTTCAATTCTATAGCTTTACCCCTAACCAAGATGACCAGGAAGGAGGTTCCTTTTGTCTGGAATGACAAGTGTCAACATTCTTTCCAGTCGTTGAAAGAAAAGTTAATGAGTGCACATGTGCTGGTGTTACCCGAACAAGGGAAGGGGTACATAGTTTTATGTGATGCATCTAAGAATGGTCTAGGATGTGTGTTGATGCAGGATAATCAAGTGATTTCTTTTGCTTCTCGACAGCTTAAGAAACACAAGGAGAATTATCTGACACATGATCTAGAACTAGTTGTTGGGGTCCATGCCTTGAAGATCTGGAGGCATTATCTTTATGGAGAAACATTCCAAATTTTCACAGACCATAAGAATTTAAAATATATCTTTTCACAACATGAGTTGAACATGAGACAACGTTGTTGGATGGAGTTAATCAAGGACTACAATTGTACAATTGATTATCATCCAGGGAAGGCTAATGTAGTGGTTGATGCACTAAGCAGGAAATCATCATCACCAGCCCTAGATAAAGCACAGTTGAACTCCTTAGTGTGCTTTAAAAAAGATATGCTTATCTCTATGGGGCAAAACAATATACAGCTTAAGGTATCTTTGTTAGTCGGGCTGTTAGCTAAGATTCAAGTGAAACCTACTCTGAGACAACAGATTAAAGAAGCACAGCAAGTTGATACTCTGATTCAGCAGATCAAGTCAGAGTATGGTAGTGAGAAATGGGATGGCTTTCATGAGTCAGAGGATCAGGTAGTCTGTTACCATGGTAGGATGGTGGTACCTGATGCCAATGACTTAAAGAAGTTAGTCTTGGAAGAAGCTCATTCTTTGATGTATGCAATGCATCCAGGGAGCACCAAAATGTATCATAACTTGAAAGATATGTATTGGTGTCCAAGATTGAAGAAAGATGTAGTTGAGTTTGTTATACAATGTCCGGTGTGTCAGCAGGTTAAAGCTGAACATCAAAAGCCCGCAAGAGCAATGCAACATTTGCCTATACCGCAGTGGAAATGGGATCATGTGACAATGGACTTTGTGGTTGGTTTTCCTAGAACAGCCAAAAGTCATGATTCCATTTGGGTGATAGTTGATAGGATGACTAAGACAAGACATTTCCTTCCTTTCAAAACAACCTATACTGCTGAGAAGCTTGCACAGATATATACAGATGAGATAGTGTGTTTACACAGGGTATCAGTTACAATTGTTTCTGATAGAGGTCCCCAGTTCATGAGTCATTTTTGGGAATGACTACATAAAGCTTTGGGTACGTAGTTAAGGTTTAGTACTGCCTTTCACCCACCCGAGCTGCATAAGTTGCATCCAATGTTCCATATCTCCATGCTGAGAAAATGTCATCCTGATATAGAGTTGGTTTTGCAACCTGTGGAGGTAGAATTAAATGATGACATAACATATGTTGAAGGACCTGTGATGATCCTTGATAAAAGAATTAAAAAGCTGAAAAAGAAAGACATATGTCTTGTGAAAGTTCTCTGGCATCACTGTGGCATTGAAGAAGCTACATGGGAACTAGAGGAAGAGACGAGGAGGAAATACCCTTCTCTTTTCTCTTGATGATTTTGGGGACGAAATCCCTGTTAGGGGTGGATAATTTGTAACATCCCTGACCTAGGTTATGCTTTAACCCTAGATATTTTGCTTAATAAAGTCAATTATATGCTTACTCTTATTTCCTAAAAAGTAATTAAGGCTCAAGAGGAGCTTATGTTTCAATTTCAGTCCTTTTTGAATGATGTTGAAAACAATGTTTTGCCTGTTTTGGACTAATGTGCAAATTACCCAAGTTGAGGGGTTAACTTGCAAATGTTACATGATAAAATGTTCCTCAAGTATTGAATCATCATAAGAATAAAAATGATGCAGAGGTATGGCTTGTGGCAGCCTGAGCACCAAGAAAGAGCTTGTTGAGCAATGTTGTGCATTAAAACCTAGTTTTCGTGTAATGTGCAAATTACCCAAAACCTAGGGTTAAATATGCAAACTACCACCTCTAGAGTGTCCCTCGTGTTTCGTGGCATCACGTAGAGACAATAAAATGAGAGGGGCATCTTATTTGAATCACTTTGGAGGAGAGAGAATCTTTATATTAAAATAATCAAGATTTAAGCATAATTGAAACCCTAATTCAAATTAATGCAAAAATAAATATATTAATTGAAGTGTCCTTCAACCAAAAATGTGTTGGTTGAAATTATATAAGAATGGATGTCTTTGTTCTATGCAAAGGCACCTAAATATCTAAAGTGAGTGAAGAGTCCACTCACATTAGTTAAAGAAAAAGTAATATCACCTCAATTTTGGATATTATTATTATATTGATTAAGGTGCTTAATTTGTCTTCTTTTAATTCATGGATAATGAAGAGGAATTACAAGGTGGGGAAGATGGCTTCGTATGAAAGGGATGGAGGGGATTATGTGGCACCAATTTTGGGAATTGAAGGAATTATTTATCACTTTCTCTCTCATCAAAATTCCCTTATATACATCCCATTTTCAACCCACATGAAAGGCTTTTCCGATCCCTTTTTCTTTCCTTGCTTTGGCCGTGCACAAAGGATCTTAGGAGCAATAGGAGGACGTGCCCCAAGTTGTAGGTAAGATCCATAGTCATCTTCAACCTTGATTTCATGGTGGAAATCAAAATTCAATGCTTAATTTCTTCTTTTCTTCATTCAATCTTCAACCTTAGCTATTCATTTCACTCAAAGACTTGAGAATGGACCTTGGACAGTTGAAAAAGCTTCATTCACCATTGAGGACGTGAAGATTGAAGCTTGGATTCAATTTTGAAGGTGGGTTATATAACTTGAACCCTTAAACATTGTTATTGATTTCATTCCTTTATCATATGTTGATTCTTCCTTCACTTTCATATTTCCTTTTGATTGGTTGTTGAATTAACCACAAAATCACAATGGATTTTGAAGGTTTCAAGCTTGAAGATGATGATGTCATCTTAAGCACACACCTCAACATAGAACATGTGCAAATGGTTTTGCTTTTTGGTGATCAAACAGTCTCAAGACCATTTGACACCAAACGGTCTCAAAAGGTCAAATAATGATGTGGTTGGATGATAATCCAATGGTTCCAATTAATTGAATGTTACAAAGGTTCCGTGTATGTATGGTCCACCAATTGCAAGCCCTAATCGATTGAATTGATTGAAACCCTAGTTGAGGGAATCAATTTCAAGGTTGATTGACCCAAACAGTCTCAAGACCGTTTGGAGGTCAATGGTTGATTGTGGTGGATGGTTGGAGATCCAAAGGCTACAATCTGATGTACTTTCAATAGTTCAATTAATGGATGGTTCCATGAGTACAAATCCTAAATCGATTTGATGTTGGAAACCTTAATTGGTCCATTCGGTTTCAAGACCGTTTGGAGAGCAAACAGTCTCAAACCGTTTAAAGTTCAATTGGTTTCAATAATGAGTTGCTCACGCGGTTTCAAACCGTTTGGAGATAATTATATTTTATTCAAATGGTCTCAAACCGGTTTAGAGCTTTTGAGATCAAGACCGTTTGATGGTCTAATGATCTTAATACCGTTTGAAGGTCTAGTACCTCAAGATCATTTGAAAGTCTAATTGACTTAAAACCTTTAAGTACTATTTAACCCCTTGTTTGTTAATGGTACATATCAAAGTTCAATCCAGTGGTTGTACCTCTAAAGTACTTAGGTGATTAGTTCCTTTAGAATGGTTAACCTTTGATGCTTATGGAAGAAATGACTTAATACACTATGTCAACTCTTCATTCAAGTTAATTAAATCTAATCAAGATTAAAGTAATTAATCTCCTAGAGAGGATGAGAGAGAGGAACTTATACATGAATGATAATCATGTAGTGATTAATCCTCAACACTCTCAACATGAATAAAATATGTAATTAGGATATGATCCTTGATAAAGAGATCATGAAACCCTAATTGAGAAGGATGATGAGCCCTAACCCTAATTTAGGGCAATGCTAGGTGTAACCCTAATCTGGGATGATGATATGAGAAATCCCAATTCAGGGTAATATAATGAAAAACCCTAATTTAAGGGAATGCTTCATGAAAACCCTAATTTTGGATAAAGCTACATGAAACCCTAATTTTAGGGGAAATGTTATAAGAAACCTTAATTCAAGGTAAGGATGTAATGTGAAACCCTAATATAGGGTAATGTGATATGAACCCTAATCTAGAGTGATGTTATGTATTACAAAACCCTAATTTGAAAACCTAGCCCTAATTTGTGTAAGGGTATGAGTAACTCTGATTGACATGAATTGGGAAACCCTAACCCTAATAAGGGTATAAGTGGCGTTACTTTGTATAGCATGGTGCTAAAATGTAATTGATATAACTGTTATCAAGTGTACCAACCATGCAAGTATCATGAGATGATGAGCATAGCCATATATGAGCTATGATGTTTCATTTATTATTGTTAATGGGCCTTGTGACCCATAACATGCTTTGTTTCCTAGTGAGAGGTAACAAGAGATGAAATGGGCTTTGTGAGCCATGTGAGATTCCTGTATTGCAAGTATCATGTTTGCCTTGGTCAGATGACCTGAAAGTATTAGTTACCTGATAAGTGGTAACAAGTGTTCTTTAATGAACTGAGGGTTTGAATACCCATTTTCTATAATCATAATGATGATTTTATTAAGGGATGAGAATACCCCTAATGAGATGAGGGATTGAGATCCCAATGCTTTATTAAAGGTTTGAACAGTATTTGATGGAACTATTACACATTCTTTCTAGCAACTAATATAATAACTGATGTTTGGAAACTTGTTGATGCTAAAAGAATATGGTAATACACTTAATTAATCAAGTGATATTATATAATGTAGTTTCCCTTACCACAGATCCATCAACGTCAGAATTTGCTGAATGGTGAAATGAGTTAAACACGGAGTGCATATTTTTGAATATTTGGGGGTAATTGGGCAATTATATCCTCATTCCCCATAGCAATGGCTGCAGGATATATCCTATATACGGGATTTGTTACGGACCATATCCCAGTATGAGTATGGATACGGGCCATGAATCCATGATATGATACCAGGCATTGGCTACGGGCCATAACCCTGAAGAGAGTATATGTTGCGGGCTATAACTCTATAGCGAAGATGCTAATATACCCTGGCAGGCTAATTGCAGTTTGACACGTGATGTCTCTGCCAAATAATCTTGTACTGACCGAGAAGGATGAGGTCTTGGAGTCCGGCTCTTCCATTGACCTTGTGTGGTACCGATGCTTTCCGTAATTGTGGTCGGTTGGAGTATGAGCAGTATACCTCATCTTCTCAGGGCTTAAGTATAATTGTAAAATGTAATCAATCGTGTAGCGTATTTGTTTAAGGTTGAAGTATGAGAATCATTGGTTGATGTTACTTTTCTTAGCTATCCTAGATGGATAAATGTTATACATGTTCTTCATATTCCTTAATGGATAAGTGATATGCTGATTTATTAAGTCACAGTTGAAATGCTTTGAATAAGAATATTGTTGTACTCTATTTATACATTGATTTATCTGCTGTTGAAAATACATGATTCCTCTGCTCAGCTTTATACTATTAAACTGCAATAATAATGTTTCTGGCTGAGAGTTATATCTCTCTCTGGGACAATTTCAATTGTCTCACCCCTCGTGGGATCCAACTTTTTAGGTAGACGCGGAAGGAGAGGCAGAAACCCTATAGCAGGGGAAGAGCAGTAGTAGCAATAGGGATAGCAGTGATATCCCAGGTGGAGACACTGGCTGCATGTCTTATATATAGAGTCCTATGTGTCGTATCGGTACTCTCAGGTCCTCGGAGTCCGTAGTTAGTTTAATTAAACGATCTGAGATTTTGGCTTGATGCCTAAATGTTTTTTTATGCTTCCTGTGTATAGTTTTAAACAGGGCAGTTGATGCTTATAATCCTCGAGAAGGAATGGTACAAGATATGTACTTGTGAACCAGAATGTAATTGAATTACTTTGGGTCTTTTTGAAAGAGTTTTCCATTGTATGGATCTCTTTGTAAATGGTTTTAATTTTTAGTGATTTTTAGTAATCCGCTGCTAATGATCGCTTCCGCTTAGTTAATGACATTTTGTTGGAACGCTTCACCACACAAATGGTCTCAGGCAATTGGTCTGTACTGAACTGTTTTAGAGACCGATTGGACTGACCAAATGGTCTTGAAGACCGATGGGATCCAAATGGTCTTGTAGATCTATGACCATACGGTCTGCAGTCCATCGGTCTCTGCTTCAAATAGTTTCTACTCCAACTGGTCTTGAGTCCAAAGGGTTTGGAGATGCAAACGGTCTTGAAGACTGATGGGTTCCAATCGGTCTTGATTCCAACCGGTATTGAGGACCGATGAGGCTTGCACGGTCTTGCTGATCCAAACAGTTTTGATTAATATCCTCCAACCGGTCTTGGAAACTGTTTGATGGTTAAACAGTCTTGGAGACCGTTTGAAGGCCAAACGGTCTTGAAACCGTATGCCGTCAAATGGTCTTGAAACTGTATGGATGCTTGCACATTCTTGCTAATCAAATGGTGTTCTCTTTATTGATCGATCTTGGGGCCAAACGGTCTTGTGGGTGCCTGGCCTATCGGTCTTGAGACCATATGGCGCCAAACGGTCTAGAAACCATATGTCTCAAAACGGTCTTGAAACCGTATGGATGACTGGTTGAGATCATTTGGGGTCGAGACCGTTTGGTCAAAACCATTTGGTCAATACCAAGGATGAGAAGTTCTTGAGTGAATTTCAATGTGATGGTTGAACCTCATCACAACCTGCACATGATCAATATAAATCTAGTCAATAATCTTGATAATTGAATTAGTTAAGAATTCTTGTATTTTGTGAGATTTAGGAGATGATATCAAAAGTATTGAATCGAATTGGTCCCAAAAAGGCGATTGAAAATCATGATGAATATGCATTCATCAGAATACCACAAACTTAAACGTTGCTTGTCCTCGAGTAACACAAAATCTGAAACAGTCGTCAAATGAACACTTTCAACTTGTGTGGTTGCCTCATCTTCACATCACGATTGTTTTCTTTCTGCTCATTATGACTAAGTATCTCAACCTTCTGAGACCACTGAACACATCTTACTGTATCTTCGTTCCTGAGTTTGTTTTCCAATATCACTTCATCTTCACTTTCTCCAACAACAAGCATGTCAAAGAGTTTTGTAAGAGTCCAGAGATACCCGTAGAACAACAAGAGTGCACCTAGTCTAACACTGGTGTTTTTCAGGGTAGTGGAGGCATTCATTGTGCCATCAGGTAGAAAGTGGAGTGAATGGTGGTATGGAAAGAAGAAATAAATCTCTCCTCTATTTGATTTGAGATTTTTATTATATAATTTGCAATTTCATTTATTGCATTTTTTTTGTGTGAATCTCTCCTCTATTCGACTCGAGATTGCATTTATTAGTGTGCATTTTGGCATCATTTCTTGGTGGTACGCCCCTATTAATTTGCGAGGGGTATGGAAGAAGCGAATATAGAGGGAAGTGGTGTGCCACCCCAAACTTAGGGTTTGACACTATTTTGTTTATTTTTGTTTCTTTTTTATGGATGGAGGGATACGAAGATGATAGAAGAAGTGTAGAAGAGAGTTCAGATCAGAATGCAACTTGATTTACAATTTCGTGCACTGGGTTGTTCTCTTTATCATACTCTGCTCAAATAATGACTTGATGAGGATCGGATGGGGATTCCATGTGATTGTTCCACTAGTCAGTTAGGAAGCACGACATGTTTGATCCCTATCAGTTTGACAGACACTTGTCATTTTTGCATAAAGATCATGATGTTAGGAATCATAAGCTTCACGGGATGATTTCAATCAAAAGGCAAGTTTTCAGAAGAAGGTCCTTTTGAGGATTTTCTTCGAATAAGGAGGGTATAATGATTCAAAATGCATAAAAATTGAAGCGAAAAGTGTCAAAACTTCATTCAGTATCTGTTCAAATTTCTTTGGAAAACTTCCGATTTTGAAAATTTTGAAAGTTTTGGTCAAAAAAGCAACGATGAAATCTTAAGTCTGAATTAGATGAGTGAAGGTGGAAATTAAGATACGTACCACCAACTCTCCACCCTGAACTTAGAAATTTGCTCAACCCGAGAAAACTCAAAATCTGAGATGGAGGGGGAAGTTCATGCCATTTGGACCATCAAATGCGGTTGTGTTCCAATCAGCGTCCGTCCTTCATCTGAAAATATTAAAAATAAAAACCAATCAGAACTCAAGATGGCATCTCACGATGCAATTTTTATTTGGTGCAAAATTATCTAAAAAGTAAAAACAAAATTAGGCAAAATTTAAAATTGAAACTAAGTACAAATTTATTGATTGGGTTGCCTCTCTACAAGGGCCTTTGTTTTACGTCGATGGCTCGACTTGGTTTCTTCAACTTTCATGGTGAATACATTGGATTGGTGAGTTCCAGTATTGCTTCGGTGACTGTGTCGGCTGAGGTGAAATATATCTTCAATCATTGACCATTTGCCACGCATTCGTCTGACTTTTCACTCTGTAAAGAAAAAGCACCATGTGGGGAGATGCTCTTGACGATGTAAGGTCCTAACCAACGGGAATGGAGTTTTCCTGGGAATAACCTTAGTCTTGAGTTGAACAAAACAATTTGGTCTCCCACTTGAATGTCCTTCCTGTTGAGATGACCATTGTGCCACAACTTTGTACGTTCTTTATAGATTCTAGCATTCTCATAAGTTGTCATTTGGAGTTCTTCCAGCTCCTAGAGTTGCATAATCCTGGCTTGGCCTACTTATTTTATATCAAAATTCAGTTGTTTTATTGCCCACCATGCCTTGTGTTCTGATTCTACCGGCAGGTGGCATGACTTTCCATAGATAAGTCGAAAAGGAGTAGTCCCAAGGGGAGTTTTAAAAGTAGTTCGGTAGGCCCACAAGGCATCATTGATTTTTACTGACCAATCTTTCTGATTGTGGCCTATAGCCTTTTCCAAAATAGTCTTGAGTTGATGGTTAGAAACCTCTACCTGTCCACTGGTTTGTGGAGGGTAGGGTGAGGCTACCTTGTGAGTTACAACATATTTCCTCAGCAATGCTTCAAGCTTTTTTTCTAGGAAATGAGTACCTCCGTCGGAAATCACAGTGCGTGGGACTTCGAATCGGGGGAAAATAATATCTTTGAACATCTTGATGATTGGTTTAGAATCACTAGTGACAGTCGGTATGGCTTCAACCCATTTTGAGACGTAATCTACCACCACTAGGATGTACAAAAATCCATGAGAAGATGGGAATGGGCCCATGTAGTCCACACCCCAAGCATCAAATATCTCTACTTCTTGCCATAAGTTCAGTGGCATCTCATCTCTTTTGGTTATGTTACCCATTCTCTGGCACTTGTCACATGATTAAACAAAGTTTAGGAATCTTTGGATATGGTTGGCCAAAAGAATCCACATTGTAAAACTTTCAAGGCAGTTTTCCTAGGGCTCATATGGCCACCAACTGGTCCTGAGTGACATTGCTCCAAAATAAGTTGAGCTTCTTCTTCGGTGATACATTGTCTATATAGGCCATCTACACAGAGCTTGAAGAGGTACGGCTCATCCCAGTGATATTTCTTCACATCATGCAAGAATTTCTTTAGAGCATTTCCGGTGCATTCGGGGTGAATGATACCCGCAACCAGGTAGTTCACAAAGTCCGTGTACCAAGGGATAGCTTTGGAAACTTTCATAAGCTGGTCGTCTGGAAGAGAATTGTTGATGGGGATCTTCTCAGTTTCCAGGGCATGGATACGACTGAGGTGGTCTGCCACGACATTCTCTGTACCTTTCTTGTCTCTTATCTCCAAATCAAACTCTTGTAAGAGGAGAATCCATCTAATTAACCTAGTTTTAGCATCTTTCTTTGCTAAGAGATGATGTATATCGGCATGATCTGTGTAGACAATGACTTTTGAACCAATGAGGTAAGATTTGAACTTGTCAAAGGCATACACGACTGTAAGGAGTTCTTTCTCGGTAGTAGCATAATTCCTCTGAGCTTCATCAAGTGTTTTTGATGCATAGTAGATCACATAATGTTTCTTTTCTATACATTGGCCCAGCACAACACCCACAACATAATCACTGGCATCACACATAATTTCAAATGGGTGATCCCAATTGGGAGCTCTAATGATGGGTGTTGTTGTAAGATCAAGCTTTAGGTTGTTGAAACTTTTAACACATTCTCCGCAAAATTGAACTCAACATCCTTTAGTAACAAATTCTTCATCAGCATGGTTATCTTGGAGAAATATTTTATAAACCGTATGTAAAAACCTGCATGACCCAGGAATGCATGAACTTCTCTTATATTCGTTGGAATTGTGAGTTTGGAAATCACTTCAATTTATACCCTATCCACTTTGATTCCTCGATTGCTGACTCTATGACCAAGTACAATGCCTTCCTTCACCATAAAGTGACACTTCTCCCAATTCAACACAAGATGTGCTTCTTTACACCGTTTAAGGACAAGGGAGAGGTGCTTTAGGAACGAGTCATAAGAATCTCCATATACAGAAAAATCATTCATAAAGACTTCCATGATAGTCTCAGTTAGACCAGTGAAAATAGCTGCCATGCAACGTTGGAAAGTTGCAGGTGCATTACAGAGACCGAACGACATCCTTCTAAAGGCATATGTTCCAAATGAGCAAGTAAAGATTGTTTTCTCTTGGTCATCCGGATGTATGGGTATTTGACATAATCCAGAGTAACCATCGAGGTAACAAAATTATTCTTGATGAGCCAATCTTTCTAAGACTTGATCAAGAAATGGCATCAGAAAATGATCCTTTCGTGTTGCTTTGTTCAACTTCCTATAATCAATGCACATCCTCCACCCTGTGACTGTTTGAGTGGGGATGAGTTCATTGTCTTCATTTTGAATCACAGTAGTTCCACCTTTCTTCGGGACCACATGCATGGGGCTTACCCATGGTGAATCCGATATCAGATAGATTATCCCCATAGTGAGCAATTTAATGACTTCACGGCAGACTACTTCCTTCATATTTGGAT
This sequence comes from Alisma plantago-aquatica, assembly GCA_963693085.1. NCBI lineage: Eukaryota > Viridiplantae > Streptophyta > Magnoliopsida > Alismatales > Alismataceae > Alisma > Alisma plantago-aquatica. The sequence continues at coordinate 44,238,155 of OY856413.1, forward strand.
TCAATTTGTGTTGATGTTCAATAGTAGGCTTGTGATCTTCCATCATAGGGATTTTATGCATGCACAATGCTTGACTAACCCCAATGAGGTCTCTCATCTTGTAGCCTATTGCTTTCCTTCTTTCCTTTAATTCCTTCAAAAGTTTATCTTCTTGTTCAGCTGTTAGATCTGAATTTATGATGACGGGGTAGACCTTGAGTTCATCTAGAAACATGTATTTCTATCCTTCCAGGAGGGGCTTTATTTCAGGAGCTTGTGGCTTTTCACAAGCTTCTTCAGTAACATCCACTGCTTTTAGTTCCTCAACCTTGGCTTCACGATATTCTTTAGCAGCATCGAGGTGGAAAACACAACTTTTCGCTTGTTCGTCATCTGAACTTTCTGCATTCGGATTAGTAAGGGTCATCCCTAAAGGATCTTCTTGTTCATAATCTTCCTGTGTGAGGAGCGACATCTTCTCTATGCATTCAATTATGTAGAATTCTTCTTGCATACTTGGTTTTCTCATGCTTTCAAAAACTTTAAACTCAAGGGTTTCCTTACCTAATCGGAGTAGCAAAGTTCCTGCTTCAACATCAATTAGGGCTCTTATAGTGGCGAGGAATGGACGTCCAAAGATGAGGGAGTATCTGGTGTCTTCCTTTATGTCCATGATGACAAAGTCACAAGGGACGTAGGAATCTTTGCCAACCTTGACAGGGACATCCTCAATGATTCCTAAGGGTAGAGTCACGGTGTTATCTGCAAGTTGTATGGTCATGCCAGTTGGGAGCAGTTCAATAAACCCTAGCCTCTTATAAAGTCTAAGTGGCATGATGTAAATGCTAGCACCAAGATCTTCCAATCCTTTCTTACATGAGGAATCACCGATATGACATGAAATCCCAAAAGATCCTGGATCTTTCTGCTTCTTAGGCATCTTACTCAGGATGATATCATAAGTAGTTCTTGCTAACTTCACTATCTCATATTTTTCGGTTATGTATTTCCATGTCAGAAGTGACTTCAAATACTTTGTCCAGGCTAGTATCTCAGCCAGCGCATCAAGAAAGGGTATATCAACATGGAGTTTCTTCATGGCTTCTTTGAACTTGTTGAATCGAGTGTCAAACTTTGTCTTCCTTAAACGAGCTGGGAAAGGTATACGAGGCTTGTACACTGGTACTTCTGGCTCTGGTGTTTATGGTTATGCATTAGTAGGTTTTTCAGAACTTGGCTCGACTATCTTATCAGCAATCACTGGTTCTTTTGGTTGAGGCTCATGTGTTTTAGAGTCTTGAACAATCATCGGTTCATCCTTGTTAGTAGTAACCACAAATGTCTTAATAGGGGGATTTGAATAGTCTTTTCCAGACCTAGTGGTGATAGCCTTCAGTTTCTCTGGGTGCTTAGGATTGTTTTCTGGCTGGCCAGCAAAGGTTCCAACAGGTGGCTTCATACTAGCTACTAGTTGTGCTAGTTGTGATTCAACAGCTTTCTGATGGGCTTGCTGGTTAGCTATCATAGTTTATTGGCTAGCTATCAATGTTTGTTGCGATTGTAACATCTTTTCAATGGCAGATAGCTTGTCATCGGGAGAGTTGGGGCTAGCTTGTTGCCCTTGTTGTTGGTTCTGGTAAGGGACTTGGTTGGGGTTTTGAAATTGAGAATTGTCCTGATAATTGTTGAAGTTCCTATTTTGAAAGTTTCCCCTAAAATTTCCTTGATTCCTGAAATTTTTTTGTTGATTATACTAGAATCCTGGTGGTCCTCGTTGTTGATTGTTTGAACCAAGTTTTCATGAATTTTCTGCTCCTAAAGGATTTCCATATTGAAAACTTAGATGGTTCCTATTCTGATTTGGATTGTAATATCCTTGACCAGGGATGGTGTTGACGGCATTGAGATTTCCATTTGACCATTATCTCCTTGTCCATAAGCATTGCTTATAACCACATCATATAGAACATTGCATGCTAAAGTGGAACGATCGGTACCTTAAAGTGCTTCACAGAAAAATGAAGTTGACTTGATCTATTCTTGTTACTGAGGGGGTGAACTCCCTCATCCAAATGTAGCAAGGGATGATTCGATATGATCTTTCTTGGCAACTAAGAGTTTGAGGATATCAGCGATAGACTTGTATTCTAGAATAACTTTAGCCATGACTACCTTCAATACTCCTTTGCCTACATATCTACCCCAATTAGCTTTATTTTCAACTGCAAGGGTGACAACTCTCCATGTGCTGTCATAACTCTGACGCATGAAGTTTCCTCCAGATGAGGAGTCTAAAAACCCCTTGATATCATCGTCCAAACCCCTATAGAAGATTTCAATAAGCTGATTCTTAGGGATTCCATGGTGTGGACATTTGCGTAGAAGATCTTTGTACCTTTCCCATGCTCCAGCAAGGGTTTCTCCAGGGGCTTGAGTGAACATTGTTATCCGACCCCTAATTTCATAGGTGAGAGAAGGAGGGTAAATTTTTTCCAGAAAAACATTTTGCAATTGTTCCCATGTAGTGATAGGCTCACATTGCAAAGAGTTGTACCAACTTATAGCTCGATCAACAAGTGAATACTTGAAAAGACTGAGTCTAATGGCATGGTCAGACACTCCATTTTTCTTTGTCATAGCATCTAGATCAATAAACCTCAGAAGATGTTCTTGTCTATCTTCTCCTTGTTTACCATAGAATGGGTTATTTTGAATTAGGGTGATCCAATTTGCTCGTATCTCAAAATTTGGATCATGGATGGGAGGAGGTTGAACTGGGTGATGAACATCGGCAACTTTAGGGATTGAGAACTCCCTAAGATCCTTTTGCAGTTCTGCTTCTTGCGCTGCTTCTTGTGCTGCTAGGATTTCTTCTTGAACTACGGCTTTGGCTTCTTGCATGAGCCTTTCTCTCTATGCATTGATGGCTTGAGCCACCCTTCGGGCTATTTCCTCTTCTTGATCCATTCTTTCTTGGTTCTCTCTATTTTGACGATGAAAGGTTCTGTCTATCTCCAGATCAAAGCTGGCGGTGAGTCTGGGACTATTCAAACGGTGCATACACTAGTCTTGGGGGTACCTAAAATAGAAAGATTTTGAAAGTGAGATCCACGGATTTGAGTCAAATTCAAGTAGATGATCAAAAATTATCAAACAAAAAAAATCCTAGATTAGCCTTAAAAGAACTAGATTTGACTAACTGATTTTGTTGTCCCCGGCAACAGTGCCAGAATTTGACGTGGTATTTTATCGCACTAACAAATTCACTCAGGGTTGAAATCCCTGAGCTTTTTCCAAAACATTGTGCAATAATACCACCTACAAGTAGGGGTGAGAAAATAATGGTCCAGACCACAAAACCGGACCGGAATGCTCAATTCGGTCCGGTCCGGTCCATTTTGAGTTCGGTCCGATCTGTGGTCTGGGAATTGCGATAAGTTCGGTCTTTGGTCCGGTCTGGTGCGGTACAGTCCAAAACCGGTTCGGACCGCAGATTGACTTTTGTATAAAATTCATATATATTTGAAGGTGTATTCTATAATAACTACAAATGAAGTACATATATAAGCACTACTAGTATAAATGTTTGATACTAAAGTTATATAATTGTTAGAAGTGACTAACATTATCAACTTTGTACAATTAAATAAGTTGTAAAACATGTAAAAAAGGCTGATTACGGTCCAAACGGTTTGGTCTGGTCCTGTCCTAGCACAAAACGGTCCGATCCTACCTTAAAACGGTCCGGTCTGCGGTCCGTATATTATTGAAACTCGGTCCGCGGTCTGGTCCGGTCCAGTTTTGTACTGATGCTCAGCCCTACCTGCAAGCGGACAGGTCTTATCACAGTATAGTTAAGGATCGAATCCCAAAGGACCACATTTTTAAGAATCTTTGTCAGTCGAATCTAGCACAAGTAAGACTAATATTTAATATGATTGATTAGGTTGTGCTTGATTAAACTAATTGCAAGAAAGTAAAAGAGAAGGATTAAATTTTATTCTAGATTAATGATATGGAATCGTTGGGATGGTCTCGGGTTTCACCACCACTACACATGAAAACACATCCAGTCATCAAACATCCAGGCAAGAATCTAACTATCCAAATGGAACTGTTGTGAACCCTCCCTAAGGGATGATTAGGCCCGCGTAAGCATCCCCTTAGGCATCAGATTTCTCATCGCCATCCGGATCATGCACTTATGGTTCTAAAGATACAACATCCAACTGAGGCTGAGGTCCTCCTAAGGGATGTTTAGACCACAAAAGTGTCACCGCAGGCTAGATGGCTCGTCCTCTCGCGGATCATACACTTACGACCTCAAGGAATCCCTTTCTATTTCTAGTCAGGGAGTCAACCGTGCTAAATGTCAAGCAAGCAGGAGATTAGTCTACAAAAAAACATCGATGATTAACGAAGAAGATACAAAATCCAACTAAGGTTGTGACCCTCCCTAAGGGATGTTTAGTCCACAGAAGCATCATTGTAGGCTAGATGTCTCATCCCCTCACCGATCATACACTTATGACCTAAAGGAATCTCATTCTATTTCTAGTTTGAGAGTCTACCTCATTAATCAACATTCTACCCTACATATAGAAGTTTTCACAACATAGGGAAGAACAAGATGAAAGCAAACAAACAATCTACCTACAAACATTAACAATTAGCAATGAAATGAAAAGTTATGTACATTGACATGGAATGTTTAACAAAAGGACATGCTTGCATGGGCAACTGGGCTAGTCCTCGCACCCCAGTGAAAAGGAACTACTCACTCATGGTGCAAGAAACAAGAAGAATAAGAGAGAAGGAAGGTTCTGCCATGAGCATGGTGTAGAAGGTGGTCGCAGCTTGGTGAAGATGATGCGATCTTCTACATCGTGTCGGGGCAGATATGGACGAGTTGGAAGAACCACCAAGGTGGGCTAGGCAGACCTTCTTCTCCACATGCTTTCTCTTCTCAACCTCCTTGCTTGCACTAGGAGGAGGTGTGGGCGGCGTGGCTATGACTGAAGATGGTGGAGCGGTGGCGGAGTGGAAGGGAGACCGATTTTTTTGCTCAAGCAGCCTTTCAGTGGCCTGGAATCGATGCCCAAATGAGGACCCTTGTGGTCCTATTTATAGGCTTGGATGGGGTCATCACATTTTTGCTGTGAGTTTGCTCCAAACGGTTTGCTAGAACGGTCTGGAGCAAACGGTTTTAGAGACTGTTTGACATCCAAATGGTCTTGGCTTCTATCGGTCTCTGCCTCTGATCGGTCTCGAGTCTCTGTCCAAATGGTCTTGAAGACCAAACAGATCCAAACGGTCTCGAGCAATCGGTCTGTACTAAATGGTTTTGGAGACCGATTGGACTGACCAAACGGTCTTGAAGACTGATGGGATCCAAACGGTCTTGTAGATCTATGACCATACGGTCTGCAGTCCATCAGTCTCTGCTTCAAACAGTTTCTACTCCAACCGGTCCTGAGTCCAAATGGTTTGGAGATGCAAACGGTCTTGAAGACTGATGGGTTCCAATCGGTCTTGACTCCAACCGGTCTTGAGGACCGATGAGGCTTGCACGGTCTTGCTAATCCAAATGGTTTTGATTAATATCCTCCAACCGGTCTTAGAAACTGTTTGATGGCCAAATGGTCTTGGAGACCGTTTGATGGCCAAATGGTCTTGAAACTGTATGCTTCCAAATGGTCTTGAAACCATATGGATGCTTGTACGGTCTTTCTGATCAAACGGTCTTCGCTTTATTAATCGATCTTGGGGCCAAATGGTCTTACGGGTGCCTGACCTATTGGTCTTGAGACTGTATGGTGCCAAACGGCCTAAAACCATTTTATTCCAAATGGTCTTGAAACCGTATGGATGACTGGCTAAGATCGTTTGGGGTCAAGACCGTTTGGTCACGACCAAGGATGAGAGGTTCTTGAGTGAATTCCATGAGAGGTTCTTGAAGCATTAACACCCACCGGATAAGTCTGGGTTTTGCGTCTTGCTTCTGAATTAGATATCGTATGGCGGAGTGGTCGGTGTAGACAATGACCTTTGATCCAATTAGGTAGGAGCGAAATTTTTCGAATGCATAGATGATAGCTAAGAACTCCTTTTCCGTAGTGGTGTAGTTCTTTTGTGCTTCATCAAGAGTCTTAGACACATAGTATATAACTTAAGGCTTTTTATCAATTCTTTGTCCTAACACTGCTCCTATAGCATAGTCGCTGGCATCACACATTATTTCGAAGGGTTGCGACCAGTCAGGTTCTCTCAGGATAGGCGTAGAGACTAGAGCATTTTTTAAGGTTGTGAAGCTTTGTAGAAATTCTTGATCAAAATTGAACTCGGCGTCTTTTGTCAATAGTTGAGTCATGGGTTTTGCGATTTTTGAGAAATCTTTAATGAATCTTCGATAAAACCCGGCATGTCCCAAGAATGCTCTTACTCCTTTTACATCTTTTGGTGGTGACAATTTTGAGATGACATCAATTTTTGCCTTGCCTACCTCAATCCCTCTATCACTCACTCTATGTCCGAGGACGACACCTTCAGTTACCATAAAATGGCATTTTTCCCAATTTAAGATAAGGTTCGTTTCCTCGCATATTTGTAAGACTTGTCCAAGGTTTAGTAGACAGTTGTCAAAGGAATCACCGTAAAATAAAAAATCATCCATGAAAACTTCCATTATAGATTCTGTTAACCCTGCAAAAATAGCAGACATACAGCATTGGAAAGTAGCAGGTGCATTACACAGCCCGAATGGCATTCTTTTGAAGGCATAGGTCCCATAGGGACAAGTAAAAGTAGTTTTCTCTTGGTCTTCTGGGAGTATAGGGATTTGGTAGAACCCCGAATAACCATCTAGATAATAGAAGAACTTTTGATGGGCTAGGAGTTCAAGGACTTCGTCAATAAAAGGCAGAGGGTAGTGATCTTTTCATATTGATTTGTTTAATTTCCTGTAGTCGATGCACATCCTCCATCCTATCACAGTCCTTGTAAGCACTAGCTCATTTTTGTCATTTAGCACGACAGTAGTTCCTCCATTTTTGGGGACCACTTGGACAGGGCTGACCCATTGGGAGTCCAAAATTGGGTAGATGACACCGGCTTTCAGCAACTTGAGGACCTCAAGGCGAACTACTTCTTTAAGGTTGGGGTTTAGTTTCCTTTGGTGTTCTCTTGAAGGCTTAAATTCTTCTACCATGGGTAGTTTATGCATGCATAAGGCTGGGTTTATTCCTGTCAGGTCAGTTATTTTGTACCCAATGTCTTTCTTATGTTTCTTTAACTCAACGAGAAGTCGTTCTTCCTGGTCTTTCGTTAGAGTGGAACTGATGATTACTAGATATAGATTTTCTTTGTCCAAAAAGACGTGCTTAAATCCTTTCTGTAGGGTTTTCATCTCGGGGGCCTTAGGTACTTCCGTTGTTTCTAGAACAGCGACCGATTTGAGCTCCTCAAAAGTGACTGTAGGTGCTTCTTCAGCTTTCTCTAGATGTTGCAAGCATTGTTGAACCAATCCGTTGGCTGAGAATTTGACTTTTGTATTTATTAGGACGTTTTCTAACTCATCAGATGGTTCAAAATTTTCCAATTGGGACATTTGATGTATTGCATCTAAGAGAAAGACTTCATCTTGAATGTTGGGGCATTTCATGCTGTCGAGGACCCAGAACTGAATTGCTTCTTTTCCTAGTCTTAGAATGATCGTGCCAGCTTCAACATCAATAAGTGCCCTGGCTGTGGCGAGGAAGGGTCTGCCGAAAATTATTGGGTATCTTAAATCTTCCTTAATGTCCATAATGACGAAATCACACGGGACATAAGAATCCTTGCCTATCCTGACTGGAATGTCCTCAATAATTCCTAGAGGTGCGGTGATGGTGGAATCGGCTAACTGGATTGTCATCGTTGTGGGTAGCAAGTCAATGAAACCCAATCTTTTACACATGGAGTAGGGCATGATTGATATGCTAGTCCCTAAGTCAGCTAATCCTTTTTTGCTCGAGGCATTTCCAATACAGCACTGAATATCGAAAGAACCAGGGTCCTTCTTTTTCTTTGGCATCTTATTAAGAATGATATCGGAGGTGGTCTGAGCTAGTTTGACGGTCTCTTTCTCTTCAGTAATATACTTTCTTGATAGAAAGGTTTTCAGGTATTTAGCCCAAGCTGGTACTTCGGAGAGAGCGTCGAGGAGCGGGATGTCGATATAGAGTTTCTTCATCGTCTCCTTAAATCTTTGAAACCTAGTGTCCATTTTGGTCTCTCTCAATCTTCCCGGATATGGTATCCTAGGTTTATACTGTGGGATTTCTGGTTCTTTGGAAGCTTGTTCTTTTTCTTTTCCTTTCGCGTTCTCTGCGGACTTCTCAGGTTCTAGGTCTGGGCTTGCATTTGGAATGAGGACAGGTGTATCATCATCATCATGAGTGATTCTCGTAATTTCGTGAAGGGCACGTCCAGACCTGGTAGTGATGACATTCAATTTCTCTAGTCTATTTTGGTCATGTCTGGGGTTTGACTCAGGTTGTCCTGCTTAAGTGCCTGCTGGTGGCTTTAGTTGGGCAGCAATTTGTGCTAGTTGCGCCTCCACCTCCTTCTGCTGAGCTTGCTGATTGGCAAGCATGGTTTGTTGTGACTGTAGCATCTGCCTGATCATAGTCATCTCATCTGTTGGCTAGGAGGGGGCGTTTTTCTGAGTGAGTTGTTGTTGACCTTGATGTGGTTGTTGTGGGGGTGGTGCTAACTGAGGTTGTTGTGGTTCCTGCAAGTGAGGGTGCAATTGTGGGTGCAGAGGAGGATGATTATATTGATAGTAGGTGGAGGTATTTCAAGGGTAGTTGGCTCTTGGGAAGTTGTTTCTGAGGTTCCCTAGATTTTGGTTAAAGTTACCTTCGAATCCAGGTGGCAACCTATTGGAGGATCCGCCCTGTGTTTGATGTTGTGGGTTAGCAGTCCCTATAGGGTTCTCATATTGAAAACTGGGGTGGTTTCTTGGTTGATTTGTATTATAGTAAACTTTTCCCGGTATGGAATGAATGGAATTAACTTGTTCGGGCATATGATCTTTAGGTTGTTCAATGATTCATTCGTACTGCTGTTATGGTGGGTGTATATCCATCATCACATTGTAAAGCAGACCACATGACAAAGTAGGGTGATCAGATGCGTGACGGGCTTTACAAGTCCCTGTAGCAGCTTTAACCTGTTGGACTTGGGGGTTTTTCTTCTTATCATATTCTCCAAATGAAGTTTCAAGAGCCTGCTGTTTATGAGCTATAGTCTTTAAAGCTTCAGCAATAGCCTTCATTTCCATTGATTCCTCAGCTTTATAAACTTTGAGGGTTCCCTTGTCGGATGATCGCCCCCAATTGGATTGGTTCTCAGCTCCAAGTGTAACGATTTTCCAAGCATCCTCGTAGTTCTTCCTCATAAAATTTCCTCCAGATGAGGAATCCAGAAATTTCTTGATGTCATCACTCACCCCCCTATACAATGTTTCTATTAACTTATTTTGGGAGATGCCGTAATGAGGACACTTTCTTAGAAGCTCCTTGAATCTTTCCCATGCTTTTGCGAGTGATTCTCCAGGAAGTTGGGCAAAATGGTTGATTTTCCCCCTAATTTCGTAAGTTAACAAAGGGGGAAAAAACTTCTCTAGGAACTTTTCTTCCAAGGGAGCCCAGGTGGTGATGATTGGCTCCCTATCAAGCGAATTGTACCAGCTCAGAGCCCTTCCGGACAGAGTGAAATGGAAAAGATGTAGCATTATCGCATCAAGTGCAACTCCGGCTTGAGGGACAAGTCGGCAGAGTGCCTTGAACCTCTTCAAGTGATCCATGCAGTCATCTCCGGAACCACCAGAGAATGAGATGCCCTGATTGATTTGAATCCATTGTGTCCGGATCTCAAAGTTGGGTATGTTGATGATCGAAAGATGAACTGGATGATTGTCTACATAGTTCTTGGGGACGGCATAGTCCCTCAATTGCTTTTTTCTTAGCTCTAACTGGGCGGCTTGGTTAGCCGCTTCATTTTCAGCTCGGATGCAAGTCTGTTCTTCAGCTCGGATCTCTGCTTGAATCTGAGCACGAGTGTCAGCAATGAGTTGTGCTCTCTGAGCGGCTATGGCGGCATTGACCCTTTCCAATACTAATGTAGCTTGGCATTGATCTTCAGCCATTTGCCTAGCTCATTGGCAGTTCAGTCTGATACGGCGGTGGAAGCTTCTCTCTACCTCAGAGTCATACTCTGGATTAGGGGAGAATCTGAAGTTATGTGATGATTGCATACACGTCTTTTACCTGAGTAGAGAAAGAAACACACCTTTTAGATGATGTAGGAGATATGATGAATTCAATGAGATATGGACTAATGGTTAAAGGAAAGTGTAAAACCCTAATCAACTTGCAAGATAGTAAATGAAATTAAAATGTTCCATTTTCCTCGGCAATGGTGCCAATTTTTGATGGAGCTTCCACTTACGTGAAATTGCGTGCACCACTAAAAATCCTAAAGATAGTAAATCTTTAGGTTTAGCCTTGCTTATACTAGATTGAGAACTCCACCCACATATTCTAAGATACGTGGAAGTCTTATCGCAGTATAGTTAAGGGTCGAATCCACGGGACAACGGTCTTGATGAGATTAACAAGATGGAAAATGTTAGAATTTCACTTCACTCCTTAATAGTTGATATTTAGTCCAAATATTTGATTTTGTTGTTTTAAACTAAGTGAAAATAAAACAAAGAAAGAAAGTAAATTTTAGGTTGTAAGAAATGATAAGGAGCCACAAGGATGTGATCGGCTTTCACTGCCACTACACATGGATCAAAACATACAACATAAAACATAACCTGTAAAAAGAGTCTAAATAGTTAGTATCTTTGTAGAGTTAGCTTCCTTTCGGAGAACTAACTACAAGAAGTGTGGGAATGTTGTAATTCCAGCCATCCTCGAACGAATGGTCACCTACTTTACATCATTCCCTTCACAAAGTGTGTTCCTCGACTTATCAAGGTTGTACTTTCATATGTCAACTGATTCCATTTCATAGTATGAAAGTACAACAATGGAAGTGAGTTTACTCCACTTCTTGAGAAACACTCCTAGATACCGAAACAGATGCATGGTGGATACATGCATCAAGAACCAACATTCAATCAAGATTTGAATCTGATAGTACAAACGTAGACAATTCATACTAAAAGATAAAAGATAACACAAGTTGGTGATCAAGCAACAAGAATTCATTAAACGATTGATGTTGAACTGAAAAGAAAGTATATCTCTATTGCAAACTATGGATTACATTGCATGAAATGAAAACATGGGTAGTGGGGCTACTCCCCGCACCCTAGTGAAAGAGACTACTCGCTCATAGCTAGGATAAAGAAGGAGGCGAGAAGAGAGAGAGAGGACGTCATCCCCACAAAGGAGAGAGGAAAGTCAACCCCTTGGAAGGAGAAGGAATGACGATCTTCACACTTCACAGGTTTCTCGATGATGAGGTCTCCTCTTCCCACCTTCTTTGGTGAAGAGAGAGAAAGCAGCTTCAGGATGGAGCATGGATCTTAGACCGGCAGCCTTTGGGCGGAGATAAAGGTTGGAATAGCTCCAGAGTAGTAGAGGCAGCCTGTGGGCGTCTGAAACTTGATGTCTTTGGGAGGACCCCTTGGGTCTTATTTATAGGTCTTAAGTGAAGTCCAAACGGTTTTGTCAGTTTTGGGTCCAAACGGTCTTGAAGTTCGTTTGGACTCTGAGACCATTTGGGTCCCGAGACCGTTTGGACCCTGAGACCATTTGGACTCCGAGACCCTTTGGACTCTGAGACCGTTTGGACCCAAAGACCGTTTGGACCCCGAGACCGTTTGGACCCCGAGACCGTTTGGACTCCATGCGGTCTTGGGACCGGTTGGCTTCATGCGGTCTTGGGACCGGTTGGCTTCATGCGGTCTTGGGACCGTGTGACTCCATGCAGTCTTGGGACCGTGTGAGTCCATGCGGTCTTGGGACCGGTTGGCTGCATGTGGTCTTGGGACCGATTTGCTTCATGCGGTCTTGGGACCGTGTGAGTCCATGCGGTCTTGGGACCGGTTGGCTTCATGCGGTCTTGGGACCGTAAGAGTATTTTGTGATTTTTTTGTGTCTTTTTCTGTAAGTAAAAAGGAGAAAAGTTAATCTAATAGTATATTTGCAATAAAAGAGGATAGTTAGGGATTATGTCTAATTTATCTGAGAAAGAATGTGGAAAATTGAAGAATATTATTGAGATAACATCACAAAATTGGAGGTTATCACCCCCCCCAACTTAGAGTCTAGCTTGTCCTCAAGTTAGATAGAGCTGAGGCACGTAATGGCGAGGTGATTTTATTTTGTTAAGATTTCCATACTCTTGCTTCAATTCTAAACCTGAGATCTCCTAGGGTTGTATCAGAGCTTTTTGCTTGCCTTAACTCTTTCAGGTATTGAGAGTTGCTTGGATCTCAGGTTTCTTCCATATCTCATAGTCCGCATTGGGACCACTTTTTATTCAGTGCATGTCGTTGACTCTAATCAACTTTATACTTCTCTGAAAATCCTACCGGAAGCTAGAGTGGGTATGAGGGTTGGCTAAAGGCTTAATGTGTAACTCCCCCTTCAAGTGGGGGAGGGGTTGTCTATGCTTTTAGGATCTCACTACCGGGCATGATACATCTGCCTTCTTGAGGGTAGCTAAATGTACCGGCCGGGCGAGTCCTTTATCAGCCTTTCATATATTTAGATACCTTAGGGTTTCACTATCAGGCACGACACATCTGCCTTTGTGAGGGCAGCTCAATGTACCGGCCGGGCGAGACCTTCGTTGGCTCTTTATATAGATCCTTATTCATGGCACAACTCTCATAGTTTTATTTAAAACTCTGGCTTTTATTCGTAAACTCACAAGCTTAGGTTATGGGTTTTTTTTTTCAGGAAATTAATTGGGCGGCCAAGCCTCTTTTATTTGAAGATAAGAAAGTTGTTCTTAAAGTTTCTCGACATGCACTTATTTGGTTTCTATTTAGTGGTGCACTTGTAATACTTCTTGATATGGATTTCACATGATGTCCCTCCAATCCTTGAGAGTGATTGGCTTATTTCGGCCTTGATGCTGACCTGCGGAGAGTCAGATGTAGAAATCAAGAATAAGCATGAAAATTCAAGAGTGGAGATATTTTATTAATTCGCCATTACATCTGTAAGTGCTTTCTTGTTATTAGTTTTTGAGGACTAACTGGATTCTAAAGTAAGCTAGAGATGACTTTGTTCCAAGTGGGATGTTCTTTTTTATGTACGAGGTTTATTTTAACAGGGAAATTGCTTTTAAAACAAAAATTAAATGCACAAAGGAAGCTGTAAAATTTGTACAGAATTGAAAGAAAGTGTAGAAAGGGAAGAATTTGAAATGGATACCTCGCCCTTGTCCAGTGTACTCCCCCCCCAACTTATCACTCACTCTGTTCGTAGAGTTTCAAAGTGATAGTTTGAGAAGTACAAGGACAAGGGCATCAGGCTTCTGTTAGTCCTTTATTGGCACCATGTGAGTGAAGGAGATTAGCGGTGAACTATCCTCATAACACATGATAATCCACTTCTGTCATGTCCTCTATTGGTCTTCCAAGTACCATGATCGTGTATATCCAGTAGAGGACGTGGAAACCACAGTCGTTCGACTTGCGGAGCTGCTGTGGGCACTTGTGGCTGAAGGCGGGGCGATGAAAGTGTTCTTTGCCGTATGCCCGTGTATGCTTGCTGAGAAGGGCATGAAGTTGATTGGCACACTCCTTCACCACCTCCTCTGTAGGCGTTCTTGGTGTTGTAGTGTAATGTTGTTGATCTGGATTGTACTGGCTGTCGGAACTGTTGTATATGATTGTTGTTCCTTCATGAAGAGTTGTTGCCAACAACATCCAGTGTTCTGAATGAAGGAAAGGAAGCATGATAAACTTTAGAGTCGTATGTTGTAGGAAGGAAATGAATGCATCAGTCATTCCGAAGTTCTTTAGCTTTAGGAGATCGTCCTTCATATACATGGATGCCATATAGGTTGTAGGGTGATTTAGTCCGAGAAGAAATTGATAGGCGGCCATCAAACTTACGGATAGAGACCCTTTTGTCTGTACAGTTTCTCATAACGCGTCTGCCATGACCAAAATGTCACCGGACATGAAAACAAGGTCATCTTTCTCGGCGTAAAGCCTTGACATGACGAGACGAAGTTCATTGTCGGAGAGGCTTTTGCAAGCGCTGAGGTCGAAATTTGGGAATGTTGGTGAAATGGCAGACAGGGGGACCATTTGTGAAGATGATCTGTGAATTGTCGCCCCGGTTAGCAACTCGGTAACCCCTTCATCATCCGCCAGATTGAAAGAGTAAGGGTCCCATTTCTTCTGCTCGGGTACCTTGGCTGGCTGCTGTTTCTCCAACTCCTCTATTGTTTTCCTGAATGGCTGTTTTGGAGGACGTTGGATGGCCAAAAAAATATAGTGAGGAATGTCGGTAGGTTCCATGGTTGAGGAGATATCGGCGGCGATAGCGAAGGTGGCGGTGATAAGGACGATGGTGGTGATAGAAAAGGAAGTCGCGGCGGCGTCGAAGACGTCGACGATGGTAAAGACGGCGGTGGTGCACAGACAGAAGCACCGATGATGCGACATGCTGGTCTACCTTGCAGCAACGGGCGGATATGACGACGATAATGCGAGGAGAGGAGGTAACTGAGGTGCGATCACCGTGAAGACACACGGAACCGGGAAGGACGGTGGCGGAGAGAACCGGCATCGGGGGTTGCGCGGGAACGAGAGCAGAGATGGAATAGTGCACCGAGGGTTTTAGAAAGCTCGAGAGTCAAAAGAAGGGAGAATAGGGGTTATATTTATAGGAATCAGGGGTTGACCTTACAATTTCCCGAGGTCAAATGGTTTGAAGACCGTTTGGCCTCAAACGGTTTCAAGACCGTTTGGCTCCAAACAGTTTGAAGACCGTTTGGCAGGCTAAGGTTATTTTGATTTTTATATTTTTATATTTTTATGTTTTTATGTTTGTTTCATATTTTTATATTTTTATATTTTTATGTTTGTTTTGGTTATATGAATTTTATATTTTTAGATGATAAACTTAAGATGAACAAAGGAAATAGAAAACAAAGATTAAATGTGATACTCAGATCTTGGGTTGCCTCCCAAGTAGCGCCTGGGTTTTACGTCGTTGGCTCGACGAGGTTTTGATTTTGTTATGGTGGTGTTGTGGGGTCTCTGATCTCAATAGTCTGTCTCGGAATTTTGTCTGCTGGAGTATATTATTTCTTCAATCTATGGTCATTGACTGTCCTTTCCCCTCCATTGTCGTCAACAATTATGATGGCTCCAGTCGGGTATATATGTTTGATGGTGAAAGGCCCATACCACTTTGTGCGGAGTTTTACGGGGAACATTTTGAGCCTGGAGTTGAAAAGAAGGACTTTATCTCCAATGGCGATGTCTTTTCTTTTTAGATGATCGTTGTTCCACATCTTAGTTTGTTCATTGTAAATCCTGGCACTTTGATAAGCGGTCATTTGGAGCTCCTCTAGTTCTTGTAGTTGGAGTTGTCTATTTTCTCCGGTGCTTTTAAAATCAAAATTCAGTTGTTTAATGGCCCACCAAGCCTTATGTTCCAGTTCTACTAGAAGATGACATGATTTCCCATATACCAAACGGAACAGGATTGTTCCAATTGGTGTTTTATAAGCTGTTCGGTAAGCCCACAGGGCATCAGGAAGCTTGGTGGACCAGTCAGTGCGGTTGCTATTGACTATTTTTTCTAAGATTGCCTTCAGTTGTCTATTTGAAACTTCAACCTGACCACTGGTTTGTGAATGGTAAGGCGTGGCAACTTTATGGTTAACTCCATATTTCTTTAAGAGGGCTTCAAAGCTTCATTCCAGAAAATGGGTCCCTCCGTCAGATATGATAGTTTGGGGGACTCCAAATCTAGGAGAAATGATATCTTTAAACATTTTAATGACTAGTTTGGAATCGTTGGAAATTGTGGGTATAGCTTCTATCCATTTCGAGACATAATCTACTACAACCAATATGTAGGAGAAACCATATGAAGAAGGAAAGGGACCCATGTAGTCTATCCCCCACATGTCGAAAAGTTCGATCTCTTACCACATAGTGAGGGGCATTTCATTCCTTTTAGATATCCGCCAGAAAGTTGACATTTGTTGCATGATTTTACAAAATCATGGGAATCTTTTGCTATTGTTGGCCAAAAGAAACCCAATTGCAGAACTTTCATAGCGGTCTTTTTCGCACTCATGTGTCCCCCAGTGGGGTCGGAATGGCAATGCTCTAAGACAAGGGTAATCTCTTCTTCAGGTAAGCAGCGACGGAAAAGTCTGTCTGCGCATAGGCAAAAAAGGTAAGGTTCATCCCAGTAGTATTGCTTTACATCGTGGAGGAATTTCTTTTTGTCATGATGAGAGGCGGGAGGGTGGATGATTCTTGTAGCCAGATAATTTACTATGTCGGAATACCAAGGGAATCCATTGGTAACTTTCATTAGCTGGTCATCTGGAAGGGAGTCTCGGATAGGTACTTTATCTTCATCCTTGACTTCAATGTGGCTGAGGTGATCGGCGATGACGTTTTCCACTCTGCTTTTGTCTTTGATTTCTAAATCAAATTCTTGAAGCATTAACACCCATCAGATAAGTTTGGGTTTTGTGTCTTGCTTCTGAATTAGATATCGTATGGCGGAGTGGTCGGTGTAGACAATTAGCTTTGATCCAATCAGGTAGGAGTGGAATTTTTCAAATTCATAGATGATAGTTAGGAACTCCTTTCCCGTAGTGGTGTAGTTCTTTTGCGCTTCATCAAGAGTCTTAGACGCATAGTATATAACATAAGGCTTTTTTTCAATTCTTTGTCCTAACACTGCTCCTATAGCATAGTCACTTGCATCACACATTATTTCGAAGGGTTGCGACCAGTCAGGTGCTCTCAGGATAGGCACAGAGACTAGAGCATTTTTTAAGGTTGTGAAGCTTTGTAGACATTCTTGATCGAAATTGAACTCGGCGTCTTTTGTCAATAGTTGAGTCATGGGTTTTGCGATTTTTGAGAAATCTTTAATGAATCTTCAATAAAACTCGGCATGTCCCAAGAATGCTCTTACTCCTTTTACATCTTTTGGTGGTGACAATTTTGAGATCACATCGATTTTTGCCTTGTCTACCTCAATCCCTCTGTCACTCACTCTATGTCCGAGGACGACAGCTTCAGTTACCATAAAATGGCATTTTTCCCAATTTAAGATAAGGTTCGTTTCCTCGCATCTTTGTAAGGCTTGTCCAAGGTTGAGTAGACAGTTGTCAAAGGAATCACCGTAAACTGAAAAATCATCCATGAAAACTTCCATTATAGATTCCGTTAACCCTACAAAAATAGCAGACATACACCTTTGGAAAGTAGCAGCTGCATTGCACAGCCTGAATGACATTCTTCTGAAGGCATAGGTCCCAAAGGGACAAGTAAAAGTAGTTTTCTCTTGGTCTTCTGGGTGTATATGGATTTGGTAGAACCCGGAGTAACCATCTAGATAATAGAAGAACTTTTGATGGGCTAGGCGTTCAAGGACTTCGTCAAGAAAAGGTAGAGGGTAGTGATCTTTTTGCGTTGATTTGTTTAATTTCCTATAGTCGATGCACATCCTCCATCATGTCACAGTCCTTGTAGACACTAGCTCATTTTTGTCATTTAGCACAATAGTAGTTCCTCCCTTTTTGGAGACCACTTGGGCAGGGCTGACCCATTGGGAGTCTGAAATTGGGTAGATGACACCGGCTTTCAGCAATTTGCGGACCTCAAGGCGAACTACTTCTTTAAGGTTGGGGTTCACTTTCCTTTGGTGTTCTCTTGAAGGCTTAAATTCTTCTACCATGGGCAGTCTATGCATGCAGAAGGCTGGGTTTACACCTGTCAGGTCAGTTATTTTGTACCCAATGGCTTTCTTATGTTTCTTTAACTCAACGAGAAGTCGTTCTTCCTGGTCTTTCGTTGGAGTGGAACTGATGATTACTGGATATAGTTTTTCTTCGTCCAAAAAGATGTGCTTAAGTCCTTTTGGTAGGGTTTTCATCTCGGGGGCCTTAGGTACTTCCGTTGTTTCTAGAACAGTGACCGATTTGAGCTCCTCAAAAGTGACTTTAGGTGCTTCTTCAGCTTCTCTAGATGTTGCAAGCATTGTTGAACCAGTTCGTTGGCTGAGAATTTGACTTATGGATTTATTAGGATGTTTTCTAACTCATCATATGGTTCAAAAATTTCCAATTGGGACATTTGATGTATTGCATCTAAGAGAAAGACTTCCTCTTGAATGCTGGGGCCTTTCATACTGTCGAGGACCCGAAACAGAATTGCTTCTTTTCCTAGTCTTAGAATGATCGTGCCAGCTTCAACATCAATAAGTGCCCTGGTTGTGGAGAGGAAGGGTCTTCTGAAAATTATTGGGTATCTTAAATCTTCCTTAATGTCCATAATGACGAAATCATACGGGACATAAGAATCCTTGCCTATCCTGACTGGAATGTCCTCAATAATTCCTAGAGGTGCAGTGATGGTGGAATCAGCTAACTGGATTGTCATCGTTGTGGGTAGCAAGTCAGTGAAACCCAATCTTTTACACATGGAGTAGGGCATGATTGATATGCTAGTCCCTAAGTCAGCTAATCCTTTTTTGCTCGAGGCATTTCCAATACAGCACTAAATACTGAAAGAACCAGGGTCCTTCTTTTTTTTTGGCATCTTATTAAGAATGATATCGGAGGTGGTCTGAGCTAGTTTGACGGTCTCTTGCTCTTCACTAATATACTTTCTTGATAGGAAAGTTTTCAGGTATTTAGCCCAAGCTGGTACTTCGGAGAGAGCATCGAGGAGCAGGATGTCGATATAGAGTTTCTTCATTGCCTCCTTAAATCCATGGAACCTAGTGTCCATTTTGGTCTCTCTCAATCTTCCCGGATATGGTATCCTAGGTTTAAACTGTGGGATTTCTGTCTCTTTGGAAGCTTGTTCTTTTTCTTTTCCTTTCGCATTCTCTACGGACTTCTCAGGTCCTAGGTCCAGGCTTGCATTTGGAATGAGGACAGGTGTATCATCATCATCATGAGTGATTCTCGTAATTTTGTGAAGGGCACGTCCAGACCTGGTAGTGACGACATTCAATTGGTCTGGTCTATTTTGGTCATGTCTAGGGTTTGACTCAGGTTGTCCCTGCAAAAGTGCCTGCTGGTGGCTTTAGTTGGGCAACAATTTGTGCTAGTTGGGCCTCCACCGCCTTCTGCTGAGCTTGCTGATTGGAAAGCATGGTTTGTTGTGACTGTAGCATCTGCCTGATCATAGTCATCTCATCTGTTGGCTGGGAGGGGCATTTTTCTGAGTGAGTATTTGTTGACGTTGATGTGGTTGTTGTGGGGGTGGTGCTAACTGAGGTTGATGCAGTTGCTGCAACTGAGGGTGCAATTGCGGGTGCAGAGGAGGATGATTATATTGATAGTAGGTGGAGGGATTTCTAGGGTAGTTGTCTCTTGGGAAGTTGTTTCTGAGGTTCCCTTGATTTTGGTTAAAGTTAACTTGGAATCCAGGTGGAAACCTATTAGAGGATCCACCTTGTGTTTGATGTTGTGGGTTAGCAGTCCCTGCAGGATTCCCATATTGAAAACCGGGGTGGTTTCTTGATTGATTTAGATTATAGTAAACTTGTCCCGGTATGGAATGAATGGAATTAACTTGTTCGGGCATCTGATCTTCAGGGTGTTCAATGATTGGTTTGTACTGCTTTTGGGGAGGGTGTATATCCATCATCACATTGTAAAGCAGACCACATGACAAAGTAGGGTGATCGGATGCGTGACAGGCTTCACAAGTCCCTGTAGCAGCCTTAACCTATTGGACTTGGGGGTTTTTATTCTTATCATATTCTCCAAATGAAGTTTCAAGAGCCTATTGTTTATGAGCTATAGTCTTTAAAGCTTCAGCAATAGCCTTCATTTCCATTGATTCCTCAGCTTTATAAACTTTGAGGGTTCCCTTGCCGGATGATCGCCCCCAATTGGATTGGTTCTCAGCTCCAAGTGTAACGATTTTCCAAGCATCCTCATAGTTCTTCCTCATAAAATTTCCTCCATATGAGGAATCTAGAAATTGCTTAATGTCATCACTCACCCCCTATACAATGTTTCTATTAACTGATTTTGGGAGATGTCGTGATGAGGACACTTTCTTAGAAGTTCCTTGAATCTTTCCCATGCTTCTGCGAGTGATTTTCCAGGAAGTTGGGCAAAATGGTTGATCCGCCCCCTAATTTTGTAAGTTAACAAAGGGGGGGAAAACTTCTCTAGGAACTTTTCCTCTAAGGGAGCCCAGGTGGTGATGATTGGCTCCCTATCAAGCGAATTGTACCAGCTCAAAGCCCTTCCGGACAGAGTGAAATGGAAAATATGTAGCATTATCGCATCAAGGGCAACTTCGGCTTGCGGGACAAGTTGGTAGAGTGCCTTCAGCCTCTTTAAGTGATCCATGCAGTCATCTTCAGAACCACCAGACAATGAGATGCCTTGCATGATTTGAATCCATTGTGTCTGGATCTCAAAGTTGGGTATGTTGATGATCGGAGGCTGAACTGGATGATTGTCTTCATAGTTCTTGGGGACGGCATAGTCCCTCAATTGCTTGTTTCTTAGCTGTAACTGGGCGGCTTGGTTAGCCGATTCGTTTTCAGCTCGGATGCGGGCCTGTTCTTCAGCTCAGATCTCTGCTTGAATCTAAGCATGGGTGTCAGCAATGAGTTATGCTCTCTGAGTGGCTATGGCGGCATTGACCCTTTCCAATACTAATGCAGCTTGGCGTTGATCTTCTGCCATTTGCCTGGCTCTTTGGTGATTAAGTCTGATACGGCGGTGGAAGCTTCTCTCTACCTCAGAGTCATACTCTAGATCAGGGGAGAATCCAAGGTTATGCGATGGTTGCATACTCGTCTTTTACCTGAGTAGAGAAAGAAACACACCTTTTAGATGATGCATGAGATATGATGAATTCAAGGAGATATGGACTAATGGTTAAAGGAAAGTGTAAAACCCTAATCAACTAGCAAGATAGTAAATGAAATTAAAATGTTTCATTTTCCCCGGCAACGACGCCAATTTTTGATGGAGCTTCCACTTACGTGAAATTGGGTGCACCACTAAAATTCCTAAAGATATTAAATCTTTAGGTTTAGCCTTGCTTATACTAGATTGAGAACTCCACCCACGTATGCTAAGATACGTGGAAGTCTTATCGTAGTATGGTTAAGGGTCGAATCCATGGAACAACAGTCTTGATGAGATTAACAAGATGGAAAACGTTCGAATTTCACTTAACTCCTTAATAGTTGATATTTAGTCCAAATATTTGATTTGGTTGTTTTAAACTAAGTGCAAATAAAACAAAGCAAGAAAGTAATTTTTAGGTTGTAAACAATGATAAGGAGCCACTAGGATGTGATCGGCTTTCACCGCCACTACACATGGATCAAAACATACAACATAAAACATAACCTACAAAAAGAGTCTAAACAATTAGTATCTTTGTAGACTTTGCTTCCTTTCGGAGAACTAACTACACAAAGTGTGGTAATGTTGCAATGCCAACCATCCCTGAATGAATGGTCACCTACTTTCCATCATTCCCTTTGCAAAGTGTGTTCCTCGACTTATCAAGGTTGTACTTTCATATGTCAACTGATTCCATTTCATAGTATGAAAGTACAACGATGGAAGTGAGTTTACTCCACTTCTTGAGAAACACTCCTAGATACCTAAACAGATGCATGGTGGATACATGCATCAAGAACCAACATTCAATCGAGATTCAAATCTGATAGTACAAACGTAGACAATTCATACTAAAAGATAAACGATAACACAAGTTGGTGATGAAGCACCAAGCATTCATTAAACGATTGATGTTGAACTGAAAAGAAAGTATATCTCTATTGCAAACTATGGATTACATTGTGTGAAATGAAAACATGGGTAGTGGGGCTACTCCCCGCACCCTAGTGAAAGAGATTGCTCACTCATAGCTAGGACAAAGAAGGAGGCGAGAAGAGAGAGAGAGGATGTCATCCCCACAAAGGAGAGAGGAAAGTCAACCACTTGGAAGGAGAGGGAATGACGATCTTCACACTTCACAGGTTGCTCGATGATGAGGTCTCCTCTTCCCACCTTCTTTGGCAAAGAGAGAGAAAGCAGCTTCAGGATGGAGCGTGGATCTCAGACCGGCAGCCTTTGGGTGGAGAATGGAGGTTGGAATAGCGCTGGAGTAGTAGAGGCAGCCTCTGGGCGTATGAAACTTAATGTCTTTGGGAGGACCCCTTGGGTCTTATTTATAGGCCTTAAGTGAAGTCCAAACGGTTTGGTCAGTTTTGGGTCCAAACGGTCTTGAAGACCGTTTGGACTCTGAGACCGTTTGGGCCCCGAGACCGTTTGGACCCTGAGACCGTTTGGACTACGAACCGTTTGGACTCCGAGACCGTTTAGAACCCGAGACCGTTTGGACCCCGAGACCGTTTTGGACTCCGAGACCGTTTGGACCCCGAGACCATTTGGACCCCAAGACCGTTTGGACTCCATGCGGTCTTGGGACCGGTTGGCTTCATGCGGTCTTGGGATCGGTTGGCTTCATGCGGTCTTGGGACCGTGTGACTCCATGTGGTCTTGGGACCAGTTGGCTTCATGCGGTCTTGGGACCGTGTGAGTCCATGCTGTCTTGGGACCAGTTGGCTTCATGCGGTCTTGGGACCGAGTGAGTCCATGCAGTCTTGGGACCGTGTGAGTCCATGCGGTCTTGGGACCGGTTGGCTTCATGCAGTCTTGGGACTGGTTGGCTTCATGCGGTCTTGGGACCGTGTGAATCCATGCGGTCTTGGGACAGGATGGCTTCATGCGGTCTTGGGACCGTAAGAGTCTTTTGTGATTTTTTTTGTGTCTTTTTCTGTAAGTAAAATGAAAACATGGGTAGAGGGGCTACTCCACGCACCCTAGTGAAAGGGACTACTCGCTCATAGCTAGGATAAAGAAGGAGGCGAGAAGAGAGAGAGAGAGGACGTCATCCCCACAAAGGAGAGAGGAAAGTCAACCCCTTGGAAGGAGAGGGAATGACGATCTTCACACTTCACAGGTTGCTCGATGATGAGGTCTCCTCTTCCCACCTTCTTTGCTGAATAGATAGAAAGCAGCTTCAGGATGGAGCATGGATCTCAGACCGGCAGCCTTTGGGCGGAGAATGGAGGTTGGAATGGCTCTGGAGCAATAGAGGCAGCCTCTGGGCGTCTAAAACTTGATGTCTTTTGGAGGACCCCTTGGGTCTTATTTATAGGCCTTAAGTGAAGTCCAAACGGTTTGGTCAGTTTTGGGTCCAAACGGTCTTGAAGTTCGTTTGGACTCTGAGACCGTTTGGGCCCTGAGACCGTTTGGGCCCCGAGACCGTTTGGACTCCGAGACCGTTTGGACCCCAAGACCGTTTGGACTCCGAGACCGTTTGGACCCCGAGCCCGTTTGGACCCCAAGACCGTTTGGACTCCATGCGGTCTTGGGACCGGTTGGCTTCATGCGGTCTTGGGATCGGTTGGCTTCATACGGTCTTGGGACCGTGTGACTCCATGCGGTCTTGGGACCGGTTGGCCTCATGCGGTCTTGGGACCATGTGAGTCCATGCGGTCTTGGGACAGGTTGCCTTCATGCGGTCTTGGGACCGTAAGAGTCTTTTGTGATTTTTTTTGTGTCTTTCTATGTAAGTAAAAAGGAGAAAAGTTAATCTAATAGTATATTTGCAATAAAGGAGGATACTTAGGGATTCTGTCTAATTTATCTGAGAAAGAATGTGGAAAACTGAAGAATATTATTGAGATAACATCACAAAATTGGAGGTTATCAGTGATACATTGTGAATATATGAATTAAAATACAAGGAGGATTAGTTGGAATACACTCCAGTTTTGGATAGAAGTTTAGAAATCCAAGATTTTAAAAAGGTATGAAAAGGTTTATTTTATTCCATCTTTTCAGTATAGTTTTGGTAGATTTTAGTAATTATTATTGATTACTTGTCTAACCAGTGATCTAAAACTTTGGGATAACGGCTCTGACCTTTTGGGGTTATCAGGAGGCGGGGTCGTTACAACATCTAGATTGGTCAATAATTTAATTTAAGTTATTTATTTTGGTTTTCTTTCCTAATTTTTCACCATGCACTACCTCCACTTTCCATTTCAAAGTTGATAGACGCCTTCATCCAGCAGTAATTGCCTCCTCTCCTTTTGTGATTTGTCCTCTTCTTCCCTCAATCCTGCCTATACATTGCTTTTTGCTCCCCTTTCTACCTACCCACTTTTCTATCCTTACTTTTCTTCGGTGATCACATCACCTTCCTTTCTTATCTAAATAGTGTTGGAGAGGGGTGAGTTGGGTTTGAGTTGGATCGTTGTGGGTGTAAGTTAAAAGATATACTTCTAAACGGGTAGAAGAAAAGTACATCCAAACCCGACTTAGTGGGTTGCTCGCGGGTGCCCATATAAAATGTGTCCAATCAATAATAAATTGCTAGTTGCTTTCCTTAACAATAAAAATGACATTTAAAACTATATTTTTGATGTCAAATATAGTGCAAAGGAACAAACCAACTAATATGTTTGATGCCCAACAATTCGACATATGTTTATACAAGCTTAAAGAAAAAATAACAGCTAATTGTTGTATGTCGATGTAAACTTCATTGATAAATATCACAGAAAACAACACATAATTTTGTCATGTAACATTAGACATTCCTAATATTATAAGTACTTCTTGTAGCCTATTGCAAACATAAAATAAAGAAAATACTATTGTTGTTGGTAAAGGTAAAGATTTAACTTGTGTAAAAATAAGTACATGTTTTAATAGGTGTATGTGTATATTATGTATATAAATATGTTTATTTTAGTTAACTCAGTCACCCGTGGGTGCCCATGGATCACCCATGAAACCCTCTATCTAAACATGTGAGTATCGATTTGGTGATTTTCAACAACTGGCAAATTTTGTCACCCAAACTCAATTCAAACAGGTCGACCCATGGATACCCATGAATTTTTACTCAATTTGACAGGTCTATCAACATACTACGTCAACTCTCATCTGTCATTCTTCTCTTTGTGACATGAGATATTCACAATTAAAACAAGTGTCCGATCGATATGTCTTTTTTGATACTTTTTGCCTTAACATATTAGTTTACATTATTCTCAAAATTCTACAGAATCTAGTTCATGTATAATAAAAATCTTATAATTGTAGGTAACTAAAAAAATGTATTAATAAAACGTGCCTTATATGAGTGGGACAAGCTTGAACGTGGGTTCGATGGTTTGAGAAAAAGGGGGTGTTCTCGGGGGAGGATTTTTATAGCAATGGTTGTTGTAGAAATTGCAGTTCTAAGACTGTAAAAAATTCTCGAATCAGACAGATGATAACTAGATATGACACACAAACAACTATCAAATTGCAATAGTAATAATAAAATGTAGATAGATTCAGAGAAAATAAGTAATGAGTTAGAAACGCAAACTCCAGAGCCTGAGATGAAGGTGTGTGAAATAATGTCATCAAGACATATTCCACCGCTCCTAGAACGAGCATCTCCGGCGGTCTATCTCCAAGATACAATCATCCCAACTCTAGTACAGCCGCTCGACGCAAGCTAGAGTGTTGTATTGAACCCGTTCCTTAGCCCTTGATCGCAAAGACAAAAAATGGGCATAACAAAGTGTCGTTGATGTAAGATAACAACAAATAGGAGAATGTTTGGGGACACATACTTGTTGTGGTGGAGAAAGGGGAAACTGTAGGGGAGAAGAAACTCTTTGTAATGGTTGTGTTTTATCTCTGGTTTTTCTTTCTCACTGTATCTCAAGTGTACTCAGCATATCTCTAAAATGAGAGAGGACACCTCCTTATATTGAGCGTGTATCATCCTTCCCGCGGTAACCGCTTGCACCCGTTGTATCACTATAAATCTTGGTCTCTTCATCGTGCATCATTAATGTCGCGTTCAATGGCCGGCTTAAAGAGTAATCAAGAGAGGTTAATAGTGCATGTCTTAAACATTGTCAACGAACTTTAAATGACACAACAAAGAAAACCAAATGTCGTATCAGAGAACAAAACAAATAAAAATAAATTGTTTCATAAAAATTAAATACATGCACGCATCGAACCATACCGGACCGGACTAGACAGGACCGGATCGGGTCGGGGCAGGCGGAGTGAGGCGAGCGAGCGAGCCCACACACACACGTGTGTGTGTGTGTGTTTTTATTTTATTCTGAGAAATATAGAAGGTTATCCAATCAGTCATAAATTTCCATGCCCTTGAGATGTCCTGGCCTGTAGGAGACCACTACTCCTTATAAGGATCCTTGATGCTTCTAAAGCAAGCAATATGGGATACCTGATGGTTAGAAAACATGATTTTCTAGAACAAAAATACATAATTCCCCCACATATTCCATAAAATCTTTCGAAAAATAAAAAGTTGACGTAATTTGCGAGATTAATATTTTTTCAGCATTGGTAGCTTGTGTCTTTGAACCATTGCCTAGAATAACTTACTTCAATCTGAAGAGATATGGTGAACTACGTCTTGAACCAGACTCCCTAATTTGGACTTTATCAATTCACATAATCATAGTGTAAACACTAGAACGAGTTTGTATTGGTGTAGCACATAAACGACGTTCGCATGAATCTTGTTTTATGAGTGCTCTAGAGAGTATGCCTGGTGTATGCATACATTGTCGTTATTTTGATATCTATTTTTTTATATATAAGTCAGGAGGCATTCTTATTCATCCCTCCCTCCTCGTGCGAGCATATTCAAATCAAGTTTACAATCACTAATTATGTCTGCATAATTAAACAATGTAGTACTACGGCCCTTACAAAGGTCCCTAATTAGGAGATCATAGATCTCGATTGGGGGAAGAGTATACATAGTATATCTCTTATTCCGTGTTAAATGGGTTTTTGCTAGGCTGTCGGCCACTTGGTTACTCTCTCTGTAGGTGTGGGCTATGGACTAGTTGGGTCTGATCAGCGATCTAATCCTCATAACCAGTTTGGTATATCTAGGATTGTCTTGCCATGTGGAGGTGATCAACTAGACTGCCATTGTAGAATTTGTCTCGAAATAAGCATTGTCCACATTGTTCTTCCTCATGATTTCCATGTCCAGTAATAGTCCTCTAAGCTCAGCTTCAATAACGTCTTGAGTATAAATTTGCTGCACGACCCCACCTCTCCATTTCCCCTGTGTCTCGTTATTTTGATATCTAATTTTGTTATTTTCTGTGTCATTTGTGCTTAATTGAATATCTTTTTAATACATAATTTACCAAATTAGTAAAAATCACTTGTGCATCATTTCTTATATTTTTACATGTATTTTATATGCATTTTACATGTTTTAATTATTATAATAATTATTTGATTTTATTCATTGATTATTTTGTTGCTGATAATTATTATTTACTGGAGCAAAGTCGATATATACCATCGACTTGCAACTTGATGGTATCGACATGGCATCAGAGTACAAATATTTTTTTCTCCAGATTGAAAAGGGAAAGGACGTTTTACTGTGAAGAAGTCGATACCATCGACTTCCAACTCGATACCATCGACTCAGACGATGCAGACCTAATTTTAATGTGTTAAATCTTTCACATATTCTATTAAAAATTATATTTTGGGGTTCCTCTTGACTTAAACATGTACGAAGGCTATAAAAGGCACTATTAGAACCACCATTGGGAGATCTATCAGTGGGGGATGACATCAAAAGAGAACGGAGAGGGAAAACTAGAGGAACCCTACACAGAAGACCTCAGAGGCGTTTTGGCGGCGAAAACGATGGCAAATTCTCTCCATCTTCTCCAGATCCACTCTTTCACCCTTTCTCCAATTTACTATATCTCGAAATTCATGTTTTACATCTTTTCGAGTTACTGTGATACCATGTCGTCTATTTTCATCTAAAAACCGTAATTCCTTAGGACCCGGGAGTAGCCCGGGTAATCGTTGTATGATACTTTTTACATAGTTTATCATAATTTGTCTCTCAAATCCGTGGTATAATGTCATTTTCTCCATTATATCATTATGATTGATCACCCTCATGATAATCTAATACCTTTAGTTACTTTGAAAGAAGAATTAACGGTTGAAAAGAGACGATAATCACATTAACTAATAAATCTTTTAAACAAGGTGATATACAGTTAATGGTGGAAACCCAGAGTATGATCTTCATGCACCTAGTTTAGGGTATAGGTTACTACTACCGTGGAACCGACCTAGATTTAGGTAGTGAATTGTATCGCAAAAGTGAGCAATTCTGACTACACGCCACTACCCAGAATAGGAGATGAATTAGGATAATTGTGTAGGAAGTAGTACAACGAGAACCTACAGTGAAACCGCAATCCTAATTTCCATTTTTAATTGATTAAACCAACCATTTAATTAATTGTTTTGTTTTCTTTTATTTTTATTTTCTTTTTCAATCAACTCTTATTTTTGGCTTAGCTGATCAATCCTAATTAGTAATAGTCTTTAACCTCACAACTCCCCGTGTTTGATAACTCGGGACTCATAATCCCATATTACTTCGACACGTACACTTGCGTATTACACGCACGTTTTATGCGTGTCAAGTTTTTGGCGCCGTTGCCGGGGAGTTGGCATGGTTAACACTATAAAAAGTTAGGATCGACCACTTTTAGCCATTGTATTTATTTATTTTTAGTTTTTTTTCTTCCCAATTTTTATTACATAAAATTGTACTGTTAGTTTAGGCATTGTACAAATTCATCTAAATATTTCTTTTTTTACAGCACATCTAAATATTTCTTTGTAGTTAGTCTTCTTTCATTTTAAAGAAAAAGAGTAATAAAAAACACATGGCCCCTATTTGTTCTGAGTGTGGAAATGCACATGTAGGTTATAGATGTCTGAGTCCACCTTCATCACATCATGAGAAAATCTCAAAGGAAATTCATCGTGAGCATATTAGGATTATGGTTCAATATGTTTTAAATCACAAAGGTCCTATTTCTAATGGAGGATGGGGTAGAATAGAGAAAATCGAAGAAGTTGAGATTGAAGATAAGGAATTAGAGAGTGAGGATAACATACTGGAAGTAGTTTTTGAATCACCTCTATCATGTCCTTCCATTGAGCCCACACCCACAACCTTGACTCCTAGGATTGATCTTGAATGTGATTGGGGATCTGATGAGGAAGATGAGGAGAATGATGCAAATAACGTGGAAGACAATGTTTAGGATATGAGTGAAGGAGATGAGGATCCAGAAATTGCTTTATTTGATAGTGATCTTAGAGAGGAGGAAGAGAGTGAGGAAAAGGATACTGAGAGTGAAAAGGTGGAGGAATTTCCCATTACCCATCCCATAACTCCTTCACCACAAGACCCATCTCTTCATTTCCTTATTGCGTATCCTATATGGGATATATATCCAGATGATAATTTTGAAAGTTTTTGTGAGGATATTAATGAATGTGGGGGAATTGAATTATTAGAAGAGGAGGAGGCACATAAATTCACCTTTGATATAACCCCTCCATTATGTATAGATAGGGGTGATCCATTGGGGATGGTCATAGAAATTAAGGATCAATCATCATTATACCTTTCACCTCATGGCTATCTATTTCTACATGTGCTCCCACATCAAGACTTGATTGTGAGTCATATTCATGTTCATGTTCATTGCAATGATAATTCACTGTTGAAATGGAACGTCAACCATACATGTTGGTCTTCTGACTATTATTTATTTTTTCTCATTGTTGCAAGGAACCAGATGTTTAGATGGAAGAAGCAGAGAGAGCTTTACCCTCCTCCACGACCACCTGATTATTGTTGATTGACATGGGTCCATCCTAGGACGTTAAACAAGGAAGATTGTGGGAGGCAACCCACCAATTAGGTTTATTTTGTTAAACTTTCAATTCTACATTTACATTCCTATTTGTAGATTGTGATATCTAGTTTTGATGCAAGTAAAAAAGGTGCCTTGATATGTGCATTCAGTGTGTAGGGACGCATTGAGTCGGTACCGCCGACTTCACTGTCAGTAGTACTGAGTTCTCATTAGTGACATCTCACAAGCTGAGCAAGCATCAACACTTCACCAAGCTCGAGTGCTTATTGGAGGGCATGTCTTCATGTGGATCCCACCCACCCGTCTATTGCCCAGATATGAGCTCACATATCAGTACAATCGTTCCATTTGTCTTCCTTTACTTTTGACATTGCAGACAATGTCATATTCAAGCTTAGGGGGAGGAATGGAACGGTGCTTCTATCTAAACCTCTTGCATCTTTTCTTTATATCATACATCTACATGTTTTTGTTTCAGAAAAATTATATTTTTCATTTTGTTTTTAGAGTCCACTTCTATCTAGTGTACTTGTGGACAAAAATAAAATTTTAGTTAGGATTAGCCATTTGTTGATGATGTGGTATCAATTTTGAAAATTCTAAATAAAAATTTGAATGTGCTTTTATGCTTTGCTCTTTAAGCTAAATTTGCTATGTTTAAGAGTAGATAACTGGAGGAATGTTTGGATTAGTCAACTTGAAGACATATTGATTGAATGAAAAACCTAACTTAACCCTATGGCTTGTGTTATGACGATGATGTTTGAGTCCAAACCAACCAAACAGTAACGTGATCTTTAATGTGAATTCTAGAAATAAACTCTAAGGTTACCCTGTTACACATGTTGATAGAAGAGGTACATATCATGGTTGGGAAAGACATTATCTCTTATTCATGTGATCTCATCCACCTTCCATTCATCTTCATTCACAACCATAGGATGATCAAGTTTAATCCAAGTTATTTTCCTCTTTTATGCATTACATTGCATGATAGGAAGCATATAGCTAGTTCATTTTATTATGCATTAAAAAAATCATATAATATCTTTTGAGCATTTGTAGTTTGCATAACAAAATTTCATATAGTTGCATTTGCATTGCATATTTTATAAGGTGTTACATATCTGTTATCTTCTAACATCTTCTATCATGAAAGAGTGTAAAAAAAAGTTGTATCTCCTTACTCCTTCTCCAAATTAAAAAAAAAAAAAGCAAAGAAAAGCCCAAGCATGAACTGTTCATCTTGCTAAAAATAGGGTAAGAAAAAAAAAGAGTTATTGAAAAAGAAAAAGAAAAAAAAGGAGAAAAGGAGGAAAAGGATTTTAATTTCAATGCCATATTCTCTCTAAGCAACAAAGGAGGGGATTGAGGATCTTGTTGTAAACACCTTTCCACTTATACTCATCATTAGAATGAGACATCCATTGCATGCATCATTCCACCAAAATAAAAAATAGTAATTAGAAGTCATACATTCACATTTTATCCATCATATAGGTGCATCATATTTTTACTTTTTACATAAATAATTTGGATGATTCTTGTGAATCCTATTTTCATAGCCACCCATATTTTCCACCCATTGCTCTGTATGGTAGGCCACCATCACAATTAATCCCCTCATCCATGTTTATTTGGGGATATGCTTCCAAGTAGCTTATTTAGGTAGATCAAAGCAATGTAGATAGAGATATCACATGGTGCATCAAGCAGGTGTCCTATTGGCCATGATATTAACTGCTTCATAATGATAGTGTTTTTCATTAATCTTATTGTGGACATCTATTATGAACATTATTCATCGCTTTAGAGTAGTTACGTGTTCAGTGGTTGGCAAGGATCGGTTTGGGATCGGCTGGTAGAGGGCGGTTAGAAAAAGTAATTCATAGGTACCTGTCTTCTTGCTGACTATTTCAAACAAATCTAAGAGTAGTGTTGCTCGAGGACGAGCAATATTCAAGCTTAGGGGTGTGATGTATGCATAAATTTTCGCTATTTTGATATCTAATTTGGTTATTTTCTGTGTCATTTGTGCTTAATTGAATATCTTTTTAATACATATTTTACGAAATTAGTAAAAATCACTTGTGCATCGTTTCTTATATTTTCATGTATTTTACATGCATTTTACATGTTTTAATTATTATAATAATTATTTGATTTTATTTGTTGATTAATTCATTGCAGATAATTATTATTTACTGGAGAAAAGTCGATACCATTGCCTTGCAACTTGATGGTATCAACATGGCATCAGAGTACAAATATTTTTGCTCCAGATTGAATAGGGAAAGGCCGTTTTACTGTGAAGAAGTCAATACCATCGACTTCCAACTCGATATCATCGACTTAGACGATGCAGACCAAATTTTAATGTGTTAAATCTAACACATATTGTATTAGAAATTATATTTTAGGTTTCCTCTTGACATAAACATATACGACGGATATAAAAGGCACCATTAGAACCGCAATTGGGAGATCTATCAGTGGGGGATGACATCAAAAGCGGACAGAGAGAGAAAAGTAGAGGAACCCTACATAGAAGACCTCGAAGGCATTTTGGCGGTGGAAACGACGGCAAATTCACTCCATCTTCTCCAGATCCACTCTTTAACCCTTTCTCCAATTTACTGTATCTCAAAATTCATGTTTTACATCTTTTCGACTTACTGTAATACCATGTCATCTATTTTTGACTAAAAACCGTAATTCTTTAGGACCCGGAAGTAGCCCGGGTAATCATTGTATGATACTTTTTACATAGTTTATCATAATTTGTCTCTCAAATCCGTGGTATGATGTCGTTTTCTCCATTATATCATTATGATTGATCACCCTAATGATAATCTAATACCTTTAATTACTTTGAAAGAAGAATTAACGGTTGAAAAGAGACGATAATCATATTAACTAATAAATCCTTTAAACAAGGTGATATATAGTTAATGGTGAAAACCTAGAGTATGATCTTCATGCACCTAGTTTAGGGTATATGTTACTACTATCGTGGAACCGACCTAGATTTAGGTAGTGAATTGTATCGCGAAAGCGAGCAATTCTGACTACAGGCCACTAACCGGAATAGGAGATGAATTAGGATAATTGTGTAGGAATTAGTACAACGAGAACCTGCGGTGAAACCGCAATCCTAAGGATTTCCTTTTTAATTGATTCTTTTGTTTTTTTTATTTTTATTTTCTTTTTCAATCAACTCTTATTTTCGGCTTAGCTGATCAATCCTAATTAGTAATAGTCTTTAACCTCACTACTCCCTGTGTTCGATAACTCGGGACTCATAATCTCATATTACTTCGACATGTACACTTGCGTATTACACGCACGTTTTATGTGTGTCAATGCCCAACTCACATAAACACGGCTCTTGGGTTACACTTATATTGTAGGGATCTCTAAGGGTATCATGTCTGGTATATACCCTGTCAATAAATGTCCTTAAACCCGTTTAGATTAAAGATCTTCCTCTACTCAGACAGAATTGAAGCACTAGTGCCATAGGAGGGTCAAGAGTGAAACTCCAAAGTGTGCTTCCGCATAACATGACAACTTAGTTGTCCCTTTGAACCAATCCTCATGGGATCTCCAGTTTTGGAAAGGTAGGGTTACCACTGGAATGTTTATCTATAGGCAGAATACCCATCCCCCTCGACGAACTGAGTACTAACTTTCTATCTAGACTAGTAAGTGGATCTGCAATATTCATTGTGGATTTCACATACTCTATAGATATGATCCCATGGGTATGATCTCTCACATCTTCATAACTTAATCTCATAAATCACTTACCCGGGTTGCCTTTAGATTTTTTAGCTTTGTCAATTGTTGCTTCATTATCACATAATATAGAAAATAGGGGAAATTATTAGGAACAATTGGCATATCAATAAGTAAATTTCTAAGCCATTCAGTCTGACAACAAGCTAAATCTAAAGAATTAAACTCAGCCTCCATTTTAGATCTAGCTCTCACAGTTTGCTTGGACGATTTCCAACAAATTGCTCATCCTCAAAGATAGAAAACATACCCACTGGTAGACTTGGTTTCATCTAAATCTGCAATTCAATTTGCATCAGCATGCCCCTCTAACATTGGTGGAAAACCAGTGTAGTGGAGACTATACTTTGTTGTACCTTTAAGGTACTAAAATACTCTTACCAAGGCCTTCCAGTGGTCTATGTTAGGATCACTAGTATACTTGCTCAACCTGCTTACATCATAAGAAATATCAGGCCTAGTACATTAGCCAAGTAAATTAAGCTTCATATTACTTGAGCTTATCTATGTTGATCCACAGGAGTACCCTTATGAGTCGTAAGATGTAAATTTGTATCATAAGGTGTATTATGTTGGTATGTATTCCCTGAGAGCCAATCATGGGATGATTGGTGGGATACATTAAGATTGATTTGATAAACATCAAAGGCAAGCTTCCAATTCTTTCTGGTTCAATCATATGAGATAGTGATAGAACATATTGAATGTCTAGAGAATGACAGTACTCAATGACGTATGCTTTCAGGTTAAGGACCTGAACGATGAGATCAGACAGATGCTAAGAGTTTGTACATTCTCATTATGTCCCTAGTCGGATGTCATTATGGAAGGTAGATAGACATCAATGACACACAAGACTAGATTGTGGTGTTGGTTGATGATAGAATCTCATTAGTCATGATATAGAGATATCAAACCAAACACATAGGTACTTGTTAGAGAACAAGTGTACCGGACAGACCCACCGTGAGTTTGACACATGGAACCATGACATGGTAGTCACAGTCAGTACTCATAGTGATGGTGGTGCGTGTGATTTTTTGACCTGAAATCACTGCACTCAACACATGTCGTTGGGCACACTTTGACATCATCAAACGCAATCCTAAAACATGGGTTGTTATAAAGGTGATGATTGGGTGGCTTTGACACATGGGGCTTTTGAGGGGTGAGTGATATATATGGGATTTGTACCTCCTGAGGGAGTTTGATATCCATGGCCACTTGATGAGTAGGATTGAGAAAGGCGTGCACGCATGTGTGAATCAGTATGTGATACTGATGTCATAACATATCTCTTCCAATCTATTCTAAGATCAAGAAAGTGAATGAACGTTGACAGGATGATTGTTCCATGCCTCGAGTTCATTCGGGATATCAGTGACAAAGGAATTATACATTCACTATAACACCATTCACGGATTGTAGGATTGAAAGTTGTTCTCCAACTTTCTATTTTACTTGGGTAGCACTGATGTGTGACTAGGCACCGCTCTTTGCTTGTGAAGTCATAAGTGTTATGGACTTTCACTACCAACGTGAAAAGGACCTATAGGGTCACACACATAGGTTTTAACCTGGAAAAGGAGTTTTGTCCACAAACAATGTTTAGATTGATTACTAAAGGATTTTAGTAGTTCAATTAAACACTCAATTAATTGATAGCTCAATATCATAATGTTCAAGGTGTTGGACACATTGATTGGAGTATCGGATTGATTGAAACTGCAATTGACTGATTCTGTAGAATCTGCACTCCCAACCGATCGGCTCATGTGATGAACCAATCAGCTGAGCTTGGTGATCCGATCAGCTCAGGTTGTGAGTCGATCGGCTCATGTACAGGGTGAAATGATTGCTTCAAGTGTTGAAACGATCAGTTCAACTGATGCAACCGAGCAAGTTGGGAAAATAGGATTGGTGAGAAATTTCTTTTCGTTTCACTTGCCCAATTTGATTGGAATAAGGATTGGTATTTGATACCAATTAGAAACAAAAGATGGAAAGTCAATCGGGAACTGACCAGGACCACGAACCGACTGGTTCAGAATGTGAATCGACTGTTTCATGGGTCCAACCGATCAGTTGAGGTGTCAACCGAGCGGCTCAGGTCCCCAACCGACCATTTCAGTTGTGAAACGATCGGTTCAGGTTGTGCAGTTGGTTGTTTTTGTGGAAAATTTCAAACCCTTCTACACCTACTTTAGTCCCGCATTGCCCGGGATGGAGAACCCTATCCCATGACCCTCCTATATATATAGGGGTATTGGGGGCTTCTCAGACAACAACTCAGTGCAACCAGTTGCTATGTAAAGTTGTCATTCTCTCTAGTTTTGGTAACTGAGAGAGCCCGAGCAAGTGCTACCCGATAAGGGAGGCACAACAAGGGAAAGACAACTGCAGAAAGTGATTGGTGGCAGGAGAGTGTGTCAGTGACTAGTACGTTGACAGGAGGGTGTGACTCCTTCCAATTCCTTATGAGACAAGGAGATTGGAGTTCCAGGTGGTCCGTGTGGACTACTTCATAGGAGGGAGATTTCTGTCGCTCGGAGGACAGTTGTCAATCCCGACATCCCTGGTGAGACCAGGAGTCGTTAGTCCCGGTGCGACCAGGAGCTGCATAGACATCGTCTAAGACCAGAGGTGAAGACCGCACAAGCCACGAGGTATTGTCGCCGAGCAAGCAGGTATGATTCCACAAACCATCCTTTCCTATTGTATAGAAGTTGACACGTTTCCTTATTCTGGGTTCAGGAGGAGAAATTTTTGATTCTGCTGCCTTTTCTGCCTCCCCTAAAACCCAACAGTGGTATCAAAGCCACGTCAACTCCTCTATACTTTAGGGATTATTGATGTGATCGATTTTGGTTTGTCACCTTTATTTATTGCATACGATGTGAATGAAATTGGCTTTATGCATGTCCAATCCTAAATCCACAAATCCCAATTTACATATATGATATGTATTATTAATGCACTCGATACGCGTCGCCCTTAAATGAGTTTTGTGGTGGATGCATAGCGTGGTTATGGCCAATAAACCCTATCTTTGTATGGCTGAATGTGGTTGCTTGCATCTCGGTCTACGCACCGATCTTCCTTCTCCTATTCCTGATGTAACGCGAAATAATTCAAGATTTCTTTCCTACCTTTGCTCCCCTCGAATGTAACTCGAGGTTTCTCTTTTTACAATGTAAAATAGGATAGAATTTTATTTCCTGTTATGTCAAAGAACGACGGACATCCTGACGACAGCTGAGATGATCGTTTCAAGGCGTGAATCGATCGGTTGACGTTCCAGACGATTGGTTCAAGGAGTGAGCCGATTGGATGATGACCGGTTCGAGGAGCGAGACGAGTGGGTGGCGGCCATGAAGAGATGCACGACAACCAGGTGAACCGATCGGTTGGAGGAGCCAATCAATCGGCTGGTGGCACCCAGCCGACCGACCTGATGGCGAGCCGATCAGTCATGTGATGAGTTGATCAAACCCAGAAAGGCAAAGCACAGAGTTCATCTTGTATAGGTTGCATGTGATGTAGACCTAGATGACCGTGATTACTCTTGGCTCGAGGAATCACATTAGGATGGCCAT
The DNA here is from genome assembly GCA_963693085.1 of Alisma plantago-aquatica. Classification (NCBI taxonomy): domain Eukaryota; kingdom Viridiplantae; phylum Streptophyta; class Magnoliopsida; order Alismatales; family Alismataceae; genus Alisma; species Alisma plantago-aquatica. Next base: position 44,275,587 of record OY856413.1, read on the forward strand.
AATCATTGCTTTTATCGTTTTGCATGTTTTCTATGGGATATAGCACGTATATGATACGTACTATGTATTGTGGTGATTGGATATGTATATGTATATAAAAACCAAATCCCTCATTAAAATATTAAGTTTTATATGCCTTCCAAATGTGACACACGTGAAAAGCTTGATCGACCAAGTGTGGGCACGCCCAAGCGTGGTGCATCGTCTATCTTGTGGAAGCGTGAAGGATGGATATGTGGGTCTGCCCAAGCAGGGTGCACATTCATCGTGTTGGCTTTGGGTCGGACTTAACAAGGTGACCTAGATAGGATCTAGCACCTTGAGGCATGGAGATGATCATGGAAAGGAGTTGCATATGACATCTTATCAAGAGTTGCATATGATGCAATTGGGAAGAGTTGCCTACCTAAGAGATCTAAGTTGTGGGTGACATCCCAAGTTGGTCCATGACTTAGAGGACTTCAGGATCTTGCCCACTAGAAGGTTGTACGTTGCAATCTTCCAAATTGATGGTGAGGGCTATCAATTTGAACTAAAATAGTGGGAGTGATAATTAATTAAAGGCCTAATTATATCGTCAACTTTTCAAATCAATCAAATAAGTTAAAAATGAGTTTTTGGACTAAAACTGCATATTTCCTTTTGTAGTACAAATGACAACAAACAACAATCACTTTTCCTTGCGATCGGTCCTTGAAAAGGACAGGCTAAATGGGACAAACTTCCACGACTGGTATAGGACATTGAGAATTGTTCTTACTCAAGAGTGAAAGATCTATGTCCTGGATACTCCAATTCCAGAGGAACCTACTCATAATGCACCAAAGACAGAAAGGGATGCTTACAAGAAGCATTCTGATGATGCCATTGATGCAAAGTGCTTGATATTGTGCTCTATGAACCACGAGTTGCAGAGACAACATGAGAATATGGGTGTCATCGAGATGATTCAGCATCTCAAGAACTTATATGAAGATCAAGCACGGCAAGAGAGATATGATGTCTCAAGGGCACTGTTCAAGTGTGTCATGACAGAAGGAGATCTAGTTGGTCCTCACACACTCAAGATGATTGGGTATGTGGAGAACCTAACAAGACTGGGATTTCCACTGTGCCAAGAGTTGGCTACTAACCTGATACTGCAATCGTTGCCAGAATCCTACAGTCAGTTTGTGATGAACTACAACATGAACAACTTTGATAGGCCACTGTCAGAGTTGTTGGGCATGTTGAGGACAGTCGAGACACAGATGAAGAAGGACAAGCCTAAGTCTGTGATGGTGATCACGAGCAAGAAGGGAAAGTCCAAGCGTAAGGGCAAGGGCAAAGCTAAGAAAGGTTCGGATGCTAGCCAGGAGCCCAAGTCGTCTTCAGCTCTCAAGGCCAAGGGAGGCGTGACCAAGAAAGGAAATTGCCACCATTGTCAAAAGCCAGGACATTGGAAAAGGAATTGTCCTCTCTATCTGGAAGAACAAAAGAAGACGGAGGCCACATACGTCTCTACTTAAAGGTGTCATAAAAATAAACTTGTAACACTTTTTGAGGTATATGATACCAAGATGTAAAGTGTAAAGCACTCAATAAATGGGGCAAGTGTTTTCGCCATAGATAGGAGTACTTTAGTTTATTTTCAGCCTAAAAGGCATGTAATACAGTTATGAACTGCTATTTCATATTTGCCAATAGATAGAAACACTTTATTTTTGCATATTGTATGACAATGATGGCAATCAATAAAGAGATGTTTCAATTTATAAAGATATGATCTTTGTGGCAATGCCTTGTTTACCTTGTGGTATTTGATATGCATAAGATAAAATGATACCTAAAGGTTATAGATAACTCAAACAATCAAAATAGCATCAATCATGAAAAATTCATTTCTAGTTTCCATGTGATGGATAAATCTAGACTCTTTTGGTTAGAGAACCAGTAAGAGACATGAATATCTTGGACATGATTAATCAATCTTCACTAAAGGTAGTAGGAGAATGATTGTCCTATAAGGTATAATACATGTGATGTATTTACATACCTATTGGAACAAATTCTAATACTTCAAATGGTGTTTAGAGAAATACCAATATGAATATCTTGAAGTGTTCAAGAATATCATAAATGAAGTGCAAATTTGGTAAAGTGTTAATTCTTGATGAGATCAATGAATGAAATACTTGGACCAAATGTTTGAGATCCTTATGAGTGATTATGATAGTGTATCATAGTGAACTCAAGATTAAGGCATGGTGATGTCTAAATCAAGAAGGAATCATACTCTAAGGAGTTAGAGAATGATTATCAAATAACTGAATTCTTCTTAATAAAAGAATACCCCTCACTATTAAAAGAAATTAAGAATCACAAGGGTTGTGAATTCTTATATCCTTACACCTCAATTATCTATGTGATGAGTTGTTCATGTGATGAGTCAACTATCTAGATGAATATGAGGAACCGAATTTTGAGTTGTGGTTTATGACCATTTCATCCTAAATGACATCCATGTGAACCATAAGGTATAAACTTGATGGTAGCACCCATTGGATGAAATCCATAAGTGCAAATGAGTCTTAAGTGTTAAGACACATGGATAACATTTTGAGAAGGATGATGCTTGTTGATTGCAACTTAATGACTAAGACATTTGGCATATGGATACTAAAACTGCATTCCTATGAGGAATAAAATAAGGATGTGTATGTGACACAACCTATAAGGTTTATGAATCCACTAATGCAAATGAAGTCTATAAGTTACAATGGACTAATCAATATGATTGATTGAGTACAAGCAACTAAGAATTGGATCTTTACTTTGATGATATAGTCAAAGGGTTTGACTGATATGTCAAAGATAAAGAAGGGATCTGTGATTTAGTGGGAGCGTGTTCATATTCCACATGTTGATGTGAAATGGAAATGTTCTAGAATGGAAATCCAAAAATGGAAATTATCTTTAAGGAAGATAGAGATGTTTCCTATGTGATAGGAATAGAGATCTATAGAGATAGTTCTCGAAAACCTTTTGACCTGAATGGAGAAAACATACATTGGCAATCTGTACTTAAGGGTTCAGTATGCATAGATTCAGTGGGAGAAAACTTGTCCATGTTACATGGAGTTAGTATCCCAAGGCCAAGTGTCCAATTCTTATGAAGAATGGGAACACTAAGAATAGATATGGATCTATCGTGTATGTAATCATCCCATTATCTTGCATGGCAAGAACAAAATGCATTCTTCATCTTATATGTAGGACATGGCAATATGATGTGCTCATCCTGATAACTCGTATGTAAGACATGACGAGTGGATGTATGTTTACTTCCAGTAAGGGTTATTGGAATACCATGAGAACTTGATAAGTACGTGAGAAGTGCTCGTTCTATGGAGATAAGGAAGAATTCAATGTAAAGAGTTACATTGATGTGAACTTCCAAAAGGACAGAAAATTAATCACAAAATATATATAGGATATATAAAAGTGAAAGTTTGTTGATAATTTAAAGTGTTCCAATAAAACCATTTAAAAGGAAATGTCGAGTATCTATGTGTTGGAGAACAGCAGTGGATACTATATGGATATGGAAGTTCATGAGATGAACTTATAGATATTCCGCTCATTGATGACAAGTATGGAATCCTTGATCATGCAATGTGGCTAAAGGTTAGCAAAGGAATACTAGATCACATATTACGACAACTCCATCTCATACTTGTGATGTACAACGAAGAGGTGAGATACATGCAATTTATAGTGACTTTGGCAAGGTGTTGTCATTACTCACTATGTTCGCACTAGAGCACAGTAACATGTGGGAGATGTTTGAAGATCACTATGAATATGATTCAAGGGTGATTGGCTCGCAGGGCAAGTGGGAGTCTGTTGGTATGTATGTCCTGAGAGCCAATCATGGGATGATTGGTGGGATACATTAAGATTGATTTGATAAACATCAAAGGCAATCTTCCAATTCTTTCTGATTCAATCATATGAGATAGTGATAGAACAGATTGAATGTCTAGAGAATGACAGTACTCAATGACGTATGCTTTCAGGTTAAGGACCTGAACGATGAGATCATACGGATGCTAAGAGTTTGCACATTCTCATTATGTCCCTAGTCAGATGTCATTGTGGAAGGTAGATAGACAGCAATGACACACACGACTAGATTGTGGTGTTAGTTGATGACAGAATCTCATTAGTCATGATATAGAGATATCAAACCAAACACATAGGTACTTGTTAGAGAACAAGTGTACCAGACAGACCCACCGTGAGTTTGACACATGGAACCATGACATGGTAGTCACAGTCAGTACTCACAGTGATGGCGGTGAGTGTGATTCTTTGACCTGAAATCACTACACTCAACACATGTCGTTGGGTACACTTTGACATCATCAAACGCAATCCTGAAACATGGGTTGTTATAAAGGTGATGATCGGGTGGCTTTAACACATGGGGCTTTTGAGGGGTGAGTGATAGATATGGGATTTGTCCCTCCTGAGGGAGTTTGCTATCCATGGCCACTTGATGAGTAGGATTGAGAAAGGCGTGCACCCATGTGTGAATTAGTATGTGATATTGATTTCATAACATATCTCTTCCAATCTACTCTGAGATCAAGAAAGTGAATGAACGTTGACAGGATGATTGTTCCATGCCACGAGTTCATTCGGGATATCAGTGACAAAGGAATTATACATTCACTATAACACCATTCACGGATTGTAGGATTGAAAGTTGTTCTCCAACTTTCTATTTCACTTGGGTAGCACTGATGTGTGACTAGGCACCGCTCTTTGCTTGTGAAGTCATAAGTGTTATGGATTTTCACTGCCAACGTGAAAAGGACTTGCAGGGTCACACACATAGGATTTAACCTGGAAAAGGAGTTTTGTCCACAAACAATGTTTAGATTGATTACTAAAGGAGTTTAGTAGTTCAATTAAACACTCAATTAATTGATAGCTCAATATCATAATGTTCAAGGTGTTAGACACATTGATTGGAGTATCGGATTGATCAAAACTGCAATTGACTGATTCTACACAATCTGCACTCCCAACTGATCGGCTCATGTGATGAACCGATCGGCTGAGCTTTGTGAACCGATCGGCTCAGGTTGTGAGTCGATCGGCTCATGTACAGGGTGATATGATTGCTTCAAGTGTTGAAACGATCGGTTCAACTGATGCAACTGAGCAAGTTGGGAAAGTAGGATTGGTGAGAAATTTCTTTTCATTTCACTTGCCCAATTTGATTGAAACAAGGATTGGTATTTGATACCAATTAGAAACAAAAGATGAGAAGTCAATTGGGAACTGACCAGGACCACGAACTGACCGGTTCAGAAGTGAACCGACCGTTTCATGGGTCCCAACCGATCGGTTGAGGTGTCAACCGACCAGCTCAGGTCCCCAACTGACCGTTTCAGTTGTGAAACGATCGGTTCAGGTTGCGCAGTTGGTTGTTTTTGTGGAAAATCTCAAACCCTTCTACTCCTGCTTTAGTCCCGCATTGCCCGGGATGGAGAACCCTGTCCCATGACCCTCCTATATATAGGGGTATTGGGGGCTTCTCAGACAACAACTCAGTGCAACCAGTTGCTCTGTAAAGTCGTCGTTCTCTCTGGTTTTGGTAATCGAGAGAACTCGAGCAAGTGCTACCCGATAAGGGAGGCACAGCAAGGGAAAGACAATTGCATAAAGCGATTGGTGGCAGGAGAGTGTGTCAGTGACTAGTACACTGACAAGAGGGTGCGACTCCTTCCAATTCCTTGTGAGACAAGGAGATTGGAGTTCCAGGTGGTCCATGTGGACTACTTCAGAGGCGGGAGATTTTTGCCGCTTGGAGGACAGCTGTCAATCCCGACAGTCCCGGTGAGACCAAGAGTCGTCAGTCCCGGTTTGACCAAGAGATGCACAGACACCGTCCAAGATCGGAGGTGAAGACTGCGCAAGCCGCGAGGTATTTTCACTGAGCAAGCCTCGGGACAAGGTATGATTCCACAAACCATCCTTTCCTATTGTATAGACGTTGACACATTTCCTTGTTCTGGGTTTGGGAGGAGAAAATTTTTGTTTCCGCTGCCTTCTCTGCCTCCCCTGAAATCCAACATATTAACAGGAGTACAATCAAACATATCAAATATATGCAAGAATTTATCAACATAATGAGTTTGATTAAGTACAAAATTAGAACCAAATCTACTCAATTTAATTCAAGTATCACATCAGCAGGTCTGAAATCTTTCATATCAAAATTGCTAGCAAGAAAAGATTTAGTTTTGTCAATAATTTCAGAAATAGATCCAAACAACAATATGTCATCTACATATAAGCACATGATAATGTAGGTGTCATCAACAATTTTGGAATATATAGAGCAATCCGATTCATTCGCAATAAATCTAAAAGATAAAACAATTTTATCAAACTTATCATTCCACTATTTAGGTGCTTGTTTCAGTCCATACAAGGACTTTACAAGTCTACAAACCTTATGTTCTTGTCTAGGTGCAACAAAGCCTTCAAGATGATCCATATATATCTCTTCTTCAAGATCTCCATTTAAGAAGGTTGTCTTGGCATCCATTTGATGCATTTCAAACTTATGAATCGCAGCTAAAGAAACTAGGACACAAATGGAAGAGATTTTTGTTACTGGTGCATATATGCCAAAGTAATCAAATCCTTCTTTTTTATTAAAGCCTTTGGCTACTAGTCTGGCCTTAAACTTATCTATGAAACCATCTATCCTCATCTTTTTCCTAAACACCCATTTACATCCAATAGTCTTACAGCCTGGAGGAAGCTCAATAAGAATCCAAGTATAATTGCTCATAATTGATTCTATTTCAGTATCTACGACTTCCTTCCAAAAGTTGGAGTTTATAGATTTTATGGCATCCTCATAGGTATGCTGGTCTTCTTCTACTATGAAGGTGTAGAAGTCGGGACCATAGTTCTTATCTTACGTCCTTTTACCCCTACCTAGATCACTCAAAGGTTTATCTATAAGGAGTTCATGTTCTACTTCATGAGAAGGTGGAACTATAAGAGGTTCAGTAGGAGAGGAGGAGGAAGGGTCTTTACTAACCTGTCTGGGAACCTTTTCCTTAAGCAAAAATATGATTTCATAATAGATAGCGTCTACATGTCTAATCTCAAGTGTAGAGTTGACTCTAAGGTCTGAGATTTTAGATTTTATCACTAGGAATCTATTGGCATTATTGTTTTCAACATATCGAATAATTATTGTATCAACAATTTTAGGTCCCAACTTTCTCTTCTTATTTTTAGGGATCTTAACCTTGGCTAAATACCCCTACACTTTGATGTATTTCAAACAGGATTTCTTGTTAAGCCAAAGTTCATAGGGTGTTTTGTTAAGGTTTCTAAAAGGTATTCGGCTCAGAATGTAGTTGGTTGTATGGAGGGCTTCCCCCCACAGTCTGTGATTAAGTCCAAACTCCGCTAGCTTGGAATTGATCGTGTCAATCAAAGTTCCATTCTTCCTCTCAGCTATTCCATTAGATTGAGGATTATATGGGGCAATGGTTTTGTGTATAAGGCCATGGTCCTCACAGAACTTGTTAAGTTTATTAGAAGTATACTCACCACCTCCATCAGACCTCACTCTCTTGATGTTCTGCTCTAGTAGTTTCTCTACTTGGGTTTTATAAATTTTGAATTTTTTTAACTATTCATCCATATTTTTAGCAAGAAGATAGAACAATATTTAGAAAAATCAACTATAAATGTAACAAAGTATCTCATACCATCGCAAGTAAGAAGATTATTTAAATCACAAACATCAATATGAATTAATTCAAGTAATGATGTATCACGTTCTACTACAAATTTAAATGGCTTCTTAGTAAGCTTAGCTTGCACACAAACTTGGCATCTATGAGATGTATCAATATAAGTCTTAGGAATCAAATCTAAATGAATCATGTGTTTCATCATATTTTTATTCACATGACCAAGATGTGCATGTCAAACATCAATAGTTTTAGAAACTAAAACAGTAGAAGATGTATCATTAAAAGAAGATATATTACATGAAATAGATGATAGTTTGATAAGGCCATTACAAGTGTAACCAAGACCAATATAAGAACCATTCTTAGAGATTACAACTCTATTTCCTTGACACAGCAAGGTATAGCCAAATGTTGTAAAATAACTTGACTAGTCAGATTTCTATAGAAAGAAGGAAGATGTTGGATATCATGCAATGTAAGAGTATTTCCACAAATAAGCTTTATGCTAACACGTCCAAAGTTAGTAATTAGAATGGTAGATTAATGATCTCCCCACTTAATCACTCTGTCGGATTCTGGCTTTCTACAGAATAGGAAGGGACCCCCCCACACACATAGTGATCATGTTTACTTCAGGATTTTTATGAGCCTAGACATTCTGCTTTTTCTGATCTTTGTGAAATCTACACACATACACTAAGTGGTCAGGTTTATCACACGCAAGGCAGACACATTTTTCTCCTTGATCACTATTATTATTACTCTCATTTTGGAGGTTCTTGCGGCCCTTAAAAGAAGGTTTATAGTTCTTATTGAGTTGTGAATGGTTGGATTTCTTCTTAGCTTTATCACCTATAACCATGTTGACAGCAGGGCTAGACTTCCAATCTTGTTCCCTATGTCTATCATCTGGTTGTATGAATTTAACTAAGGATGTCATGGACATGTTCCCTTGTTTATATCTAAGGGTCCTGGCGAAATCCTTCTAAGAAGGTGGGAGTTTTTCTACGAGGGTTTCTAGTTGAACGTTTTCTTCAAGGTTGTAACCTTTGCCATTGACTTAGAGACTAAGTTTTGGTATTTTAAAACTTGAGCTAAAATAGGTTTATCATGAACCACGTTATATGTTAACCATTCAACAAAGGCATAACACTCAAGACCAGTATCTTCTAGACCAAATTTAGAATCGAAGACCGTCCACAGTTCAAGTGTGGTCGGGATCTTATGGTAGATGTCATAAAGTTCACCAGACAAGACTGACATGATCCTACCATGACATAGATAATCGGTATCCTTTGAAATGGAAGTGAGGATAATGGGTTCAGGAACAACATGTTTACATTGATCATCTCTAGTAAGGCGGTTTGTGGGTTTTGGTGGAGGCACTACTGGAGCAGACCCTTCAGGTAGTAAAATGGCAGACACGAGTCCTAGGAATGTGAGCAAAAACCATATTTTTTGTTGCCACGATGAAAATGCAAACTAGAGAATCGTTCTGGGCCGAAGAGAAGCGACATCATCGAGCGAAAACATGCTTTTTGATTCCATTCTAAGCAAAAAGGCAGTTAACAAATATATCTAATTGACAACCGTTTAGGAACGAACTGGTCTGTCAAGCAATTGTGTTATACAAACTACACAGTTGAGTGTAGAAGTGAAAGATCTGTCTTGAAAATGTTGTAAAAATTGCAGTTCTCAGACTATAAAAAATTCCCCAATCAGACAGATGCTAATTAGATATGGTACACAAACAACCACCAAATTGCAGCAGTAATCATAAACTGTAAATAGTTCTGAAGAAACCTGACGATGAGTTAGAAACGCAAACTCCAGAGCCTGAGATGAAGGCGTGTGAAATACTATCTTCAAGATACATTTTGACGCTCCTAGCACAAGCGACTTTGACGATCTATCTCCAAGATACAACCACCCCAACTCTGGTACAGCCGCTCAGTACAAACGAGAGTGTTGTGTTGAACGCGTTCCTTAGACTTTGGTCGTATAGATGAAAAACGGCCGTCGCGAAGTGTCTCCGGCTTAAGACACAACAAATATGAGATTGTTTGGGGAAACATGCTTGTTGCGGTGGAGAAAGGGGAAATAATAGTGGAGAAGAAATTCTCTGTAATGGTTGCGGTTTATCTTAGTTCTTTTTCTTTTCACTGTATCTCAGGTGTACTCGGTATATCTTTCAAACAAGAGTGGACGCCTATTTATATGGAGCACGTATCAGTCATCCCGCGGTAACTGCTCACACAGGTTGTATCACTGCAATTGTTGATCTTTTAAAGTGTGTCATTAGGGTCGCGTGCAATGGCTGCCTTTAAAGATAATCAAGAGAGGTTAATGATGCATGTCTTAAATGCAAACGACACAACACATAAAATTAAATGTTGTATCGGAGAACAATGAATAAAAATAAATTGTTTTGTAATAATTAAATCGGTGCGTGCATGTGCGTGTGCGTGTCACTCGTAAATTGAACAATGAATAAAAATAAATTGTTTTGTAATAATTAAATCGGTGCGTGCATGTGCGTGTGCGTGTCACTCGTAAATTCCCATATCCTGGAAATGTCCTTATCTCTAGGTGTACCGGAGCCTTGCTGCTTCCAAAGCAAACAATATGGGATAATTAATTATTAGAAAACATGATTTTCTAGAACGGAAATACAACAATGGCTACCTCAACTCAAAAACATAAGTCGCCAACCGTCGGCCGCATCGGCCTGCGGATAGAGAATTACTGCGTGTTTTTTATCAACAAAAGTTAGCCGTCGCGACCCCAACCACTTGCTGCATTACAACAATGGATAACGACCACAACGACAAAGTTGAGTTTTCCTATGGATTCGCTCTGGTTTTTCTTTCACCTGCCGCAGTGCAAACAAGTTGAAACTATTAAATAATGAAAACAAGTCGCCGCCGTATCTTAAACAATTCAGGTTCCCTCCCCAAGACGTTAAATCCAGCGGAATGGCATTGCCCTAAACGGAAAGAAGAAAGGGTTTCACTTTTACTATTTCATCGACTTACTCGCATGACCCTTAACTCATTCAAATTAATGTGTTAAATAGAGATGGAAACGGGTTTGAATATACACATATTAGTTAGTAATATGATGGGAACACTCTAATGGGACAAAAAATTATAGAATAATAGAGAATTAGTTTGTTGTTAGTGAAGATATCACCATTAAACGGATTTAAAACAAATGTTAAGTTAATAATGGGTATAGTTTCCTAGGAGAAGCAAGGAAAGTAGGTCATTATAAGATCATTCTTAAACGAATCTAATGTCAAGATATTAACTATGGATATATATATTTAGTGGTAAATACATGAGATAACCTCTTCTAACCCTAATACATTAAAAAACTTAGTTAATGATGATGTCAAATGTAGAAAGTGATGTGAGATTCGGATTCTTTATATTTGAATTGACTTATGATCCAAATTTTATATTAAATGAACAAATTCTAAATGTTTTACTTTCATTGAGGAAAGAATATACAATTTGAACTCTAAAATATTGAAAAAGTAATGGATGCCCTTAAAAGTGCAAACTAATGGCAAATTTATATCCTATATTTTGCATGCTTTCATTATCATATTTGTTAAATTTCAATTTAATTGAACCTTGTTTGAGTATTCAAATGAATTAGGAAAGAAAAAGATTGAGAGTTCAATTGAAATTTAGGCTTTAAAACATTTAAATGTCACAATTTGATAAAGTTTTCCAAAATACAACTATCATGCAATTAGTGTTCCATTTTCCACAAGCGGTTCATCTGTTTGAAAGTCAGTATCTATTAGCTTATTTTCTTGCTATGCCTGGGCGTATCAAATGGCTCCTAGCCATCTTCTTGCTCGCCCCTTCCTTTTCTCATGTGAAACTAATTGGTTCTCTCCCTCTGTTATGATCTTTTCTCCCGCCTCATCCTTTTCCTTATATAATCCTCCCCCCTGTGATCTTCACACAAAAAAAACTTATGGAGTCACTCCTCATCAACAAATGAAGACAAGGCCTTGCCAATCTATGATTGTTAATCCTCAAAAACTAACTCGATCTGAACCTCCATCAACAAATGTAGTCTTGCCACACCAACTAATGTACTTCCCTCATCAACCAACGTAAGGAGACATCCACCAACCAACATAATTTATCACATGATCAACGAATTGTACGAGAACCAAGGCTCTCTCCTTGCACACCCATCGTTGTATATTAGTTAAGTGCATGCCTCGAGTCACATGTTCTGATACTTGGGCTGCAAGTAAAGAAGCGCTTCCACATAACACCTAAGACATATATAGGGACCTTCATCCCCATGAAGAGAGGCATCCTTTTTTCTTTTTGGACACCAAATGTTGCCAATCAGGTGGGTGAGCATTGTCTAACTTGAGATGGAAGGTGAGAGCCACTCCATCCCATCAAATTCACCATTGATGAGGAAAAAGAAGACTTCCCATATTGAAAAGAAGGGAGGGAATATTTCTCTTCATCCATGTTGTGAAGCCATAATCATTGACAATAGGAGATCAGCTGTGATAACCCAAGTTTTAGGATTTTCGTACCTAATGTAGCATTCGAGGAATCATGGTTTAATTTCATATGGATTGAAACTTTATTCTAGAGGATATAAGAGTCAAAGTTATCGAATTTGATAAGCCACTATGTGATAACTTAGTTGTATGTAGCTTAAGAGAATACACTTGTGACATTTAGATGTCACGCATACCCGATTCCCCTTTTCTAATGTATCTTCCTTAGTATGGCGAGGTGGTACAATCTCAGTCTTTACAGGTAGGATCAGATGACCTCTTAGTTATCTTTTCCTGGCTATGCGGAGGACTTAGTCAGAGCCAACCTCGACGGCCAAGTAGTGAAACATGTATTAATTGGATCTTCTAGTAGAGAAGCCAGATCCACAAGCCAACGAAGGTAGGAAACCTAACCCTCTTGCGATCTGTAGTCGACGCTCCTCTGTGCTGCAGCTCTAAGACAAGACACACATCAGAGATCTAGGTGAAACGGTGAGGATGACAAGGGTAATGCCACGCCTAGCAGTACTCACCGGAGAAGGACATTCCAGCCGTCAGAGGGGATTTAAATAGGAATTCCTCTACCATTAGTCTCTCTATCACCCTTCTTCACAGTCGAGAAACATGCCTCCCATCATCTCAGCACCGAGCCAGTGGGCTTTGCCTTACATATACCCACATAAGGGGCTCTTTAGAACTCGACACAGAGGCATAGGGTAGTCGTGATTCCGTGTTGTCACTCCTACGTAGCTGCTGGACATCTATGAAACAGAAGAGCAGATGGATACATCGACTAAGTCTCATACAGAAGCGTTGGGTCTGGGCTCACAATGGCGGCTAGGTAGAAGGAGCGTCCCTAGCTGTGGTGGCGGTGGTCATTTCCGGCAGAGTCCCACTGGGGACCCAAGCAACCGACAGCGGCAGCCATCAACGACGGCTCACGGGCGCAGATCCTGAGATTAGTAGACTTCGATGGTGCCATGATCTGCAGTCAACTACTTCCCGAATTCCTCGATCGAGCCATGGATGTGGCGGCGGAAGATCTACACAGAAGAAGTGGGCCGTCATTTTTCCTAGTTGGAGAAGAGGCCAGAGGCGGCGACACCACGTATCTCTGTCATGGCGGTGCTCACGCACGCCAGCGTTCAGCGAGGAATGGAGAGCCTATCTGATCATGAAGGGAAGACTTGGAGGCAGATCTCACGCAGTAGAGGAGCGAGCCCACAGTGACTGATTCCTCACCGACGGAGAGCCTCGGCCTTGGCGGCGGCTCATGCCCAAAAGACAGATCCTTGAGGGGACCAATCACGGCGGTGGCTGTTAGGTGGAGATGACAAAGTCGATCGAGTGATCTTTTATCACCAGGAATGCTAGCATCAGTGGTGTCCTTTTTCCAGGAGGTGACGCACACCGGGTTGCGGCCGTCGTGCGGCTGATCGCGAGAAAGATAGAGAGGGAGGCACCAGTGTGGTTCAACCAGTGAACCGACCGGCCCAGTCCCTTCATCCTGAACTAGAACTAGTAAGCCGGTGGCTCAACGTGAACCCAAGGAAAGGGCAGCGCTACCCGAGAAGCCACGTGGCAGGCTCTCATTGGCCAAAAGGTAAATAATTTCAGTAAATGAGTATATCTTCAATAATTCGTAGAAATTATCATGCTTGTCAGAATAATACAAATAAGGTACCAAAATGTTCAGAAAAATAAGTAGAATAACATGGGACCATAATATTAGTCTTTTGTTGCACTAATAATAGTGATATCATGTAAGATGTTAAATGCTCATATGATGGATAATAAATATCAAACAATATTCTTAAATTATGATAACATGTCAGTAAGTCTATATTCATGTTTATAATGCATATGATGTCAGTTATGGTTATGTTGATGTACGAAATTATGTAATTTGCTCCATATGGATAATTAGGGCTAATAACCCTAAACAAAAAGTAATAAATACATGCATGCTCAATAAATGATGAAATTTACAGAGTAAACTCATATCTGTATTTGGAAGCTCAGATTTAATTATGAGATCATGATGATGCATAGAATGCATGTTATATGAAGAGCATCCTTAATACATGTGATTTAACCCTAATATGGTTAATGAAAGTGACATAATGTTAAATATGTCCACATAATAATGTGACACATGAGTATATCCAGTTGATGAACTGTAATCTAGAAAATGACATCAGTAAGATAAATATAAGGCAAGAATACAAGTAATCATGAGAATAACATAATGATCTAAGTAATCCCTAAAATGAACACGACTAGGGTTAAGATGATCAGAATATGATGCTAGAATATGATTTTGTTATTAACCAGGTGATGACCAGATTGTCTAGATGATCAAAGATATCTATGAATCTCTGAACTCAGGTACGTCGGTTTTTATTAAGTGTAAGACTAGTTTTCATGAATGCATAATGATATGATGTACTTTGGATGCTTGCATTTGCATATAAATTCTTGGATGTGTATTAGTAGTATATGCTCCGCAAAACATTAAAGAACACAAAAAAAGAATATAGATGGTTTGTAGCTACTGAGTGGATATATGCTCTCTCTCTCCCTCAATTCTCTCTCTCTTCCTCTAAATATAAGGTCGGCCTTCGGTCCCCGTAGCCCAAGGGGTGGGAAAAAATGAAGTGCGACATCTCTCTCTCCCCCCCCTCTAAATATAAGGTCGGAACTTGGTCCCCATAGCCCAAGGGGCGGGGAAAAATGAAGTGCGACACCACTTAGTAGTACAAACGCATCAAAAGGCATCTAAAAATATGTGTTTACCTGATTATCGCTTTAAACAATGTTTTATTTTACTCTTTCTTTCTCAAAATTATTTCAATTATGCAAGCATATTAGTATGTATCTTTCTACCCACGTGCACAACACCTTGTGTGTTGATTCGTTGTTTCACGTATGTTTTAGGTTCAGAGATAGCATGGGATAAAAGATGTGAAGTGAACACTGTTCAGGTTGTACCTATTGTGTAGATCCTAGTTTAGCATACATGTTCTTATACTGTAGAATTTTCATTCAATATGTAAATGTAAATCATTTTGTAATAATTCATATTGTATAAATATACATGTTGAATGTTGAGTATGTTATGGTTGTATGTTCATGTATGAGTATTATGCTTCGCATCGCTCTCTGATATGATTGGATGATGTTTTCAGATTCTGACATCTCATTCCCAATAGGGTTTGGAGAAATCAAAAATACAGGGACGTTACAGTTGGTATCAGATCATGAACAATAACTACACCTGACAATTTCTCACCATGAAACATAAAAAGAAATTTCACCTTTCACTTTAAAACCTAGAAACTTAGTAAGTTGTTCTATAGGGATAAGGTTTGACTTAGCCTCTAAGTTAGAACCTAGATGTCCGATAACTAGGTTTAGACAAGTGTGAGAAACCCTTTCCATATATTTCTCATATGTATTGGGTAGCTACACTAGTATACATATCGTTCTCACCATTTCACTAGGTGACATGACACTAGACTATCTACTGTGTGTGGGACACTCGATTTTGCTGATTTGGTTTTGTTTTCCAATCGGCTCGAGCCTCGACGGTTTTCTCTGACATCTTCTTTCTCAGAGAAAAACTATATAATATATTATTATATATATGTAAATATAAAAATGTATCCCTCACACTGGAGAGTAGTTAGTGTTCATGCGACCTAAGTGAAAGGAAGTGACATCAGTCTAGAAGAGAGAGAGAAGCTCTAGAATAGATGTCTAGAGCCTTATAAGGATATGTGATAAATAGATAGACAATAGAATGATAGATGATGTAAGCAACGATGATCTCTGAGGTATATGTTGTTTATAAAGATCTAAGTTGTAAATGAGGTTTGAATCCAATTTTGGATAATCTAAGCTAAGTCTTGATGATAAAAGTGCATACTCTTTCTTACTTAAGATGATCTAAGTTAATATAAGGTAGAATATGCATAAGCCTCAAGCTCTTTTTCAAAGGAGGACCTCTAGTGTTAGGACAAGATATGTGGTGAACTCCAGAGAGAGTGAGACCCACATGGAGAGGGTCATAGGACCTACCCTGAGATATATGTGAAATGATGTGTCCAAAGCTGGGTTACTCCTGAGTAGATAAGTTGAGTCCTTTTTGCATGATTCAATCCTATATGTGAGAATTGGGTTAAAAAAAATGATGGGTAGGCGACTCATAATGAGAAAGTCAATCCTTTTGATTGAATTAGATCTTAGCTTGAGTGACATATGTTTGTGAATATCATCATTAGCTACAAGTGAGGTGATATATGAACTCTGGTTCTGAGAGTAAAATGCTTTGTGCATAAGATACTCATAAATGTTGTTCCTTCTACTTCTCTTTATATATATATATGATTCTAGAAACCTCACTTGAGCTATATGGATGGTTATCTGTGAAGATTCACTTAGATAAGCTTGACCTATTCTATATTCCCTTCCTATATCATATATGTTATATCCAAATTTGCAATCATAATAAGATTGTCTTGGCATATTATCTTTCCCAATATCTCATACATGAAGGATGTAAGTATGAAATAATGAGCTTGAAATAAAGATATCTTGGGATCATAGATACATGATCATGAAATATAGTTACTAAACTCAATCTTACAACTCAAGGCTTCTAGTTTCATGATAATTCTCACACCTTAGGGTGAAAATCTATATTCAAGCATGTACAGTAAACTCTTCTATAATGATGAAATCTTAAGTAAGTTTTTGATCATAAATTCATATTAATAAGTAAACTCTTCTTGAGACCATTTGGAGGAACCCCCAAACGGTCTTGAGACCATTTGGGCACAACCCAAGACCGTTTGGAGGTCTAGGGTTGAGATAATCTAATGGTTTGAAGGTCCAATTGCAATAAGTTGATGAATTGATAAAAATGCTGATGTTAGACCTAATTGGAGTTCAATCCTAGTCCAACCGACTTGGTTTTTGGTCAAACTTTGGGCAAACGGTCTCAAGACCATTTGGATGATTTCCAAACGATCTCAAGACCGTTTGGGCCAAGTTTGGGCCCAATTGGAGGTCAATTGATAGGTTCAACCTTGAATTGATTCACATTGTTGAATATTGATGACCATCCGATTTGAAACCCTAATTGAATTAGAATCAACCCTAATTGGCTTTCAATTGAGGGTCAATTTGATGTCTAATTGATTAAGGCTAATCTTGGCTAACTCAATTTATAAGTGGTTATCATGGATTTGGTGAATTGAGGGGTTCAACATCCATATCCATGACCAATTGTAACTTTTGAACCACTTTGGAGGTCCAAACGGTTTGAGCCCATTTGAACCAAACGGTCTCAAGACCATTTGAGGCCAAACGGTCTCAAGACCGTTTGGGGTCAAACGATCTCAAGGTCGTTTGGACCAATCGATCTCAAGGCAATTGATCAAACAGTTTCAAACCGCATGAGCTTCAAACGGTTTGAAAGTCAAAACGGTCAACGCACCCAAACGGTCTCAAGACCGTTTGAGGTCAAATGGTTTCAAGACTGTTTGAGGGCAAATGGTCTCAAGACCGTTTGACACCAAACGGTCTCAAGACCGTTTGGTGGTTGAAGGTTGAAACCGTTTGAAGGTTTTCAAGGTGGTTTGTACTTGATCAATTGATGGTGTAATTGGTTCAATGGTGATCTAATATAAACCCTAATGGTAACCTAAGTCATTAAGGGACTAAGTGATTAATGAGTTGACCCATGATGGAGATCATGAGGTAAATTACCAAAATACCCTTGAGGGGTTTTAATTGGGTAATACCTTGTTCTAGTCAAACCCTAAATACATGATAGTGATGTTTTGGCTTATGCTAGTCAATGAGGACTTAACCCAACTTAATCTAGAGTGGTTTATCACCATCTACTAGTAAGAGAGAGAGAAAGTATCCTAAGAGAGAGAAAGTACCCATTTATGGTGGAAACTCAAGTAAGATACCTTCAATACACATGAATGTGCATGATTAGGGAATGATTCACCTATGTGAGGTCATGGAAACCCTAATTATGATGTCTAGTGAATCTTAATCTTATCTAAGAGCTTTAATGATGATGTTTCTCATACATGATGATGTTATGAGTTCAATTCACCATGAGGTGAATAGTAAACCCTAAATTTAGGGTAATGACATGTGATGTGATTAGTAAACCCTAATTTATGGAGATGTTTATAAGGTAATACCTTTAAATAAAGTATAATCAAATCAATGAGTATGATGTGTTCACACCATGATAAGATTGAGAAATAATCATTATGATGTTCAATAAATGTTGTATTTAAGGCAAATACTCACCATACCCTGGTATGCTTCCAAGGATGGTAGAGTTGCATACTAGAATTGGACTAATAATCCAAAAAGGAAATATTATCAATGAAGGATGGGGTATGTTAACCTTAGTCCTGTGTCATGCCTTTAGGTATGGAACTTTGAGAACAAGTTAACAAATATGATGTCATATAATAAAAAGAGTTTATAACCTTATTTTGTAAAGGGTGAAACCCTATTTCCAGTTGTGCTTTTAAGCATGAATCCTCATGTTTGAAGTATGAGATGAGGAAACAATATTCCTAATCAAAAGTAAAGGAAATGAATAACCCTAATTGATGAAAATTGGGGAAACTGATTCTTCTATGAGTTTGAAGGTATAACCTCTAGAATGAATTGTTTATTGTTATCAGTTGAATTAACCATGCAGGTTATTATGAGATGATGATCATATCCAAGTATGGGTTATGAAACTATATTCATTGAAAGCATGCTTTAGCTTTATGAATAGTGATATATCCTGTTGCCTTGTCAATGGCAACCTATGAATTAAGTGGGCTGTGAGAGACATAAATACCACCAAGGTCATGCTTTAGAGATGACTTGTGATGAATGTATTGAGAAATGATGATTGATAAGAGTTAGGCTTGTTACATTTAGTATTCTCATTTTATAGCTGTTATGCTAATGTTATTGTTTGAAGAACAATGTATGATGTTGAAAGAATACTGAATGTACCTAACTAATCAAGTATAATGTAGAGCCCTGATCATAGATCCATCATTGTCAAAGACCAAATGATGGTGAAACAGGTTTTCCCAAGGGAACTCCTGGATCACATACTCTTGAGTATGTGGGGGAAATGGATGCGTAAATCCTTACATCCTAGTGTAGGAATTGATACCATCAATCCTTCACTACCAAACCAAACGGTGAGATGTATCACAAGTCTCCCAAAGAAAACACAAACACCGCATCGGTGAAAGATAAACAAGAAATATTCCGATGACGAAGAGAGTACAGAACACCACTGTAACTCTAAAATAGCGAAGGACCAGTTTACCCTGGTAAGCTATAACAAAAGACGTCCTGCCAGATGTCTAACAAACAATCCTCTAACTGACTGAGGAAGATGAGGTCTTAAGAATCCGGCTCTTTAATGACCTATGTATGATACTGATGTGACTTCTTAGCGATCAGTTGGAGTATGAGTGGTATGCCTCATCTCCACAGGGCATAATAATGTTTGTAAAACATAATCAACCGCGTAGTATATCTACTTAGGTTTAACTACGAGGAACAATGTTTGGTGTTACATTGTTACACTAATGATCTATTCAGATATTTTGTATACATGTCCTTTATATGCTTTAAAGACATGGTTGCTTAAGAATAAGTTGCTTCACTTGTTATTAAACCTGCTGTTGTATGATTTATGTTATAATAAAGCTTCTAGTTGAGAGTTATAACTCTCGCTGGGACAATTTGTATATTGTCTCACTCCGTAGATTTTAACTCTTTTTAGGTGGTCGCCGAAGACGAAGGAGATCGTTTAAGGATGAGCAACAACGACAACAACAGTACCAGGGGCAACAGTGAATCTCAGGTGGAGATACTGGCTGCTGAGTTATGTAGTTAGATAGTCCTATGCGTCTCTGTACTCTCAGGTTCTAGGAATCAGTGGTTTGAGTTTTTGGTGTTGGCTCCTGAGGATTTTGAATCATGTTGTACATAACTACTCAAGAAGTGGCTTAACAGAGATGTAAACTGTTTACTTGGTTTCTTATAAAAAGGAATTTTATAATTTCCAGATCTTGTCTCAAAAATTTTAAATTCCAGTAATTTTTCATATTCTGCAACTAATCGAATGTTTCCGCTAAGTTTAAATCATGTTTATATCGTGGTTTTGGAGATCGGAGCCCACAATTAAGTGGTATCATAGCCCTAGGTTTGCCGAGTCTACAGAGACATAGGACTTAGGATGTCGAGTCTGTCTTTAGTGTTTCTTCCTCATCTAATATAATCTTCTACTCCTCAGGAGAAGAAGACATATAAGGATGAGGAGTTTGTTGCAGAAAGCAACAATGCTACAGCTAGAAGAAGTGTAGAGGAGCAAGCAGTAGAGGGACACTTACCTGAGGTTCCCCTAGTTAATCCAACCATGATAAGGAATCCTTCCTTAGGAATCACTGTTGGAGAATTTAGGGCAACAATGATGTACCTAGTGGATCAAACACTAGCAGTACAACCCAGATTGCCAGCTCCTAATGATGATGTTTTGGATATCCATAGGATATGTAACCCTCAGCAGCAGGTTGAAGCAGAAGTAAATGATGAAGCTTTGAACTCAAAGCAAGCCTATCCTCAGCCTCAAACTGATGAATCAGTCCACAGTAATGTAGGAATTAGAATACAGTCAGAGACCAGGACCTGTTATAACTGTGGGAAGCCTGGACATATCAGATCTAATTGTCTAGAAAGGATATATAGAGGAAGAATTGAGAAAAGGCCTATTCAAATCTAGAAACAAAGGCCTGGAATTCCCAAAAGGAAGAAGTTTCTGATGTCCCCAACACAACCAGGACCTAGTACATCAAGGCAGTGGTTATCCAGAAAGGGTAAGGAACCCTTTAAACCACTACAACTGGAGAGACGCTGCTACAACTATGGAAAGGTGGGGCATTTGATGAAGGACTGTCGATCTAAGCTCGCCTATGTGACACAGCCTCCGAGACAAGGGCAACAAGGATCACAGAGAAGGCAATTTCAAGGAGCAGCTCGAGGACGTGGACAAGCGTCTCAAGCTGGATCATTATCACCACCTCAATACCAGGCTACAACAAGGTTCTATGCTATGAACCCACCTGCTGCAGTGGTCGATCCACGGGTTATGACAGGTCAGATGAACTTTTATATTCTGATATGTCTAAATCCTGTGTAATATCTGTTCTAATTGACCCGGGTGCTACACACTCTTTTATCACTCGAAGAGTGATCTGTAACTGCAATATGACATTCAGTCATAGAGCAGAAAGTTGTTGTTGGAGACTCTGTTGAGTGAGTCTGCTGTTATGCAGGAGGTATGATCTCCCTGCATCCTTTTCTTTTCTAATCATCGCATTCGAGTGGATCTAATACCTTGATATGCAACGATTTGATAGAATCCTCGAGCCATGATTGATTAGACAAGATAAATGGTATTTCTTATAAATCTCTTTATGATCTTTTGGACAAGTTAAAATAGTAGTTGATTGAACTATTCTTTGATTGGTCTCATAAAAGATTTCAATGATGCATCAGATATAATCATTTTATAATACATGTTTACTTCTATAAGAAGAAAACGTATTAAAGAATTGATCTGGTTATAGGATTCAGTAAAGTTAATAATTATGTTTGTAAGGATGGAAAAAAAAGAGAAGGAACATAGTAATATACAAGTACATATTTTCTTACCTCAGTAATCATATACCCTGGCCAGGTATACAATTACTGATGATGAAGTAAATATGGAAACTTTGAAGTTGTTATCTTTTGATTACTCTGATCAAGTAGTCAATCTAAAACAACTTAAAGGGCATCATAAGATAATAAAAATGAGAATATAGAAGGTCAACCATGATTAGTAATGGTTGAAAGAATATATGTAATGAGCAATGTTCCATGATAAAAGGAAGAAAGAGATATAAAGTTTTGATAACACAAGTAATTAATACCAAATTAAGAATGTTAAGAACATCCCTTGTTAGGGGTTTATGATCTCAATTGATAAAGTGGAAATCCATGGATAAGCATAGGAATTAACACCCTTATCTTCTACCTTAAGAACAATAGCAATTCTTCACGATTTTGCTTGCAAGGATGCAAGGGAAGATAGGGAAGAAGAAGAACTAACAACTATATGCATAGAAAAGATGTATAATCAAAGCATAAAGTTTAGAGTTATAAAACCTTCCTAAAGTTTGCTCCTTGAGATCCAAGATTTCGAGCTCCAAGCCTTTAATGGCATCCTAGAAGCTCCACAGGTCAGCCAAGGTGAATCCTCCAAGGAAAGTTGAGAAGAGATGGCTAGAAAGATAGAGCTAAGTGAGCTAGCCATGAATTTGACCTTGAATTCGAGTTTCATCCAAGAATTTAAGCAAAAGAAAGGATCCAAACCTACCTTGCACTCCCCTGGTCGTCCTCCTGAGCTCCAGAGCTCTCCTTAGTCGGTTTGAGCAAGGGAAAAAGAAATGAAAGGGCGAGGGTCGTTCCCTTGCTAAGTGGAAAAGTTGTATATATACTTAGGTGAATTTTCAACATAAGGACATATGTTTTCCTCATTTCTCATATAAGTCCTTCCTTTCTTCCTTGCACGTCCCCACCTCTTATTTCTAAGGACAAACTCTTTCTAAGGTCAAGAATTGAAGGCAAAGAGGATCAACCCATTACTAAAGCATACACATAAAAGGCTATACTACATACACCTTGATTATTCAATCACAAAGGTGTTCTTTATTATATGATTTTTCACATGAAGTGACCTTTTCATCATTTTTCTTCTAAATGATGCCAAGAGTCATAAAAGATGTTTTAGATGATGTATTTTTCAAGTTGCACCCCTCAAATTGGGTAAATTGCATTTTACACCAATTTAGGGTTTTTAAGTACAGGGGTTGCTTCCACAGCTGCACCTTGGTGCTCAAGCTTGGGAAATCCCTCAAACCTCATCATATTCATTCTTATGTTGTCTCAACATTAAAGGAACATATAAACATGTGAAATTGCAGTTTAACCCCTCTGATTGGGAAAATTCCACATAGGTCCCTGTATTGCAACCAATACTTCAACATTGGTTTATAAGGGACAGAAAGGGAAACTTATGTTCCATAGAAACTTTAATTATATATTAAAGGATAATTACAAACTTTTAATTTCATATTTAGGTAAAACACCTAGGGTTAGCTTATAACCCAGGTCAGGGGTGTTACACCTTTTATTGGACAACCCAATAATAACCCCAAGCATCCTGAGCATCAAAAGTCATATCCACACATTTCAGGAATGTGTATGACCACCTCTCCCCCCCAAAGAAGCTATTTGTCCTACCCATAGACTTCAATGACAATGATACTATCAGGGTCAAGAAAGATCTAATACCTAAAGCATTTGCCAACCCCACTACAAGGAAGCCTCCCACTCCTGAAGTTCCACATGTTGAGGCCATTGAGATAGATGTACTAGTCTACAAGTGGCATCCTCCTTACCATGCATGCCTTAAGAAATAAGGCTAGATGCTAGATAAAGAAGCTTCATGTGGACATCCCTTTCTTTGATGTCCTTTATAAAATGCTTGCATGGCCAAAATACCTTAATACTCTATTGACTGGGAAATATACCGTGGAATATGAAACCATGAGGCTTATGAGAACTACTTTTGACATTATTTTGAACAAGATACCCAAGAAGTAGAAGGATCCTAGTTCCTTTTTGGCTGGTTGTTATTTAGGCGATATTACTTGTAGAAAATGACTTGCAAACTTGGGTGCAAGTATTTCCATCATGCCTTTCGGTATATGCAAAAGATCGGGCTTTTAGATATGTTGCCCAAATCTATGACCATTCAACTTGTATATTCATATATGACAAAACCCATGGCATCATAGAGGATGTACCACTAAGAGTATGAAACGAAGCCTATGTCCCTTATGGTTTTGTAATCATGGACATCAAAGAAGACCTTTGTTATCCTCTTATCTTTGATTATCCATTTTTAGATACAACCCCTGCCTTGATTGATGTACAAGATGGTACCATTCTCTTGTGGCTCGGAAGGAAAGCTTTGGAATTCCATGTTTTTGAAAGAATGAAGGGCCCAAGAATCCATGAGGAAGTTTACTTCTTGACTTCATGGACAAGCTTCCCATCTTAGACAAGAGTGGGAAATGTTAAAAAATCAACTACAATAACCTTACAACACTGGTTGAGTCAGACATTAACAATGAGAAGATCTGCTAGTTTAGGTTCCATGTAGTCACCTTTGATACTATATCCCACACTACATTTGAAGACCTAAAGATGTTTTTTGTTGTTGATAAAGTTGACTAGAAAAAATGAAGGTGATACTTGAAGGGCTCAAATGTATTTTCCTTGATGAACAATTGACTTTTTTGGTTATCATAAACTCTGACCTTACTCCCGAGCAAGAAGACAAGTGAATGACTAAGTTGAAGATAAGAATACTTTCCTTGAGATATGAAATGACTGACCAAATAGGGGTCATCCAAGTTGTGTGCAGGCACAAGATCGCCATGGTCGAGAACTACAAGCTATCTAGGGACCCTCAATGCAAGCTGAATCCAAACATGAAGGAGGTAGTCTCCCAAGAAGACATCAAATTTCTCATTGTGAGGATTATTTATCCAATCTCTAACTCTCTTTGGGTCATTCCCATTCAAGTCGTGTCCAAGAAATGAGACACTAAAATGGTGAAAAATGATAATAATGAACTTATCCCCACCCGTACTGTCAAAGGACGGAGGATGTGCATTGATCATAGAAAAATGAACAAGGTCACAAGGAAGGACCACTTCCATCTCCCCTTCAAGAATACTTCTTCTACCTTGATGGCTACTTGGGATTCTACCAGATATATGTCCATCCTAACAATTAAGAAAGGGCCACTTTTATCAGACCCTTCAACACTTACACCTTTAGGAGGATGCCTTTAGGCATCTACAAGGCTCCTTCTACCTTTTAGGATGCACGGTTGCCATCTTTGTTGGGTTGATAGAGACAATGATGGAAATTTTATGGATGACTTCTTCATCTACGACATTTTTTTATTTGTGTTTGCATCACTTATTTCTCATGCTAGGAAAATGTGAAGAAGTAAATCAAGTGTTAAAAAGGGAGAAATTCCATTTTATTGTAAGGGAATGCATTGTTATTGGCCACAGTGTGAGATCTAGTGGATAGAGGTTTATAGAGCAAAAATCAAAGTGATCACCGATCTTCCACCTCCCTCCTCTGTCAGGGAAATCGCTGCATTCCTTAGACACACCAAATTCTACATAAGATTCATTTGAGGCTTTTCCAAAATGGACAAGCCTCTCACTTATCTCTTACTAAAGAAGGACACTTTTTTATTTTGATTAGGCTTGCTTGGCTAGCTTTAATAGCTTGAAAGCAACACTCTCCTGCACTACAATTATTCATGCATTGGATTGGCCGCTACCATTAGAGATCATGTGTGACGCAATCAACTATGTTGTAGGAGATATACTTGGGCATGGGATAGATAATAATTGCCATGTTATCTACTATGCTTCAAAGTCATTAGATGATGCATAGTGGAACTACACCAAGATAGAGAAATAGATGTTCGCGATTGTCTAAGCCTTTAAATACATTTTTATCTTACTTGTTGGGTTCCTGGTGATAGTGTATACAGATCACACATCCATTTGTTACCTTATGATGAATAAATACACCAAGAACATGCTCATTTTATGGATATTGTTGTTACTTGATTTTGATCTAGAGATCTATGGTAAGAAAGGTTCTAAAAACTTGGTTTGACCACCTTAGCTGTATAACTTTTCCAAATAATGATGGGATTTCGATCAATGATTCCTTTCCAGATGATCAGTTGTTGAAGTATGAGTCTCATTTTCTATGATATGTTGATTATATGAACTATCTTGTAGTCGGTGTCCTACATCCTAAGTACAAAGGACACCCAAAGACAATTTTCCAACATGATGTTATAAATTTTTAATGGGATGACCCCTATATATTCAAGTTGTGTGCATTGGCCTTTACTGTAGGTGTGTCACCGAAGAACAATCTCATGCTATTCTAAAGAAATGTCACTCGAGCTTGAGTGATGAACACATGATTGATGGACAACTAAGGGAGCCACTACTCTTGCTCCCTTCTAAACCAAAACCAACAATAAATCAATCACAAGTGTCGGGCCTTCAACCACTAGTAAAAAAACTACTTGTAGTGTCAGTTAAAATGATCCTATAATTTCAATTTCTTACTGACACCTAAGTGGGTGACACTACAGTCAAGCACCTATAAAATCAATTATTTGGGGACGTGCAAACAAACGACAAAAATCTAGCCTTGGTTTATATAATAAAAGAAATTGGCATAGGTAAGAGTCTTTGATGTTAGTTTATATATGAAAATTGATGTTGTACTAACATACCTTGTTACATTTGTAACTGGTAAGGGTTTCTGAGTCGTCAATTTTGATAGCAGGCTAAATCGATGACTAAGTGTTATTGTTTCATTTTTCTCATTACAACAGAAGACTAGGACCCTATAGACTATGTTTCCCAACATGGGCATTTTAGAGTAGTCCTATAATGTTTGTTTCGGGCCTAAAAATGATGATTCATATCTACAATGTCTGATTTTTGTAACAACCAATGACTCAAATAACTTTTATATAATAGCAACTCTACAAACCTACTGTTTTCCAGCTATTTAGCAGGATGTGGAACCTATAGTTCAATAGAACTGTAGGTTCCATCGTGTATTCAACTTAACATTAGACCTACATACCTAAAAAACCATCAATAACAAACACAATCCACCCACATACAAGATCCATTCTCATCAAATTATAGGTATAATTTTGTTCATTCATTTTCACATTTTTTCACACACATGATACTTCATTCACATATGCATCAATTCCATTCTCAGGACCTATAGAAACACAGTTCCCATTGTATTTATTTATCTTCACATCCACACACATGTATATATTTATAATTCACATATGTGCCAATAATTTACTTGCATAAAATTTAAAGTTGGAGGAAATTATAAGAACCACGTGTATATAGAAATAATGACATCAAAGTTTAGGAAACTCATTTTTTATCCCAATCAAATTCAAAATTAACATCCTTAACGAAGGCTTGTATCTCATCTAGTTATAGCACTATGTGTTCTCGTATCTCATCTAGTTGTTCTATCAAGTAGGCATTTTTTTGTTTTAAACACCTACAAATGACATATATAATTAAAAAGTTTGACATTTTCATATTATCAAATGAGACTATTTACTTATGATGATCAAGACAATATATATAGATTACATTTCGTATGCACTTGATGTCTCGTTCCGCATATATGACCATCATGTCCATTTACAACATCATGTAGTATATGTGTGCCCAACCATTTTCTTGTATAGGGCACAATAAATCACATACAAAATGTTAATAAATGGAAGTAAGCATAGTTGACATAAAAATGCATTGGAGTCAGAGAACTTGTAAATAGTGGGACCCAATAGGGTCTCCACTCAAACAGTTTGATACAAGAGCCATGTAATAAAAAAGCAACAGAAACAAACTATTATAAAGTTACATGATATTTCATACACAATCGTCCCCCACCATAAAGGTGGCATGACAAAATAAAAATTCTACATTTAATCACATGTAGACCGAGTATAGAGAGTAGCCATTCCAAGCTATCATTAAGTCCATGCCATACAGGTGATCCTCTGGAGTCCTCATATTCTGATGTACCTATACCTGGGTGGAAAGGAACAACACCAAGAACATAGGAAACAACAAAGGGGTCATCAAAGAGATAAGTATGTACATATAATAAAAACTTTGGGAACTATATTGTGTTAAACGATTAAAAAGTGATGTTCCCACAAGAAGGGTAATATTTACAATTAGGTAAGTCCAAAAGTAACATAACAAGAGGAGTGAGTCATATTACAATTCAAATTATAAGCATGAGAATAAAAGCGTCTTCCCATAATAGTCAATCACAAATCCAATTTAGAGCAATAAACATTTGCATGCATAATAATGTAGATTAAATATACCTAAAAAAAGGGCCATAACACCATAGGATCATGGCCTAAAAAACAAGTGTGGAGATGCATACTCCGGGAGGATCACGCCCTTTATATGTATGGTTCTACATAACTACCACTGTTCTAGATATTCTAGTCAAACATGCAGCATGATAAATAGAGTGGAAAGACTATTATTTTAGTCAATTTCACAATAAAATATATCAAAGTAGGTGGGGTACAAGAACCCATACAAACATAGTAGTTCATCATCCACATGAATATAACAAATAAAGATCACAAAATATGAATGTCCAAGCAATTGGATTTTCAAGTAGAATAATAGTTCATGCTACGCCTCATTAAATGAATATAGGTTTTAGTCAAATAATGCTCAAAATAAAATTGAGGATGTACATACCAGATCTTTAAGACTAATTCCTAACTCAATAGATGTATTTGGTCCACAAAGTCAAGTCTTCACCCTAATAACACACTGGGTATGTTAGTCAAACTAATGGGAACCTATGTATACATTCATAGTATAGAGATACACATTGTTCTCCCCTTACTTAAGATCAAATAATTGCATATTCGGGTTATAATCTAATTATGTGAACATATTTTCCCTTAGATTTCTATTTCAACTTCTAATACCCATCATTAATCACATTTATCTAAGTTTATCTAGGTTACATATATCTATAGGCTATAATATGCATTCCTTCAATTTAAGTCTTGCAATATCATTTCTCTCTTTTATCACCATCTCGATATTTTTAAATTGGACAAGGATATGCATTATTTTAGATGTTATTGGATCCAACACTACCCATTTTAAATAAAATATAGCATACTTCAATATATGCATATATGAACACTTATATATTAGTCCTTATACATCATACTCATGCGTGAGTGAAATTATATTTATTAGTTATCTGATTATATGAAGGAAAGTAACTTCATAATTACCTATAGAAAAATATACTATTGAATCTAAAGTTTCATGACTATCATCAAACCTATTGTACATGATATTATTCTTAGTATATTAAGGTCCCGAGTATAACATAAGGTCTACTAAAATCCATATGTTCCATATTCTAATAGACCAAATTGTATTTTGACTTTAGGGTAGATATGATATGACTTGGTTTAGTAGTCATTCAACTATTATGTAATATGTAATTTATATTATACCTACTAGAATTATTATCTAATTGAACAAGAACTTGGAAAGGATTGTGACCTGTAGATTTCAATGTAGAACCTTTGATGATCCAAGTACAAATCTAGTCTTGTGATCATCATTGTCATCCTCATAGTATTCTTCCTTCTTAGGGTCAAGGATGATTTGTGTCTTGGGATTTAATAGCTCGAGGAGTTAATATAAGGTTGCTTCACTATGGTATGGTTGTTGCCAATGCCATCAATGATACCTCAAGCCTTCTGAGGTTTCAACAAAGAAACATGGACACATATTTCTCCTCCTAAGTCGTAATAGAGTAGTATGAAGTTGTGGGGCAAGGGTGAGGATGGATGGGATTGAGGTTTGGGTTTCTCTACCACAATTTCTCGTTTGACATGAGAATTAAATAGATCTTAAGGTCATCAACTAATTACTAGGAACTTGATTCATCACGAACCATGGTAGTTGGTCAGGTTCATAGGTGATCGAGGTGGAAGGTTGAAGGTTTACACATGTGGAGGGAGGAGGAATGAAAGAAGAGGAGGAGAATAGAAGGTGTTTTAGGTGCGGTTGGTGGATCTCCAGATACAGGGATGTGGCTGAAAAGTAGGTAGCAGCAAATCTGATGGTTGGTGGTAGACATGACGATGGAGGAGGTACTCTGTAGTAGCCGTTGGTGGCAATTGTAGAGGGGTTGGAGTTGGGGTGGTTGGGGTTAGGCATCATGGTGTAGAAAAGGAGGAGGACGACTTACATGTGGCTTGTTGTTGTCGACGGTCAGGGGGAATGAAGAACATGAGGTTGGTGGAGGTGGATGTGGTGGTAGTAGTGATGTCATCTGGCTTGTTGTTTTCGTTGAGGCTAGTACCCTGTTGTCGGCCTACTCGCTGAGTTTACATGAGGAAGGAGGGAAATGATAGGAGTAAGATGGTAGAGGAGAAGTATTTGATGCCAGGAATAGGGAGAGGAAATGTTGTTGGAGTTAGACATCATGATGACAAAGAAGAATATAGTGGTGGTATGTCAGTCATCTGGTAACACAATCGAGTCGACAAGGGGGGTATCATGCTGAGGAAGGTGTCCTTGATTGGCAGGTTATAACCAAAGGAAGGAGAGGTAATGGAGGAAGGTCGAGCGATCTGAGTGAGAGGAGAGGTTATGAAGGACCCTCTCTCAGGTATTGAAGTTGGCCAGAGAAGGAATAGGAAAAGTCTTCAAGCAGGGGGAGAGATATGGTTCAAGGATTGTTGCCCCAGTCAGCATCGAGTGTGGAGATCTTTTTGGGGAAGGAAGCCAATACCTAGATCGTCAAATTCAATGGACTTAGTTTGGAAGAATATCTCTGCTATTAGTTGTGTA
The DNA here is from genome assembly GCA_963693085.1 of Alisma plantago-aquatica. NCBI lineage: Eukaryota > Viridiplantae > Streptophyta > Magnoliopsida > Alismatales > Alismataceae > Alisma > Alisma plantago-aquatica. The sequence goes on from OY856413.1 coordinate 44,306,585, forward strand.
GCCAGGGCTAGAGGAGATAAATGCTCTGTGTGATAGGGACAACTACTATTAAATGCATGGAATTTTATAGATTAATAATTGAATTTGTGTTTTCCTTTCATAGTTAAATTGAGTGGGTATTTGATATCAAAATAGTTGAAAATTGACTTTTTAGATAACTGAAGGGTGATGAATCTGATTTTTGTATAAATTTGACATTTTGAAAATCTATAATATTATACTTCATTATTGTATATTAAGAATCCCATTAATGTATTTATCTCATCTTAATTACCCAATTATGCCATTCTAATACCCATTAAATTGACTTATTTCATGTTATATTCCTAATACTATTTCAGAGTGTAAAATTAGAGTCAAGCATGGTATTTGGTACATTTGTTCATTCATATTGTTATAAGATGTATTATGGTTAACTTACATAAAATATTAAGGATATTTATATATTTGTGATACTAATTGACTCCAAGGATTCCTGATGTACTATGTATAAGTGAAATGTACCATATATTAATATAATCAAATAGGGTCCTATAAGAAGCAAGGATTCACCTAAATGCCTATTTTTTAGTATGTTACAACACTCCACCCCTTAAAGAGGATTTCATCCGTGAAATCCATCCATCACTAGCTAAGCTTACTAAGCCATCACTATAAACTAATATAAGGTTTCTATTACACTTAATGTAGTGGATTATGGTACATCATTACATGTCATACTTATATCTAAAACCCCATGGTGAACCTACATTGTAATATGCATCAATTCCTCATAGTTTTCATGTATTCTAACTTGAGCCAAGAAAATTTTACACTAAGACATAAGTTATCATAGTGGTGCTACATTCATTAAGGTTACCTACATTATTATGGTGGCTTCATTATCCTAGTATATGAACCATGTCACAACACACATGAGGTACTAGGTTGTTCAACAAATCCTCATTTTCCATCACTTAAGCATGAATGAAAAATTTCTTATATAGACCCCCAAATAAAACCATTCATATTGCAACTACTAAATTGATGGACTAAACTTCAAAACATCAATCCTCAAACACGATCACCATGATTATTATCACAATTACTATTAGTCTTATTTTCTTTAGAAGTTATCATGTTTACTAAATATCAAGTGCATACGGAAAGTAGGGTAGAACATACATACATGTCTTCTTTTCTCTTCAACATGATAGTCATCTCTCAAGTTGGATATATTTAAAGAATTTATCAGGAAAATTAATCTATTTGTTTTTTTACTACAAAGAAGATTATCTACAAACTATTAAGAAGATTAGGGTTAAAGGTGTATACTAGGTTCATTTTATATTTAGTTTGTTGTGATTGTATGGGCAAGATGTACACTATTTAATATTTGTATCCTAAGCATATTCTATCTAGTAGCTAGAGTGGGTTACCCATACCATTCATTTTAGGCAATATGAAGTGTCTGGGAATTAAGTTTAAGCTTTTAAGTATGGATCAATCTTTTTTTACCGGTCTTAGTACTTTACATGACTTAACTTCATCTTCTTATGCTCTACTTTTTACTTAGGCTTAGGGTCTCAGGTTGATCATGTTAGTCAAGGGGTTCTTCACAAAAGAATTACTCAAAAACTCTAATTTTTTTGTGGTGGTAACTTGGTTCCAAAAACTTTCAATCAAATCTAAAATTTTTATGTTTTTACATATATTTAATAATGAAAATAAGTGTAGTGATAAAAGCATTGCAAAGAAAATAAAAATTGGTGTCGGAGTCGATCTAAGAACCAAGTAATCCACTTTCCACTATACTACACACCTATTATTCTTCAATCATCACTAAATTCCACTATAAGATTCTAATCATTCATATGACTAAAAGGACATACAAATATATCACTAACCTATAGCATAGAAGGAAGGAAAATGATTTTTATTAAACACTATCAACTTCCATTAGTCCTAATACAACACAACATACATTATTCCTCACTTCATCCTTATCATGATTGATACATCTTCATTTTAAGACATTAGGGAGTCATATGATCGTCCAACCAGTGTATATAAATAGGGTTTTCCATCACTTTTTACTTTTCAACCATGTTCATCACAAGACAAGGGAACTATATGGTTAGATTATCCATCACCTCGCTCACTAGGTAATCTAATTACTCCATGAACGTAAGAGAGGTGAACTCCTAAGTACATCCTACTAAACTAATAGCTTCTATCTATGAATCCTCATGCATGAGGAATAACAAGCTCGATGAGGATGGCATCCAACCCCTAGATAGATGCTCTTGGGGCATAACTATGTCGAGATACTCCATGTTTAAATAAAATCATTCCTAACCATGATCATGTCTAATCTAGTTCATATTATCACATAATATTAAGTGAATCATCTCAACTCTACAACTTACTCATGAATTTGCATTTGTTGTCGATGCATCCTCAATGCCCAAAATTGATGTATGGGAAGCATGCTAGAGGAATAACAAACAATCACAAATCTAATTTAAAATAATAAACATTTGCACACATAAAAATGTAGACTAAATATACCTAAAAATGGCCATAACACCATAGGATCACGTCCTAAAAGAAATAAGGGTGGAAACACACACCCCGTGTGAAATATACATTCCCTTTATAAGTATGGTTGTACATAACTACCACTATTCTACATATTCTAGTCAAAGACGCAACATGCATAAATAGAGTGGCAAGACTATAATTTTAGTCAATCTCACAATAAAAGACATCAAAGAAGGTGGGGTATAAGAACTCATATAAACAGAGTAGTTCATCATCCACATGAATATAATGAATTAAGATCATGAAATATGAATGTCTAAGCAATTGGATATTCAAGTAGAATATTAGTTCAAGAGATTCCTCATTAAATTAATATAGGTTTTAGTGAAATACCACCCAAAATAAAATAGAGGATGTACATATCTGATCTTAAAGACTAATTCCTAACTTAGTAGATGTATTTGGTCCATGAAGTCAAGTCTTCACACTAAGAACACACTGGATATGTTAATCAAACTAAAGGGAACTTGTGTATACATTCCTAGCATAAGATACACATTGTTCTCCCCTTAATTCTGATAACATAATGCATATTAGGGTTTATAATCTAATTACAAGAACATACGATACCTTAGATTTCTAGTTCAAATTCTAATACCCCAATTTAATCTCATATATCTAAGTTTATCTAGGTTACATATATGTGTAGGCTACAATATGAATTCCTTCAATTTAGGTCTTATAATATCACTTTTTATCATGATCTCAATACCTTCAAATAGGACAAGTATATGCGTTACTTTAGATGTTGTTGGATCCAAAACTACCCATAATAAACAAAATATAACATACTTCAATATATGCATAGATGAACACTTATAGATTAGTGCTTATACCTCATACTCATATGTGAGTGAAACTATATTTATTACTTATTTTGTTATATGAAAGGGATAACTTCATAAATACCTATAAAAAATATACTATTGAACTAATTTTGCATGACTGTCATAAAACCTATTGTATAGGATATTATGCTTAGTATATTAAAGTCCTGAGTATTATATAAGGTCTACTAAAATTCATATGTTCCATATTCTAGTAGACCAAATTATATTTTGACTTTAGGGTAGATATGATATGACCGCATTCAATAGTCATTATAATATTGTATATTATGTAATTTATATTATACCTGTTAGCATTATTTTCTAAGTGAACAAGAATTTGGAAAGGATTATGACCTATAAAATTTATTTTAGAACCTCTGATGATCCATGTAAAAATCTAGTCTTGTGATCATTGATGTCAACCTCATAGTCTTCTTCTTTATTAGGGACAAGGAGGAGTTGTGTCTTGGGATCAAATAGCTCAAAGAGGTATATAAGGATGCTTCATTGTGTTATGGTTGTTGTTGGTGCCATCAGTGAGACCTCTAGCCTTCTGGGGTTTCAACAAAGAAACATGGACAAAGCTTTGTCCTCCCAAGTCGTAGGAGAGTAGTATTAAGTTGAGGGGCAAGGGTGAGGTTAGGTGGGATTTAGGTTTGGATTCATTGTCCACAATTTATCATCTGACATGGGAGTTAAAGAGGTCTTAGGTCAGCAGCTAATTACTGGGAACTTGATTCATCACAAACCATGGTAGCAGGTCAAGTTCATAGGTGATGGAGGTGGATAGTGGAAGATATACACATGTAGAGGGAGGAGGAAGGAAAGAAGAGGAGGAGAACAAAAGGTGTTGTTGGTGCAGTTGGTGGATATCCATATGTGGGGAGGTGACTGAAAAGTAGGTAATAGTAGATCTGATGGTTGGTGGTAGACACGAACATGGAGGAGGGACAATCTAGCAGCAGTTGGTGGTGACTGTAGAGTGGTTGGAGTTGGTAGTGACTGGGGTTAGGCATCATGTTGTAGAAAAGGAGGAGGATGACTTGCACGTGGCTTGGTGTTGTCGATAGTCATGGAGGAAGAAGAAGGTGAGGCAGGTGGATGTGGATGTGGATGTGGATGTGGTGGTAGGAAAGATGGCATCTGGGTTGTTGTCGTTGCTGAGGCTGGTACCCTGTTGCCAGCCTACATGATGGGTTCACATGAGGAAGAAAGGAAACTAAAGAGGAGTAAGATGGTATAGGAGAAGGATTTGATGCTAGGAACATGGAGAGGAAGCATTGATGGAGCTAGACATTGTGATGACAAAGAATAATGCAGTGGTGGTCTATCAGTCATCTAGCAACACGATTGAGTCGACAAGAGGGGTGTTGTGCCAAGTAAGGTGTCCATGGTTGGCATGTTATAACCAGAGGAAGGAGAGGTAATGGGGGAAGGTAGAATCATCAGAGTGAGAGTAGAGGTTATGAAGGACCCTCTCTCAGGAAGTGAAGCAGGCCAAAGGAGGAATAAACAAAGTTGTCAACCAGGGAGAGGGATCCAGATCGAGGATTTTTGCCCAGTTAGTATCAGGTGTGGAGATATTTTTGGGGAAGGAAGCCAATACCTAGATTTCCATATCCAATGGATTCATTTTGAAAGAATATCTCGGTCGGTAGTTGTGTGGGCAAGGTCAGAGATTAGAAATGTTTTACCTGACAGGGACAACTACTATTAAAATGCATGGGATTTAGAGATTAACAATTCAATTTGTGTTTTCCTTTTGTAGTTCCAGTAAGTGGGTATTTGATATCAAAAATAGTCGAAAATTGTTGTTTTTGATAATTGAAGGATGAGGAATCTGATTTTTTGCATTATGTTCACATTTTAAAATTTTGTAATATTATACTTCATTGTTGTATATTAAGCATCCCATTAATATATTTACTCAACTTTGTTACCCAATTATGACATTCTAATACACATTAAATTGTTTTATTTCATGTTATACTCCTAATACTATTTTAGAGAGTAAAATTAGAGTAAAGCATGGTATTTGTTACAATTATACATTCACATTGTTATTAGATGTATTATGGTCAACTTACATAAAATATTAAGGATATTTATATACCTGTGATACTAATTGACTCCAAGGATTCTTGATGTACTATTAGGTAAATGTACAATATTTTAATATAATCAAATAGGGTCCTATAAGAAGCAAGGATTCCCCTAAATGCCTAAATTTGAGTATGTTACAAAACTACATCAATATTCTTCCAACTTGTCGCTTTCTTTTTCTTGTCCACCTTTACTCCAGTCTTTTTGAAATATTTTATAGCCCTATATGTTAATGAAACACATTGAATTGCATTAGTAAATAGTCATGTAATAATATATGTTAACATATATAAATATAAAAGTTTACTCACGTGAATAATGCCTTTTCATTTTGTGTCCCCTACTGCCTACTTAATCATCCTTGGGATCTAGATAATATACAGTTAGCATTGTGGGGACAATAACCAACAACACCCAATGATTATTCCTAAGTGAAAAGAAGGCAAACAATATAAAAATCAAAATCCACAATGAAATGTAATTCTTAAGCCAAAATTATAAGCAAAGTAACTAAACTTACTCAACATTGAACCAGCTATAATCACACTTTTTTACTTTACCAAAATATTTTAATGTGGTAGAGTAGTATTGCGTAATAGATGTAGGCTCTTTAACTACATGTCTAATAAATGATGGAACTAGAAATGCCACATGGGGTAGTGTGAGCTCTGTACACACCCTATGTAAGTAGCTAAAAATGAAAATCATGTATGCATTAATATATAATAAGACAGATCAGCATATATAAAATGAGGTATTTAGCTATATAATATCACATCATATCTAAAGTTTTGTAACATGTGTATTCAACCAAGCATAAATAAACATACACAACATCTTGCAAAAATATACTAGTATCATGAGGTTGACATACAACGTCCTCCTTAATATGGACCATCGTAGCAGACCCTTCTTCAAAGTTTCCTATCTATACTGCCAACCCCCTGCAATTAGGACCTAGCGTGTCAAATAGGTCCTTTGCAAACCAACAAGGTAATTGAGGAGGACATGGAGGATGAGTTGTAGGGGTTTCTTAGGCATTATGTTCTATATATATATATATATCTATATATATATCTATATCTATATCTATATATATATATTCATATTAATTTTCATGTATATACAGATACAACAAAAATGTAAATTTAGCATACATCAGTAGTGACAACTCTCACTTTGGGCCATGTAACCACGCCACCTTCTACATCACCTATTGTCATGTTCTCGGGATGGTCATATGACAGTGCAGTCTGCTTCTAAGGGTTGTAGACAAGACATGGCGTCACATGAACTACATCGGCGGGCTATGGAGAACCATGAATCACGTCACCCTTAAGGCATGGGTAAGACGTGTCCATTGCAATGACATATCCTTGTAATAAAAGACGACATGGCCTCAACCCCTAAAAATTTGCATATAGTGTTATATATATACCTAAACTCAAGCATATTGTGACAATCATTCTGAAAGGCTACTATATCATAAAAATACGTATAGAGGATATGCTAGGTGGTGTTTCTATGGGAATACTCCCAACCACTTGTTTCATAGGGGTCCACCTCATATTTAGAGTGGGGTGCTATAGGTTCTGTCTTAGGAGATGAATGAGAAGCATGATATTGTCTCATTATTTCCTCTATTCCCTTTACAATCATATCCTCTACTTTCTCTTCTGAGAATCCTCATTTCTTGAGAGATTCAATTTTTCATCCAGGTCAAAATATACTCTACAAAAGTTCATATACTTAATGGAATATTCTTAAACATAATTTAAACAGCTTTAAAAATAGAATTGTAAATGATAATATCTCACACAGTTCTTTTCGTATTAAGACTTTCTTGCCTTGATCAATTTTATGCCAAGATTCTACTATTACACTACATTTTCTACGATTAAGAACCCCTAGATATGACACCAAATAATTGTAGTGCTTCCCAATAGGATTTCATGTATCATCAAACTCAATGACCAACTTCAGTCTGTTACCCCTTTTCTACTAACTTGTTTAACCCGGTGATGCCTCTTATTTTTGCACACAAACAATGCTACTCATCAAACTCAACAAGATCCATAGATGCACATCCTCATGTGAAAACTTACAAAAACACATATAATTCATAAAAGATATAACTTATAAATGTGATAAAACAATACAACAAGATAAACATTATAAAATGAACATCTATGTAATAAAACAACACAACTTACACCAGTGTCATGCTCATTGTGCACATCGTCATGGTGCTCAACCTCATGGTAATCATTATCATGGTCATCATACTCATGGTCAGAATTTAAAAAAAAATCATATCAAAAATAGTCAAACAACAAAATATAAGTGACAAAGAATCTAAAATGTACATCTAACATATTAAAAATTAAAAGCATGCCTCTAATACTGGGATCGTATCAACCAATATTCCTTCAGTGTGATCTCCACATATATATAAGTCAGTGTTAGCTTCAATATTTTGTGTTGGAAAGACAACTAAGAATGGACAAGAGTCATCATACTTGTCATAGTACTCTTATTCATCTATAAGATCTACAATCAACTTCCTTTTACCATGAAGAATAACTGACCATTTTCATTTGCAAGATTATTGGTATAAATACTTGCTTCATTGGTGATGCCATTATGAATGGTTCACCCTTCTCGTCAATATTTTAAAATTCACTAATGTGAAACCCAATTCATCCACTATGAATCCTTTGGTTCTTTCAACCCATTTACACCTAAAGATCAGAACTTTGAAATATGTACTCAAGCTCCCATATGTTTTCAGTGACATCGTAATATGATATTTTAGCTTCACGTGGACTCTTATCCTTCACATTAGAAAAAGATAATGAAGATGATTGAAGGGTGACCCCACTATTCCTCTGTAAATCTTACAAAATGATCAAGACCAATAATAAACTCTGGGGTTCACTAATTTGGAATGGACATCCTTGATCTATCCATTATATGATTAAAGAGAAAATAAGTATTAGGATTTAGGGTTTACATGATTAGGGTTTAGGGTTATACATTAGGGTTTATCATTTAGGATTTTGGGATAGGGGTTTACTGATTAGGGTTTAGGGTTTACCAATTAGGGTTTAGGGTTCAGTAATGAATGTCTGTACCACCTATCCCGTTCTTGAAAACCTAATCTCTCTAGTAAGTGCATAATGTGTATTATGTTTCCAAGAAACGTTTGGCAACATTGCCCCACAGTTCTCTAAGTATAGTGATGTATATGGGCAAATCTCCACCTACATATGTATTTAGAGAACAAATGGAGTAGTGTTGAACTAAATACAAATTATACATTTACAACTTAAGTGAGACTAAGTGTTCAAGAACAGTCCCAAACAAGGGACTATCCAAGATTTACTCCTAATAAGTAAATCTTGGATGGGTTTCTAGGCCAACTATAATGTTGTCATTTATATACCTATGACCCTAGTGTCATCATGTTGTTACAACCATAAACCTCCTTATACCAATGTTAAGGTTGCATACATATATATACACTAATGTATATATACATAGAGATACAAAAGATATAGCATGTATGATTTGTCATCACTTTTTAAAAGAGAATATAATATATATAGATTGCAATCAATATAATATTGCAATTGAGTTATCACTCTTCAACATACTATAAATGAGATAAAATATTCCCCTATAAACAACCTTGAATTCGGAATATCTCTGAATTATTGCTATCATAATGCCATAAAGAGATGGAAGTATTCCTTTGTAATAATTAATAATGCAAAATGGCATTGGATATCCTAATATATGAGTATTAAGATCGCCCCTTGTATTTATATATTGGGAATGTATATACTATAACTATGTTGAAATAAAGGAATGCATGTAGGGAACATACTACTACATATACCTTCTTAACGGTGAACAAAGAGGCAATGATGGATAGCTCTAGTGGTGACAACGGCTAGCTCCAATGGTGGTGGCAAGCGCTAGTAACGACAATGGTGAGCTCCAACAAGAATGGTAGTGAGCTCCAATGGTGATGGGGAGCTCCAGTGGTGGCGATGGTGAGCAAAGAAGCAACAGTGGAAAACACAGTAGCTCGATCGGAGGAGTGGCAACAATGATCACTTGAGAAGAGTGAACTTAGGGTGATGAAATAGAGAATGGGGAAAAGAAACATTTTGCGGTTGCTATTAAGTGCACTTAGTCATCAGTTCATCCAAATAAATGATGACAAGTCTTATAGTTGTCGATTGAAATAGTGAAAATGATGACATAGTATAATGATATATCATCGGTTCTGAAGTAAAAATGACAATAGAAACCCTCATCCAAAAAAAAGTCAACCTAAGTCAAGGGACTTAGTTGATGGTTTACTAGATAGTAATCAATGACTAGTCCAAACATTGTCATCAATTTACTAAATAAAATTGATGGAATAGGCCCTTACCTGAACTAAAAAATGGTCATCTTTAGTATGACTATGTTGTTGGGTCAGGAGAAAAAATTGACGACAAAGAAGCAATTTTTTTTGGGGGGGCATATTTTTTTTTTGGGGGGGGCATGAATAGTTTCCTGAGGACTTGGCTTGAAACCTTTGTCGTCAGATGCTTGACTTCACACCAACACTATTTGTACAAATTTTTCACAGTTTATAAGACATCCAACATCAATTTTTCTCCTACAAAATAGACAACATAAGTATTTTAAAGGCAAAATTTATTTTTCCGAAGGTGTTCGTTGTTAGTTCATTATAAACCACCACTAATCTTACAATTTTTGGAGGAAAAATTTTTCCACAAAATATTTTATTGTGAGGGTTATCTAAGGCATTGATTTGTCTAACAAACAACTGAAATTATAGAAAAAATGGTACTTGTGTCTTTTCTAAATCGACATGATTTGATCAATATTGACGGTTGTGCTCTATAACCAACATCTTTCATTCTATGGTGTCAACTTTTATTTGGAAACGGTGTTGGTAAAAGTCACATTAGAGGATAGAAATGTACTAGTGAACGTTTATACATGGAATTTGTCGGGAAGCAACCCAATATTCAACTCTTCCTTGAACTTATAAATATTTCTCTTCTTTGTTATATATATGTGTGTACATATATTTTGTGTATATATATCTTATTTCTCCTTATTATTCCCTTTCTCTTGTATATAAAATAAAAATAAAATTTCAAATTGATCGTCTGGTCACCCAAATGGTCAACTGGTAATTGTGGGGAAATTTTGCAATTGGGTGGTTCGCTCCCCTTCAATAACTGTCGAGTTGTTTGACTGTGTAAATGGTCAATTGACTGGCAGAATGTGTCATGTGTATATAGAATAGTCATTAGAGGATTTGAATCATCATTTTCTTCTCTACCCCTAGCCACCACCCCAACAACAGTAGTCATTCTACTAGGCAAGCCAACTCACCACTCTAGTTGCCCAACTCACCTACAATGGTGGTCAATCATCTCCCTACTTGCCCCCTTCCCCTCCCGACCTTTTTTTTTTCTTCCAACACCAGCTGTCCTCTGTCACCTAGTAGGTCAACAAGCCAACCAACTAGAATTCACCATTGCAGTGGTTGATTAATGAGCGATGACACACCTTCCCTTCGGCTGACTTGCTGCTCTGAAACCCTACCCTCGCTCGAGATGAGTTGATTGAATGGTCCAGTTAACCAGTCGATTGGATAACACAATAGTCATTCCCTCTCCCATCCAATTTGATCAATTATTTCTTAATTCAAACAACCACATCAGCAACCAACTACCTCCACTCATCCAACAAGTGTCCCAGTCAACCAGTTGGCATCACAATAACAACAATAATGCCCTAATAGGGATCCATACGTGAATTCTTCAACCATTTTCATAGATGGGAAAGAAGGCATGAAAACCCAACCCATGTAACCCCCATGACCATCATCCTTGGGCCACCTTAAGAGAGATAGATGTTGAGGATCCCACTAATACTGTCACTCCTCTACCCCTGATGACATTGAAGTAAAAATCAAGATGCTCGATGAGCTTATTGATCATGATTAGGCAATCCATATTGACAACCTAATTTCCATGCCAACCTCCTCTATTGGGAAGTGTATTGCCCCCTTCCAAACAAATACCTATAATTCACCGACGATGACCAATTTGAACATTTTTAAGACATGTTCGCTTTGGGTGTTACCCTTCCTCATTGGGCATGTAAAACCCCCCTCTCTTCCTTAGGGATTTTTGAATTTGTCGACAACATTCTACATAGGAATCACATTGTTACGACCCCACCTCCCGGTAACCCCCAATTATGGGAGACCGAAAGGATAGAGCCGTTAACCAATAACCCGGATCAAAGGTTCGACAAATAATCATTAACAATTATTAAATTCTACCAACTATACTGAAATATGGAGAAAAGTAAAAGCTTTTGCATACCTTTTAAAACTGGGATTTCAAAACTTCTATCCACACAGATACTAATCTATCTAATCCTCCTTTACACTTTAATTCTCATTTAGTACCACATATGCCACTTTACTGTTTGTTCTTTTCATTGTACCTAAAACGTAGACAAACAAAACCTCATTTAGTACCACATATGCCATTTTACTGTTTGTTCTTTTCATTGTACCTAAAACACCGACAAACAAAACATCGGTCAGCCGAAGCTGGTATGTGGGGGGAAACAATAATCATGCAAATATGTTAACAATGTAATCATTCAATTAATCATTTAACAACCAAGATTAAGTTTTAAGCCATACTACTCAATCCTTACCTATCCCCTAACTTTGTGCTATCCCTTGTATGCTACCTCTCATTAGGTAGCTTCTTACCCCCATGGACCTACCTTACAGGTATCCAATACCTAGGGTAATAGAGTCGCATGGCACTACCCGCATGTAGCCCAATATCTAACTCATGATGACTTGATGGTCCTACCCCATTGGTAGCCATTTACTAAGTCATCTAATGACCTGATGGACCTACTCCATTCGTAGCCATTTACTAGGTCAATTATTAAGCCACATAGGGGACTAGGATCTGAGCTAGTAGGCACATATCTTATGTGATAGTCATAGCCACATTATAGTGTGCATGAATTAAAATCATCCAACAATTAATTCATGACATCGATGAAAACTTTGGTAAATCTCGGAAAACTAACTCGAGATATTCATAAGCGTAACCACATACCTGTATGGCAGATTCAGATACATAATTAATCAGAACATAGAACTCCCAATCAAGCAACCAATCATGCACAGAATCCTGAAATAAATATACCAATTTTCTTTTATTAATATTTATTCAATATCATCATCATCCTTAGGATTTCTATTCCAATTTTAGGGTTTTCTTAGGAATTAGGGTTTTGCCTCCATTCTTAGTTATTAAGAACCCTAATTCATCAAATCTACTTAAAACCTTTAAATTCTCTCCTTTTAATATTCTTAATAGTCTTAGGATCATCATTTAGTAATTTACTTCCTTAATCCAAAATATCATGGTTTTCCTCTTCTTTTACCCCAATTAGGGTTCCCATATGAATTATTCTTCATTTATGGATGAAAACTCTATATTATTAATCAACAGGTTAATATCTTTCAAATTAACCTATTAGTCTTCAAAGATGTATCCTTTATATTCAATTTAGGGTTTCTAAGGTTTCCTACAAAACCCTAACCATCTCAATTATCTTCATTAAGAATTATCTAATCCAAACTATGTTCAAGAATCAAAAACTCGTATTTACTCAAATTAGGGTTTTTAGTCTATTAAACCACGTTCATGATCATAAAACCCTAAAACCAACATACTAATCATCTTTTTATGATTTTATCATTCCTTTTATTCATAGCAGGTTAAGATTGATCAAAAACATATAAAAGATTTATCATGTTCGTTTTTCTATCAATTAATGCATCAAAAGATGTAAAACCCTATACTTTTTGAGTTTCAAGCAGAATTAGGCTTCATACATAATTTCTTTGTGTTTCTCTCATTCTGAGGATCAATTTTCATATAAGACTTGTTTTAATCCGAGTTTCCTAGAATTAATTATGATTTTAGCAAAATTTACTTACTTGGCCAATCGGAGGATGCCACGTCATCAGTTTCCATGCACGATGGCTGATTGCAAGCATAACGCAATGAACGTTATGTCCTTGGTTAAGTTGTGCACGCCTTTAGCCCGTGTAGGGTATTTTTGTCCAACACAACTCTTTCCTTCTTCAACCTCGGGCAGCTGCTTGCTGCCTCCCTAGCGGCCGTGGGAGCGACGCCTCCTCCTTTTTCCTGACCTCGTCGGCCACCAGGGAGGGTGTCGTTGCCTCCGCCCTTCCCTGGCACACGCGAGATGCTTCCAACCATGGCCGAAACGGCCGCTAACAGGTTCTGCAACCTCGCGACCCGCATCCAAGCTGCAGCCGTGCTGCAGGTGTGCTGCCAGCGTTTGGGTGAAGCCTGACGTTCAAGAATATTAGATGATCATCCACTGGTCCTCGAGGTACATCAGGCCCTCCTTGGGATGACTCCACATCCCTCTGTTGCTCCCGAGAAGACACCACTCAAGGTTTAGGGTTTTGGACATAATCGACGAAGAAGGAGAGAGAACGGATGCTTGGAACTAACTTAAACTCGGCCAAGGGCTCTACCCCTTTTATAGGGGAGAGTATCCACGCCCTACATCATTCATATATGCATTAGCAATGCCTTTTCCTAATAGGAATATGATTCCTTCATTAAGAAGCTAGTTTCTCTCTCTCTCTCTTTTCTTTAATATTCCTCCTTCTTTTGATATTAGGATTTTGAAAATTTTATCTTTTATCTCCTTTGACTTGCCTTCTCATTTATTGGCACAAAATTATATTCTCTTTTTAATAGAAATCACTTCCTTTTTTCATAATGCCACCAAAATCATTAATAATGTATCATATTATCTTTTATCTTGCAAATTTTGGTATTTTCTCTTTCTTTCCTCTTTATTGGGACTCCTTGGATCCCAAGACACTCCATTATTTCGAAATTCTTTTTATTGGATACTTATTATCCTTCTAGATGCATCTTTATGCATTATTTCACATTATCTTGTTTATATTTCATTAAAAAAAACTCTTTTGAGGTTTTTTCTTTATTTCTCTATTATTTTTGTCATTGGCATTCCTTTTAATATTAGCAACCTCATGGATACGAAATTTCACCAAGAAATCTCATTTATGCCTCTTTCCACTCATTTTCCACATTTTATCATTATTTTCAATTTCTTTCTTAATAAAGACATACTTAATTAAACTTTTCTTTTCTTATTTCCTTCTCTATGCAACTTTGGACTCCTTGGAACCCAAGGAACCCAAGAGGCACGAAATCCATCCTTGGATTACATCTCTTTGCCTTCTAGAGGTTTCTACCTCTTTCTTTTCTCAAATATTCAATTATTCATTTACTAATTGAATTTTCTTGTTATTTGGGCCCAATAGCCAATAAAGCCCACCACACAATCCTCAAGGCTATTGTAAATAAAATCCATTTATTTGAACAATATTATATCATTATTTGTTCAAATATCTTTAATATGAGAAATTACATTTCTCACCAAATGAACCCAAAAATTGGGGTTGTAACATCCTTCCCCTCTTATAGGAATTTTGTCCTCAAAATTCTATCAAGCAAACAAACAATTCAGGATAAGACTTTTCCATGTCCATTAACGGCCCCTACGTGACTTTACCTTACCCATGGCACTTCCAAAGAACCTTTATCATCACATATTCTTTTCTCTGAGTTCTTCCATCCTGGCGTCTATAAATTGCACAGGTGACTCAGGCCATTTCAGCCTCCCTTGGGGCTCACTAGGTTCATTGCTCAGCACATGGTCGGGTACTTCACATAGTGCTCTAAATTGGACACCTGAAACACATCACACACTACTTTATCATGAGGGGTAAGGTCAAACTTAACCTCTACCACCAAACCATGTCAAAAGAACCCATGCATCGGGGACTCAGCTCTCTTAGCTATAACTTAGAGGGGCCAGATTTTCATGTCACATATTCTCCCACAGTGCACTGCATGTCAGTCTACTTTGCATCTGCTCATGACTCACATCATCTCTAGGCTCCTTTCACCCATTATATGATCAAAGTGACTTCTTCTACACGCACTGTGGTCCTTTTCTAACCATCATGTGGTCCTTTCACCAACATCACCTTACTGAAGTGGTGACCGACACAACCTCCCTTACATAGGTTCTTATAAAACCCGATACTGGCTATGGTGGTCATCATTACATCTTTCATAGGAAAAGAATTGTCTCTAGCCATCACCTGGAACAAGCACATATGCTTTCATCAGACCCTTTAGTCTGGATCATACTAAACATTAGTTAGGGGTGATAAACTATACTAACATCGAGTTCTTCATGTACCTACTTCCACCTTATGGAAGTGAATCTTTAGGTCAAACTCAAGAACCTTTGAACTCACATCATGGTGTCATTGAACCATCTCTCTCATATGTAGTTCAACCAAATATGTCCCTCGAGAGAACTCTTTATTTCTCATGTCATCTAGGTAAGGTAATCCACCATAACCCATATTGCATCTTGACCTTCCTTGGTCCAGGGGAGACTTATCACAACATCCATAGTGATGAACTCCCATTCCCTCTCGGGAACTCTTTATCCTCTATATCATTGCACTGGGTTACCGATGTTCATCCTTCACCTTTTGTCATGCATGGAAACATATCACATGCAGCCTCATCTCCAGCATCCATAGTACTACTACTACTCATTATCTCAGTAATATCATGGTGTAAGGTGATCTCAACATCATTATTTCTTGTATGTCATGATTCCTTAAGATAGATTCCTCGAAAACCCTAAACCACTCTCATCAGGGTTTCATTACCTTCATATCCAAAGCATGCATTGGAGGTTCTACAACCATCCTTTCATTGCATCCAGGCCTAGGCTGGCTAATCAAACAACCATTAACTTGTTCCACAGATCTCATTACATCTGAGTATTAGCTAAACTAATCTCCTTTCCAAACTTAGGGTTAGCCAAACAACCTCTTCTAACTTCTAGCCAAACTAGGCAGGTATATCTCCACCAGAGCATCCATTACCACTTCACATCCTTCAGTATTAGGTAATGTTGAAGATATACTACCTCCATGTATTCCGCTTTAGTCTCATCTCAAACTCTAATTTTATCTTCAATAAGAAAACTCTGGGATCATCCGCTTGGTTATCGAACCCAACCTTGTATCACATGCAGATTCCACATAGCTCATGATAAAACATTCTCATAAGGTGCTTATCTTAATACTCTTATCGTTTGTACCTATCCATGTATCATTCACTTTACCAGGGTATGTTATCTTCTCTGTCCCATATCTCGTGGCAACGTTCCAACCCACATCATCTTTATCCTTGGTGTATGGCATGTGTACTGTCCTATCTCTCGCCCCCATTACAAGAGGAAATAAGCATTTGGCTGTAGTCCAAATACAGAGTTCTTCCTATTCCAAGAGTAGAGATGGTACATCCCACCTTGCCAGTACACCTTTAAGTCTAAGTTGAAATGTGACACATATTTCTCAACATCACATTCATCTTGATATCAAAGTTACTTCCATGGAAAACTGGTTTGGAACCTACTGGGTCTCCACACAATCCTTGGTCATCTCCTCTAGGTCTATAGGGTGCCGGCACTTTTAGGGTCATCCCTCTTCCTTTATGCATCCAGAGAGTGCCCTACTCATCTTCCCTTTGGGACCCATGAGTTCATGAAGGTGATCAATCTCCTAACCCATGGCCCTCAGACAATGATATATGTTACCTCCCGACCCTATGGCCATGTGCAACTGGGGAATTAGGCAACTCCTACTTTCATCGGTCTTATCCCTACCTGAACCTAGGGTAGACTTAGGATTCTCCATTTATAGTACATGTCCAACTTAGAACCTCTCCCAAGCCTTCATCATCTCTCTTTGTATACATGGGCTGACATCCATCCTTTCATAGGGGTCATGGTGACCTGTCTAACTTGATCAGGCCCCTTACCGGTTACCTCCATGGTAACACATCTGTATGCACTTAGAGATGGATATCTATGGGTCTAAAGGTTCATTGTCATACCATGTACTTTTCACTTAGCTTCTCAAGATCCTTTGAGACCTCTTTAGGTTATCTTAAACCAACAAAACTGATATACACCCTACCAAAGGGGTCCCTCTCCCAGGATGGGAGGAAAACTATCTCTTGAAAACAAGGTCACAAAAGCTCTTAGGTCTAGGGTTTACATCCACATGAGCCTACTTAACCCTAGCAAGCTATTAAGGCACAAGAAGATCACCTATCGAACCATGCTAAGTCATATTTGTCCTTTTTCCTCATTGCCGGATCGAAATCATACATTCCTTTATAATCAACCTAGTTATGAGGGGTTCATCAAACATACCTTAAAATTAAGGGGCTTCCCTTTTCCTCTATACATGAGGAGTACCATGCTCACTTCTATAGAAACTCAACTCTCCTCATGAGCATTAGGTACACCACTTCCCCTATTAGGCCTAGGGACCCTAGGTTCACTTGTAGGTGTCCAACTGCATACTCTATCTCTTAACCACAAACCAAACATGTAACGGGTATGACATACATTTCCTGTCATCTTTTTCCTTGATCAACACTTTAAAGTTGAGTCCTCCTCAAGGACAATCAATAAGGTAAAAGGCCTCATAACCTGATACTATACCTCTCTGGGTCTAAGGAACTCTTCTTCTCATCTATACCATAGGTATAGTGGTACCGGCAGACTCGTCCTCTCTCTAGGGTTTGGTTCTTCTCATGGTAACCAAGACGTCAGCAAACCCTAGGGATCAAGCATGTAGCGACCACTATCATCGACTTAGGTCGCATCATCCTCGACTCCCCACTGCTCCTCATATCTTGGGGTCTAGGTTTACGACCTTCTTGCTTGTTGTCCCGCTCTCTCTCTAACCCATCAACCAACCTCACCATTAGAGGTCCTCTCTTCATGAAGGGTCAACCTAAAAAGCATGCCCCTACCTGGATGAAGCCTATGTTCAACTTATGTTTTGCTCAAGGCTATCCATAGTTCTTTATGCTTATTTCATAAGCCATCCTTCATACTCTCCTGGTCAGGGTTTCAACCCTTTACTCACACTACTAATGTACCATGGGTGCATGCTATGCCCTACTCGCATAAGCCCATAGGGTTTCTAAGGTCCTTCACTAACATCATCATCTAAGGAGCTATCCTTTACCCTAACATGCACGACCCTTCCCAGGGTTGGGTTGTCAAAGGTTCTAGGTCACCCATGGATCATATGGCATCCCAAAGGCATGTCCTTTTAAACACCTGGTCCAACTCATCTCTCTCTAACCTTCACTTAGGGTTAGGGTTAGCATCATCCTCAGAGGATGTGCCAGGTCTCTACTTGCAATGGAGATCTCTATCTCCAATACTGACTTATCCTCCCGATAAGAAGGTCTAGCCTCAAGTCTCTTCTGAGGACATGACAATTTATGTCATACGACCTAAGCATGTATCTATTCTTTAATTTGCACTTAATCTATTAAGCTTATGTCCATGACATCTTATTTACGTGCTTTTCATTATTTGGTGGAGGATTCCTTAAACCTTATTAACCTTACCCATACCTCAAGAGGGTGAAGAGAAGAAAGAAAACCCTAATCCTTTAGGTCCTTAACAAAATTTTGTGATGAGAAGGGATGAATAAGATGAGAAAGTCCTAAAGGTATCTTATTTCGATTCATACCCTAAGACTTTGGCCAAGCAGTCACACGGATCCGGGAGTCCTCATATTCCGACTAGCGGTGCGGAGGAAAATATTTCCAGCCCCCAGTCGTGATCCTTTTCTAGACACCTCCGTCTTTCGGATAATCCTCTAATAACTCCCTTGGGTTCTATGGAGTTTGTAAAATTTAATAATTATTAATGGTTATGTTAGGAACCTACGCTTTGATACCGATTGTTACAACCCCGCCTCCCGGTAACCCCCAATTAAGGGAGACCGAAAGGAAAGAGCCGTTAACCAATAACCCAGATCAAAGGTTTGACAAATAATCATTAACAATTATTAAATTCTACCAACTATACTGAAATATGGAGAAAAGTAAAACCTTATGCATACCTTTTAAAACTGGGATTTCAAAACTTCTATCCACACATATACTAATCTATCTAATCCTCCTTTGCACTTTAATTCTCATTTAGTACCACATATGTCACTTTATTGTTTGTTCTTTTCACTGTACCTAAAACGCCGACAAACAAAACGTCAGTCAGCCGAAGCTGGTATGTGGGGGGAAACAATAATCATGAAAATATGTTAACAACGTAATCATTCAATTAATCATTTAACAACCAAGATTATGTTTTAAGACATACTACTCAATCCTTACCTATCCCCTAACTTTGTGCTATCCCTTGTATGCTACCTCTCTTTAGGTAGCTTCTTACCCCCATGGACCTACCTTACAGGTAGCCAATACCTAGGGTAATAGAGTTGCATGGCACTATCCGTAGGTAGCCCAATATCTAACTCATGATGACTTGATGGTCCTACCCCATTGGTAGCCATTTACTAAGTCATCTAATGACCTGATGCACCTACTCCATTGGTAGCCATTTACTAGGTCAATTATTAAGCCACAGAGGGGACCAGGATCTGAGCTAGTAGGCACATATCTTATGTGATAGTCATAGCCACATTATAGTTTGCATGAATTAAAATCAGCCAATAATTAATTCATGACATCGATGAAAACTTTGGTAAATCTCAGAAAACTAACTCGAGATATTCATAAGCGTAACCACATACCTGTATTGCATATTCAGATACAAAATTAATCAGAACATAGAAATCCCAATCAAGCAACCAATCATGCATGGAATCCTGAAATAAATATACCAATTTCCTTTTATTAATATTTATTCAATATCATCATCATCCTTAGGATTTCTATTCCAATTTTAGGGTTTCCTTAGGAATTAGGGTTTTACCTCCATTCTTAGTTATTAAGAACCCTAATTCATGAGATCTACTTAAAACCTTTAAATTCTCTCCTTTTAATATTCTTAACAATCTTAGGATCATCATTTAGTAATTTACTTCCTTAATCCAAAATATCATGGTTTTCCTCTTCTTTTACCCCAATTAGGGTTCCCATATGAATTATTCTTTATTTATGGATGAAAACTCTATATAATTAATCAACAGGTTAATATCTTTCAAATTAACCTATTAGTCTTCAAATATGTATCCTTTATATTAAATTTAGGATTTCTAAGGTTTCCTACAAAACCCTAACCATCTCAATTATCTTCATTAAGAATTATCTAATCCAAACTATGTTCAAGAATCAAAAACTCATATTTACTCAAATCAGGGTTTTTAGTCTATTAAACCATGTTCATGATCATAAAACCCTAAAACCAAAATACTAATCATATTTTTATGATTTTATCATTCCTTTTATTCATAACAGGTTAAGATTGATCAAAATCATATAAAAGATTCATCATATTCGTTTTTCTATCAATTAATGCATCAAAAGATGTAAAACCCTATACTTTTTGAGTTTCAAGCAGAATTAGGCTTCATACATGATTGCTTGGTGTTCCTCTCGCTCTGATGATCAATTTTCATATAAGACTTGTTTTAATCCGAGTTTCCTAGAATTAATTACGATTTTAGCAAGATTTTACTTACTTGGCCAATCGGAGGATGCCACGTCATCAATTTCCATGCACGATGGATGATTGTAAACATAACGCAATGATTGTTATGCCCTTGGTTAAGTTGCATGCGCCTTCAGCCCACGGAGAGCATTTTTGTCCAATGCAACTCTTTCCTTCTTCAACCTCGGGCAGCTGCTTGCTGCCGCCCTAGCGGCCGTGGGAGCGACGCCTCCTCCTTTTTCCTGGCCTCATCGGCCACCAGGGAGGGTGTCGTTTCCTCCGCCCTTCCCTGGTGCACGTGAGGTGCTTCCAACCATGGCTGAAATGGCCGGTAACAGGTTCTGCAACCTCGCGGCCCGCATCCAAGCTGCAGTCGTGCTGCAGGTGTGCCGCCGGCATTTGGGTGAAGCCCGACGTTCAACAATATTAGATGATCATCCACTGGTCCTCGAGGTACATCAGGCCCTCCTTGGGATGACTACACATCCCTCCGTTGCTCTCGAGAAGACACCACCCGAGGTTTAGGGTTTTGGACATAATCGATGTAGAAGGAGAGAGAACAGATGCTTGGAACTAACTTAAACTCGGCCAAGGGCTCTACCCTATATATAGGGGAGAGTATCCACGCCCTACATCATTCATCCATGCATTAGCAATGCCTTTTCCTAATAGGAATATGATTCCTTCATTAAGAAGCTAGTTTCTCTCTCTCTCTCTTGTTTCTTTAATATTCCTCCTTCTTTTGATATTAGGATTTCGAAAATTATATCTTTTATCTCCTTTTTACTTGCCTTTTCATTTATTGGCACAAAATTATATTCTCTTTTTAATATAAATCACTTCCTTTTTTCATAATGCCACCAAAATCATTAATAATGTATCATATTATCTTTTATCTTGCAAATTTTGGTATTTTCTCTTTCTTTCCTCTTTATTGGGACTCCTTGGATCCCAAGACACTCCATTATTTCGAAAAAAAAATTATTGGATACTTATTATCCTTCTAGATGCATCTTTATGCATTATTTCACATTATCTTGTTTATATTTCATTAAAAAGAACTCTTTTGAGGTTTTCTCTTTATTTCTCTTTTATTTTCGTCATTGGCATTCCTTTTAATATTAGCAACCTCATGGATACGAAATTTCACCAAGAAATCTCATTTATGCCTCTTTCCACTCATTTTCCACATTTTATCATTATTTTCAATTTCTTTCTTAATAAAGAAATACTTAATTAAACTTTTCTTTTCTTATTGCCTTCTCTATGTAACTTTGGACTCCTTGGAACCCAAGGAACCCAAGAGGCACGAAATCCATCCTTGGATTACATCTCTTTGCCTTCTAGAGGTTTCTACCTCTTTCTTTTCTCAAATATTCAATTATTCATTTACTAATTGAATTTTCTTGTTATTTGGGCCCAATAGCCAATAAAGCCCACAACACAATCATCAAGGCTATTGTAAACAAAATCCATTTATTCAAACCAAATTATATCATTATTTGTTCAAATATCTTTAATATGAGAAATTACATTTCTCACCAAATGAACTTAAAAATTGGGGTTGTAACACACATCTACATATTTCCCTGTGAAGCCACCCTCTCTACCTGATCTGACCCATCTATGTCGATGTAACACCAGAATTCTTGAAGAAATTCTAGAAGCACTTCATCCATAGGAGGGCTCCAACAATTCTATCCAGATATTTAGGGAGAATTGTTTCCTCAATGTTGGATAGGTCATCACTCTCATCCTTGATGACCAAAACTAGTTTTGGTACAATGATTGCATGGTGCATATTCATCAAACCATTCCTTACAAGTATGTGTCAAAAAATTCTAGGAAGAACTCATTGGCCTTCCACCCTCATTTCCCACAAGGGAAAAGGCCTCGTAGCTGCATAACCTGGTGGTCTGCTACATTCATCAAAACCTAACTTGAACCATTTACATCCAAGATGACACATAGGGAATCTTAACCACCATGAACTATATACTCTTTGGTTCCTACTTAATGACAAGCCTTTCAAATGGGGCATGTCATTTTTTATTATGTCCATCTCCAGACGGTCTGCAACACCAGCTCTTCACTTTGTTTGGGCCACATTATCACAACCATCATCATATTTCTAAGATATACCCACATCCCCTACCAAGTCATCCTTCCTAAGGAGAGTCAAAACCTTATTGATCTACCTTACATCCATGTCAGTCATATTCTATGTATTGGCATATGGGTAGAGACTTATTTTCTTATCTTTTGCATTGATGTTTAGATCACACTCCCTCGTCATGCCACGTTTGTTGTGAGAACCATCTCTTATGATCTTACAAACCTACTGGCCTAAATATATTGATTTAACCATGAGAATCCACTCCTAGAGGATGAAATTCCTATGCCAACAACTCATCGTTCAGTGTGTCCTTGGAGTCCAATGATGGCAAGTCAAGACCTTGTCAATCACTGACACATCGCATTAGGTGATGAAGCACTAAGGATGTAGGTCCCTAAGGTTTCTATGAGATCTAGAAATAGTTGGATCATATTGAGCATTCCTAAGTGTCCATTGAGCACAAGAAGTAGTGGCATTGGCATCAGATATATCATATGTATCTTATGCAATGTTCATATGAGATATGGCATGTTGACTGTGGTGACTACAATGCCACCGGAGACTTACTATAATGAATATAAGTCTCAATGGACTTATTTTTGCCTCTCTTCCCATCATTGGGGATGAGACTATGCTGAGCCTCCTAT
The DNA here is from genome assembly GCA_963693085.1 of Alisma plantago-aquatica. NCBI lineage: Eukaryota > Viridiplantae > Streptophyta > Magnoliopsida > Alismatales > Alismataceae > Alisma > Alisma plantago-aquatica. The sequence continues at coordinate 44,330,587 of OY856413.1, forward strand.
GAGAACTTGTCCCCATGGACATCTGAGGACACTACATCATCTGACCCCCTCCCACCTCCACCTCCAACACTACAGTCTGAGGACTATGGCACATGGTGGCCACCACAGATATATTCCCTCCATTTTGGATTTAGAATTTCTTTTTTGAGACAAGAAAAATTCTAAGTTTAGGGTGGAGGTGGGTAGTATGTACCTATTCCACCCACTATCATTCCTTTTAGCATTTTTTATCATGTTGTGTATTTTAGCTATATAATTCTCATTTTATTGTTTTATCTTGTTGTGTTATGGCCTTTTTCTAGTCAACTAGTAGTCTCATGTGCATGCTCATCCATGAATTCCTTTGAATGAAGTGAACTTTCTTGCAACATTTTCATAAACTATCATTGTTTGAAATCATCTTGTCACCTAGGACCTTAAGTAGCAGTACCCCTTAGAAATGATGGCAATCCATAATGTATAGATAGGAATAAAACAATGTGCATTCCTCTTATTTTTGGAAATAGCTTGTGAAGAACTCAAATTTTCTTATTATGAAAAGATTTGAACTGATGTTATGATTCTCCCAAGGCACTAAATTCAAAAAAATGGGACATACAAGTTCATCCTGATTTAATTTCTTCTATCACATTCTTATATCTCCATTCTCCAAATATACTCAAAACCCCAAAAATGTAAAACTCCATGTTTGAGGTGGCACAACCCTTCTCCCGCTACCTATTCTTCCATACCCCTAGTATTTAACAGGGGTGTGCCACCAATAAAGAAAGATGCAAATGCACACACAAAAAATGCAGTCAATGTAACTGTAGCAACGAAAATAAAAAAAAATCTCAAGTCGAATAGAGGAGAGATCGCTTCTATCATATCTTTGTTCACTCTACTTTTCTACCTAGGGGAGTCTACATACGCCCAGTTCATCCAATCAATAAACCTTGTTCTTGTAACACCCCAATTTTCTTATCACATGAATGGAAGCTTAATTTTTTTCCATCTAGAGAGTGTCATAAGCATGATATACATAATAATAATAATAAAAAGAACCATTATAGACTGCGTGAAAATGCATTCTTGTAAATTATTAGGAAAGAAACTCTATTATATCTTCATATACAAAAGAAACTTAATACCATGGCACCACTCTATACAAATCTCATATCAAATCTAGTACCATGTAGATGGCGCCCCACCAAGAAAACCTCTTAAAATTGTAGTTGCATTCTCTTGTCATGACTATCTCCTAAGGTTCTATACATGCAGACATCTCATCCCCAGCCATGTACAAAGGAAAACCTATGTTAGAGTAAGTGGCATTGAATTTCTAGTAGCATAAACATAAATATACTAAATAAAAAAACTAAACTTATATCTGAAAGTTGTAAACTTGTACTGAATTGATGTGTCCTTTATTTATGTCTTTTATCTATGTCTTTTATCTATTTTGTGGCCACCGTTATACGATAATTCTTTCTAAATTGGTGTATCTACACCCTAAAATGGTACCAAGGTACCTATGAATGGCTACATGCCTATGAATGACACCAAGGTGTCTCTAAATTGGAGTAACTACACGCTGCTTGGTGCCGAAGTACCTCTGAATTCGAGTAAACACTAGGAATTGGAAAAAAATGCCTTTGAATCATCCTGGGACTACTGAATGAGGACTTATCATATAATGTCTTATGTGAAGGTTTCAATTTATTTACCTTAAATCTGATCTTACTAAATTCTAAATCTGAACTTATCTTATACTAAAACTGAATACTGATAATTGAGCATTAACTGAATTTTGAATCTGAACTTATCTAATACTAAAACTTGAATGATGATACTTGAACATGTACTAGATTTTGAATCTGAATCTAAAATGGTTTGAATATCTCAAGAAGTTTGTCTTACTTAACTAATGCATTGATGTTATTCTATTATGAACTAAAATAATTTTCAAATAAAAAAAGTTCTTATTCTGAATCTCTGCTCATAAGTTCTTAATTTCTATCTCTAAATTTGATCTATTATCTTGTGTATCTATATCTCTATTATTTGATTATCAACTGAATCTAATTCTATATCTAAAATATGATAATCATACTATCTGATAAATCTTAGTTTGAAGCTCTGGTCACATGAGGATCTAACATAATTTTGATATCATCTATTGGACATGTGAGTTCAAAACTTAATAAAATAAAATGAACTAATCATAAAAATACTATAAATATCAAATACTTAAATTTGATGATATATCAACACAACCTAAATTGAATGAAATTTGATTTCTCAAAGCATGACATGATATGAATTACTGGAATCTAAGAGTAACTTAATCTCTAAGTTACTACATAGGGATGTGTAAGCTGAATCATAATGATAATGAAATTCAATGGACATAGCCCACTTACCTTGTTTGAGGAGATCCTTAACGTAGTCTGGATCCCTTGGTTCATAATGTATTTACCTAGACATCATCAAATTTCTATTAATTCCATGTGTATATACCTAATTCATCTTAACATCTCAGACCCCCCATTACCCTAACCTTCTAACCCAAAATTATGGATCTTATTTTGACTAGGCATAACTTTAATCTAAAATCATCATAAAAGCATTATGTTGAAATTAAGTCAAATCTCTTATTATATAATTACTAAAATCTTTATACTCAAATAATACATAAATTGTCTTATGCACTAATAAGAGCATATACATCATATAATGAGAATAAATCCCAAACATAGTCACATTTACTGATCTTACTTGACTCAATTATGAAATTAGGGGGAAAATGTAACTACAAATCATATATCAAACTAAATATGCATACATTTCCCATATTACCTCATAAATAATTCTCAGTTACTTTACTTAATGGTCGATTAGGCCCAAGATCAAAATAATGATACTATAATATATGAAACTCCTTCAAAACTTTAGAAATAGTAAGGAAAATACACATTAGAGTTTGGGAAGAAATATCATATTGTTTCATTGTCAAACAAAAGGTAAAATACCCAAAATACCCTTATTAGGTTTTACATAAATAGCATATGCAAATAATCAAATCGACAAGATCAAGCCTTGTAAGTATGCTAAACATATCAACATACACATACTATAAATTTTCCATGAAATACTGAAGTTGTTTACTATTTTTAATGCACAATACATTAAAATCATATAGTTTTTCATACATATAGTATGTACACGTATAAACATGAAAATCACTTACTAAGGTTATTTTCAAGAAATACTACCTTCGAATAGATTTGTATTGATACCTTATACACCCAAAAAGGATAAAAAATCCCAGGCTATGATTTTTTGAACATGTTACTTCATCATCCATTCTTAGTCATCAAAAAATGATCCAATGGATGAGGGGCATCATCGATCCCCTTCAGCCCAGGAGGATCTTGGCAGGACCCATGTATTTATCACTGGACGGAAAGGGGGGTGTTTTCCCCTATTTATTCCACAATAATGGGGCATCATGCCCAGTGCTTCAGACGATGAAGATCATGCTTCGGGCTAGTAATAAACCCAACAGAGATTGCCCTGGTCGCCGATGCTTATGCTCTTCATCTCCCTCCATGTTATCATGCCTTGATGTCTGCCAAGCAACAACCCACCTGAACCCTAGAGCCTCTATCGTTGTTCTCCTCTTCCATGTCTCCTCTCTCTCATTCTCTCTTGATCCGTGTTAAAACCCTAGTTAAGATGTGGCCAACCCTATTCTTCAAGAATCAATGGATTTTGATAGAAATCAGATCCTAGATCTCACAAGGATGTATCTTCTATGTTGGGATCTGTCTGCGTCCTATTCGGAGCATACACAGGTGGCGAGCCTGATGCCCCTATTTTGAAAAGTCTAAATCCAAGAAATATTCACATATTCCACATCATAACTTTGTATGATCTCAAATCTTGGAGTTAACATTATTTCTCCATTGTCCTTCATCCAGTAAGAGATTTGGTTAAATCTAGTTGGATAATGACTCCCAACTCACTATTTAAGTAAATGTTGGATAATTACAAATTTAATTACCTAGACCAATTGATAATTCAAAATCATCTAAAACTTCTTATATAATCTTATATTTCAGTTATATATATACTAAAAATGTCACAAGAATTTATCATGAGTAAGTAAATACTAGATTCCCAAATTTGTAGTCCAAGTACCCATGTGTAAATCTTAATCTGCCCAATTAGGCTTGAATTGGTTTTTAGGTCACATGGCCAATTCCATGGTTTTTCAAATAGTTCATAAGCCTAATAATTTTCTCTATTATAAAAAAAAATAAAGTGTGAATTGATAAAATTCCTCAATTGAAGTATCCTCATGATAAATTTGATCAATATCACATTTCTTTCTAACTATTAAGATCATAACTAGGTCTAGAGCTCAAACAATTAACTAGAGTCATCACCTTTCCTTCATTATCCTACTTTGGTTGTCACCTCTAATCATCAAATTAAATATTGAATTCTCAAACTTTGAGGATTTACCAAATAGTCCCAATTGCACAATAGACACCCTTTGCATTCCTTTTTCCTTCAATCAAAATATCATGGAAATTGGATGGAACCTTATGTATTTGTTGGATCCCAAAAATTAGGATGTGACAATACTACCCAACTTTTTGGGAATTTTGTCTTTGAAATTCACATAAACTATAGGAGGCTAGATGATGTCAGATGTAGTTCTTGCTAGTTTTACTATTTCAGATTTTTCAGTCCTACGCTTACAATTCAGAAGGGCTTTGAAGATTTTTTTTTCATTCTGGTAGGTCTATCATGGCATATATAAGTGGAATTTTGACACATAATTTTCTCATAATGGACCTAGAGTCTAACTGGGTCTTCTTGAACCGACCGACAAAGGGTATATGCAAGTTACAAAAGGGACCTCATCCTATGAAGTGGATGATATGAGTGCATGTCAAGCAACCACCTCATCATCTTCCCCTTGGTTAAAATAAATGGGGGGGGGACCTTTCCTTTCTGGTGTGGTAAGGACGGATCTGGTATTAACAACCTTAAGTTGTTCTATACGCTTAGGATTTGGTTCAAGTTGGCTGAAAAATGCGCTTGCTGGGTTTTTTTGTTGGGCGAAGGATTGGGCAAACCGAGCGTCAGTTGCCTTTTGATGAGCCTGCTGAGATAGAAGGATTTGATTCGTCGAAAGAATGTATTGTTTTAGGGAAGCTATCCTTTTGCTATCAGAAGAAGGAGTGCAAACACTATTGCAATTGTGATGAAGGTTGGTCTATATTTTGATATTATTGCCCTTGATAGGGCCCATGGTTTCACAACTTTCCCCTGTAATTTCCTTGTACCCAAAGTTCCTCTGATTGTTGTTGTTGGAGAAACCCGATGGTAGATAATTATTGGCCTGAGGGAAAGGTGGTATTTGCAGAGGGGGAAGTTGAGAAGCATTTTCCGCACCTGAGGGATTTCCATATTGGAACCCAGGGTGGTTTATGATTTGATTTAGGTTGTATTAAGCTTGACCCGATATGCTATGAATGGAGTTGAAGTTCTCCATTTGATGTCCAACCTCCTGTTGCATGGGAACATAATAAAGATACAGACAATATAAGGTGGCATGATCATACCCTTGACAATTTTCATAGAGTGAGTCCACAACCTTAACTTTTTAAGGTTTCTCTTTCCTCTCATCAGTATTAAAAGAGGATTCTAGATGGTCCTATTTCAAGGAAATGAGTTTCAGGCTTTTGAAAATATTTTTAATGTTGGGATTTTCCTCAGACTTAGCCCCCTTGAGGACCCTACCAGCTCAATTTTGTAATTGAGTTTCAGAAGCATGTTTGACAACCCCCAAGCCCTATATAAGTTCTGAAACATGAAAATTTCTCCAGATGAGGAGTCAAGAAACTTTTTAGTGTCATTGTCGACAGTGCGATAAAAGATTTCAATCAATTGGGCTTGGGAAATGTCATGGCGTGGGTATCTATGGAGGAAATCTTTATGTTGGTATGTATTCCCAGAGAACCAATCATGTGATGATTTTAATGGCATAAATGTAAACAATTTGATTATTAATAAAATGCAAGATTACAAATTATTCTGTTTATTCAATTATGAGATAATGAAATAACATAATAAATGTCTAGAGACTAATATTACTCAATGACGTATGTCTTCAGGTTGAGGACATGATAAATGAGATCATATGGATGTTAAGTGTACATATACATACTTTCATTATGTCCCTGATCGGATGTTATTGCAGAAGGTTGATAGATAACAATAACACATAAGATCAAAGTGTCAGTTGAATGATGATTGAGTCTCATTGGTCATGATATGGTGATATCAAACCAATCACACAGATACATGTTAGAGAATAGTTTGTTGGACAGACCCATAGTGATAACAGACCCACCGTGAAACTAACACATGGAAGTCATCATAATGGAAGTCATAGTCAGGTCTCACAGTGATGGTGGTGGTTGTGGTTCTTAGACCTGAAATCTTGTACTCAACGCATGTTGTTGGGTGCACTTTGACATCATCAAACTCAGTCCTAAAACATGGGTTGTTATAATGGTTATGATTGGATGACTTTGACACATGGGGATTGACTATGAATGATAGGTATGGGATTTGTCACTCATATGGGAGTGTGTTGTCCTAGGCCTCTTGGAAGTGAGATTGAGAAAAGCATGGCCATGTACATGTGAGTCAATATGTGATATTGAGCTTACATATATTTGAGATAGTCTAGTCTTGGTTTAGGAAATAATATTGAATAAAAATGAGGGTGACTGCTCCATGCCTCTAGTTCAATTTGGACATTAGTGACAAAAGAACTATACAAACAATGAAACACCATACACAGATTGTAGGTTGAAGTTGTTCTCTAACTTTACATTCACTTGAGTAGCATTGATGTGTGACTAGGCACCACTCTCTTCTTTTGATGTCATAAGTTGTTATGGACATCCATTGCCTACATCACATGGGACCTATAGGGTCCGACACATAGGTCTCGACCTAGAAGAGGAGTTCAGATATTGAATGACATTTGAAATAAGTACTAAAGTGTTTAGGCATTTGATTCATGCAACAAACACCCTGACAACACTACCAAAGACCCATCCCAAGTGTTGAGACAGCCGTCTAAACGTTTCAGACGACCGTCTCAAGAGTTGAGATGGGTGTATGGGTGTCATGCCTATTGTGAGTTGAACTCGGTTGAGGAATGAACCAACCCAACCAAACTGGCTTGAATCAGGTCAAAAAACAACCGTCTAGGTGACCAAGATGACTATCTAGCCAAGGTAAGATGGTCGAGTTTGGCTGGGGAAGGTTCTAGATGTTTTCCTTTTTGTTTCGCTGGAGCAATACTTGTTGCACAAGGAAATCAATGTCTAACATTGATGGGAATTGATTTACCAAATCCGTATACAACTGGAAAACTACAAAATGACCGTCTCATAGTATGATACAACCCTCTCGCTTGCAAGATGACTGTTTCAGCTGTCGCATGTTGCAAAGTTTCCAGAATTGTTGTGAAAATTCAAAATCCTCTGGTCCCTTCCACTCCCGCATAGATTGGGAACATGGACCCAAACCCCGCCTATAAATAGAGAGGGTACTAGGGCTTCCCTAGGCACAAAATAGACAATTGAAAAATGGTTGCTTAGACAACTATTATCCTCTTTGGTTGTGGTAACAACGAGAGCCCAGTCAAGTTCTACCCAAATAGGGAGGAACAATAAGGGAAAGAGCAATTGAGATCATTGTCATGGTAGAGCAAGTTGGTGACTAGTACACCAACTGGAGGAAAATGCCTTCATGTCCATTCTAGCAGGACGACATGAGTTCTAGGCAGTCCGTGTGGACTACCATATAGGCTAGAGGCTTTTGTCTGTTGCTTGGAGGACAGCGTCATCCGGTAGTCCATGACAAGAGGAACTGTTGAATGAGATGACATCCGTGACTATAGTCTCTAGTGCGACCAAAAGGAGTTGCAACAATCCTACTTCCTGAGGTGTAGATCAGAGAGTGCAACAGTCAGACGAGTCCCATTGTAACAAGAAGTTTCATAGACACCATTCAAGATAGTTTCACATAAATGATGATGAGGAGATGTCGTTGGACTTTCTCCAAGACCAAGTATATCCTTGAAACCATCCTTCCCGCATTATAGTCATTGACATGACCTTCTGATTAAGGCAAATCAGGTAGATATAATTTTTATTTCCATTACCTACTTTGTAGCCTTATTTCCCAACAATGGTATCAGAGCCAACGTCAATTTAATATAATATGGGATAATTGATATGATCGGATTTTGGTTTTGTCATTCTATTATTACATGCAATGTGAATAATATCTTGTCAAATCCAAACACCACGATAATCCCAAATATATATATATGTAATTGATAACATCATTTTTTGTGAGGTTTATGCCCTTTATTTTGTTATCAAAACTGCCCTTTTTCTGCTATTTTCCTCTATTTTATTAGCATTTTCGCAATAATTGGCCAAGCAATGCTCTTACTCTGATTTTCCTATCTTTTACAGAATTCTCCTCGCTTTTGTGCAATAAGGCCGATTCCAGCCCATGAATAAGTCCAGACCCGTCTCGGCCTCCCTGACGCCCGATACAGCCTCTGCCCGACACGGGTTGGGCAACACAAAGATGCTCGACGAGGAGATGTCGCGCGACAGGAACGTGCCGGCTGACACACCTTCTACCCGACAAGGAGCCAAAGCCGCCTCGACGACCCAGCTCGTCGGGCGACACAGCCACCCACCGGCAGGTGTGCCGCCCGCCACGTGACCAATAGCCAGCACCTTGCACCGAGAAATGCTTGTATCAGCCGTCCATCTCCATCGACCGGCGTACAAGGGAGCTACGTGGCGCTTCGAGCACCATGTCTTCCCACCAACCAGCTGACTATAAATAGCAGCTAGAGGGAGCCGAAAAGACGGCTCACACAGCTCGCACAGTTCGCATTCGGACAACTGATAGTTAGACAGTTGGGAGCTTGAGCGAGGAAACTCCGAGAGCACCCATATCGTGCCCCAGTGTTCGTCTCGGGCGACACTAGGTGAGCTTCTCCTCATCCCGAGAGGGAGGGGACAGTTGACTTAGGACCGTCCCGGGAGACATTGCGAGCCAAAATCGGCCGACATCACTGCCCGACACAAGTGACCGACATCAATAATGCTTAGCTCTTAGCCCGACACGATATCCACCCGATACACTTAGTCTATCGAACGTGCCACCCGAGAGGGTGTGTCGTCCGACATGAGCGTATCGGCCAGAGCCCTTGACCGACGCAGTCGCCAGTCGGCGCGTGCCGCCCGAGAGGGTATGTCGCCTGACACCTCTGTATCGGGCTAGGCCTCTGACCGATATCGGGCAGGAGAGCTACAACACCCTATCGCCGTTCTATATCAAGGAGGCGACACCTATCTTTTAATTCTGTTATTTAATTCTTTGTTTATGCAATGAATTAAGACCTTTAAATGTTTATGGAAATGGAAAGATTCAATTACTTGTTGCTCTATGCTTGGTATACAATGTTGGATGACTACTCTGTTTAATATCCGAACCCTAGCTTGCATGATTTGGATCGCGTTTCGATTAGCTACTGAACTGTTTTCCCGTCGCAACAACTTCGAGAGTTGTGTTGCAGCTCTAGCGTTTGGTCCGATTCTGGAGTACGAGAGTGGCTGGAACAGAGCTGTTTTCTGTAACATTCCACTCTAACTGAAGCCCAGCAACCTCGAGAGGGGTGTTGATGTAGAGGTTATAGGTATCCGCTCTGAGAGGAGGGGTGCAGGGTGTTACCGCTACCGCTTGTTTTACTACAGTCTTATCCTCTGAACCTTGCCTGAGCTCTAGTCTTTATCTTTCTGCTTCTGTTGCATGAAAACCCCTAAAAAACTGCTAAATGACTAAAACCTTAAATCTCTCTTGTAGCTCCATTTGGAGATAGTTTTCTTGTTTATTTCGTGACATCTTACCGTTCCCTTTCGGGAATTTATATCTCTTTATACCTACCAGAGTATAGCGCGTCGATTTATGGTTCTCAACACTACCCCCTTGTCCCTGTGTTCGACCCCGTATGACTACTTCGACCCCATGAGAAAAGTTGTGGGGGCCTAGAAAGATTCGGGTTTATAAATGTAAAAGCTCGACTACCTCAAATCCGCCTCCAATTTTGGACGCGCAATTTAGGCCGGTCAACTTTTTGGCACCGTTGCCGGGGACAAGGCAATAGCGGTACTGTAAGATGAACCTGAATCCACTAACTACACTCCTGTGCCTCAAGCTTAGAGATAAGCTTGACAGCACTCTTTTTCCTTTTTCTTTTCGTAGCATTATACTTTGCTTTAAAATAAAAATTTAATTTTCTGAACTCGATTTTCTTTGTGAATAATTATGTAGGTACCTCAAGTAGAGTGATAACCTCCTATTTTAGTCGATTATCTTAGTCTTTTGCTTTAGTTTTCCATACTCTTTTTACGTTTAAACTATACATAATCCCAATTTTACCCTTTTTTGCATATATATCTTCAGACTAACTTTTCCTTTCTTTATATGCAGAAAAAGCACAAAAATCATAAAAGAATAACTCAGCCTCAAGACCGAGTGGATTCAAACGGTCTCAAGACCGCATGAAGCCAACCGGTCCCGAGACCGCATGGAGTCAAACGGTCCCAAGACCGCATGAAGCCAAACGGTCCTGAGACCGCATGGAGTTCAAACGGTCCCAAGACCGCATGAAGCCAACCGGTCCCGAGACCGCATGGAGTCAAACGGTCTCAAGACCGCATGAAGCCAACCGGTCCTGAGACCACATGGAGTTCAAACGGTCCTGAAACCGCATGAAGCCAACCAGTCCAGAGACCGCATGGAGTCAAACGATCCCAAGACCGCATGAAGCCAAACTGTCCCGAGACCGCATGGAGTTCAAACGGTCCTGAGACCGCATGAAGCCAACCGGTCCCGAGACCGCATGGAGTCAAACGGTCCCATGACCGCATGAAGCCAACCGGTCCCGAGACCACATGGAGTTCAAACGGTCCCGAAACCGCATGAGTCCAAATGTTCTTGAGGTCCCAAACGGTCTTGAGGTCCAAACGGTATCCAAACCGTTTGGACTTCACTTAAGGCCTATAAATAAGACCCCAAGGGTCCTCCATCAAAAAAAAAGAAGTCTCAGACGTCCAAAGGCTGCCCCAATCATTCTAGAGCTCCTGCCACTTCCATCCTCCGCCCTGGGGCTTTCGATCTGAGATCCATACTCCAAATTCGAAGCTGCTTTCTCCTTCTTCGTCAAGAAGGTGGGAAGGGGAGACCTCCTCATCGTGCAACCTACGAAGACTGGTGGATCGTTGCTCTCTCTCTCCAAGGGGTTGACTTTCCTCCCTCCTTTGTGGGGATGATGCTCTCTCTCTATCTTCTTGCCTCCTTCTTGGTCTTAGTCATGAGGGAGTAGTCTTCTTCACTAGGGTGCGGGGAGTAGCCCCGCTACCCATACTTTCATATCATGTAAAATGTAATCCTTAGGTTGTAATGTAGAGTTCTTATCTTTGTCAGTTTGACATCAAACGATTAATGAATACCTGTTGCTTGATCTCCAACTTGTGTTATCTTTTATCTTTTAGTATGAATTGTCTAGGTTTGTACTATTAGATTCGAAACTCGTTTGCATGTTGGTTCTTGATGCATGTATCCACCATGTATCTGTTTCGGTATCTAGAAGTGTATCTCAAGAAGTGGAGTAAACTCACTATCATCGGCGACACGGGTGCAGGGCGAGCCAGGAAAACCGGGCGAGCAGGCTTGTGAGGCGAGTGAGCAGAGCAGAGTATGTCGGGTGAGCAGCCCCATCGGGCGAGCAGCCTGCCGAGCAGTGTGGGCACAAGGCGTGTAGGGTCAGGTTGTTCACCCGCCCAAGGAACAATAGAAAAGCTTTTCCCACTCAAACCGTGCAAGGGTAAACTAGGGAAAGGGCTGTCGAGCAGCACCTCCCCAAGCACATCTCGACCAAGGTACATCTACTCAAGGTCATCTAAACGAGCTCACCATCTTGCCCAAGGTGAGATGAGAGTCTTGCTCGAGCCACTAGGTCATAAGCTCACCTCAATCGAGTAGGAAGGAGGGGTGTTTCTCATGGCACTAGGACACAAGCTCACTCATCTAGACCAAGGGGAGAAAGGAGTGTTGCTCCCTAAACCCTAGATATCAAGGATCAGCCAACATGCAAGCTAAATGAGAACCAAACTACTAACATGCATAGGCAAGATTAGAGCAACATATATGAAAGGTGAGTAGAGTAGTTAGGGTTAGAGTCATGCAACCAACCTTAAGCTCCAAGGAAGAAGATGCACTTCAAGCTCCAAGGGATGTCGGCCACCAAGGCTCCTTCAAGGGGTTGTATCGGCCTCCACTCTTCTTCTCCAAGGGTGTGTCGACCTCCAAGCTCCTTCTTCAAGGGTGTGTCGGCCACCAAACAAGGGAAAGATGGAGTGTGTCATGCACAAGAGGGAGAGGAACTAAAAGGACCTCAAGCTAAGGAAGGGACCATCTATATAGAAGGGAAGGGAGGAGAAAACAAGGTGGAACATGGAAAGGTGTCACCCCAACAAGGGACACTTGTCCACAAACTAAAACCACCACTCTTGCAAGCCATAAGGCACTTGTCCAAGATGTGCACCATGTGTCCTCCAAACGTGATCAAGGTTGGCCCAAGCATCATGGGCGACACACCAAGCTTGTACTAGGGCGACACACCTCCTCTCTAGGCCGACACAAGCTCTACTTGGCCGACACAAGGCCCAAGCAAGCCCAAACAAGGAACTCCAAGGCCCAAACAAGCTCAACAAAGCCCCAAAGAACTCAAGCAACAAGCCCAAGCCTTCCTCTCAACTCTAGAGGAAGCAAAGAGAGAGAAGAACACCTCTCAAGGTGGCAAACTTGCTCACAAAACCCTAGACTTGGGTTATTTGCAAGTAGCACCTCCAACTCTCAACAAAACACAACTAAACCCTAATCACCACTAAAGGTGATTAGCAAGCATCAAACCATCAAGGTTAATCAAAGCAAACAGGGTAATCCCTAAACGCAGGTCAGGGTCCTTACACCTGGATACATGTCCACATCTTAGAGCAACAACTGTCCTGTCATAACATGAGTTCACCACCTGTTCATACATATAAAGGCCCACATCCGGCCAACAACAGGATATACAAAACATCATCGATCGTACATCGTGAAGCAACGTCAAAACACTGCCAAGGACCTGAGAGTACAGGGATGACTCTAGACTCTATCACAAAACATCCAAAACAGCAGCATCTCCAAAGCTTGCCTTCTACTACTCCTCTTGCTGCTCGGACGCGACACCACGACCACCACTACGTCTAGCTCGACCACCTAAAAAGGATGTAAACCAACAGAGTGAGACAATTGAACATTGTCCCAGCGGGAGGCATAACTCCCCGCCAAAACTACAAAACATTAGATGAGCATTTATATAAGCAGTTAACTGAGAAAAAGTATAGTAAGAGCAGTCTTATGAAATACAGCTATTTAAGCTTACCAGATGAAATCCAATAAATCATGAATAATAAGACATGATATCCCAATTCTACTACATATGAAGAACATATACATAATTGCAAGGTATAAAGAGAGTAACTACATAAACAAGGCCTCAACCAATGTTTCGTGTTTATCTCAAGCAGTATATACTAAACGGATGGATTACATTTTATTATACCCTGAGGAAGTGAACCATACCGTTCAAATTCAACCTTCGGTTGCAAAGCCCATAGCCGGTGCCATACAAGGTCAATGGAAGAGCCGGAATCCACAACCTCACCCCTCGTGGTCAGTACATGAGAACACAAAGCAGGACCGCAGTCTCATGCTTAAGTGGCATTTAGCCACAGGGTCAGCTCCTCAGTCTACCCTTCCTCTAGCCCGCCTTGGTACAGGTCACGGCGCTAGTAAAACTGAGCCACATGCCTAATCACCGTGCTCGGAGCCATGAATGCATTCATGCTCATCATATCACATATCTGGAGCCATGGGTATGTTCACCCTGCTCATCACATATCCGAGTCTGCAACCGCAGCTGCACTCGTTTCACCTCTCTATTTGAGTCTAGGAGAAACCTCGCATATTCAAAAATATGCACTCCGGGTTGACCCGCAGGAGAACCCGCTTCACCATCACCCAATCCTGACTGATGATGGATCTATGGCCAGGGCAACTACATGATAGATTTCACTGTGATTAATTAGTATCTTTTAGATGGATTGCAAGATTCAACCAAGTTGTATAACATGCAAGATATAACGGAAAGTAAACAACATAAACTCAACATTATCCTTTTTCTACAATTTACATCACACTGATCCATCACAAGGATCTCACATCACATGTTATCACTTGGCCTCTTGCCAACCATCCAGATCCATCTCAAGGATCTTCACATACCAGGGGATCTCAATCCCTCATTACATAGTGCCACTGCCTCTCAAGGCTTACATCATCATTATCATGGAACATCATTCATAATACACCTGTCATCACAGCATTCTCATATAACCATTCCGCATAGCCTTTCATTTGGCTATGCATTGCCTGCATGGTTAGCATCACTCAATAACCAATATGAATAATCATGAGACTGATATTACCAACACAAGGTTGCATTTAGGATTCGACACAAAATGGCAGATTAGGGTTAAGCATAATGGCAACACAAAAGATATTAATAATGATATATATGCCTCGCCTTATGGTTATGCACATTATCATGCAGCCCAAAATTAAAGCATGCCTATCATTACTCTTAGTATTATAAGCCAAATGAGGTACTCACCTTCGATTGTATAAACATAAGGAGATTTGATGAACAAACTTACCAAATGTGCACAAACATCACCACCATCATTTATATCAACCAACATTTCCAAGATATGGTTAACCCTCACTAGAACATTAAGGACCCTCAAAAGAAATACCCCAACCCTCACAAAAGACCATCTCGGGCTGGGTTAGCTCTCATCTAAACCATGTCGGGCGTGCAGCCCTGTCGAACGTGCAACCCTAACAGGCGTGCAAGGTGTGTCGGGCGTGCAGGGCATTGTTGGGCGTGCAAGGTTCATCGGGCGTGCAAGGGGATGTCGGGCGAGCAGGTAGGTGTCGGGCGATCAGGATGGGTATCGGGCGAGCAGGGTTGTCGAGCGTGCAGGGCAGTGTGTCGCTTGTGCGTCAAGGTCTATCCGTGCAAGACATCTCTGTCGGGCGAGCAGCTCCAAAGCGTGCAGCCTGCCGTGCAACTAAGGGTTGGCTCGCACACCCCACACAGAGAAAAACTCTCAACTGATTCAAGGTGAGCAGGCCGTGGAAGGGAAAACTAGATCAAGGGGGCTGTTGGGCAGCACCTCCACAAGCACCAAACACCCAAGATACATCTCTACAAGGTCAACAAAACGAGCTCACCTTCTAGCGCAAGGTGAGAAAAGAGTCTTGCTCAAGCCACTAAGTCACAAGCTCACCTCAATCGACTAGGAAAGAGGGGTGTTTCTCATGGCACTAGGACCCAAACTCACTCTTCTAGACCAAGGGGAGAAAGGAGTGTTGCTCCCTAAACCCTAACTCACATGGATCGGCAAAAGTGGCTACTAAGCAAGAACTAAGCTATTCACATACATATAAGCAAGATTATGGAATCAACATATATGAAAAGAGAGTAGAGTAGCTAGGGTTAGAGTTATGCAACCCGCCTTAAGCTCCAAGCTCTAAGGAAGAAGAAGAGCTCCAAGCTTCAAGGGATATCGATCACCAAAGCTCCTCCAAGGGGGTGTATCGGCCACCACTGCTTCTTCAAGGGAGTGTGTCGGACGACACAAGCAAAGAAGGAACGAGTGTTGTGCACTCAAGGTGGAGGAAAGACCAAAAGATCAAAGGAAGTCAAGGCTAGGGAAAGATCCACCTATATAGAAGGAAAGGGAGGAGAAAACAAGGTTGATCCATGCTAGGTGTCATCCACCCAAGGGACACTTGTCCTAGAGTTCAAGCCACCACTCTAGCAAGCCTGAAGACACTTGTCCAAGATATGCACCAAGTGTCCACCAAACAAGACCAAGCACCATGGATGACACAACAAGCTTGCACTAGGGCGACACACCTCCTTGTTGGCCGACACAAACACCCTATGTAGACACACACCTCACTTGGCCGGTACAAGGCCCAACCAAGCCCAAACAAGGCGCCTCAAGACCCAAACAAACTCAACCAAGGCCCAAAGAACTCAAGCAACAAGCCCAAGCTTTCCTCTCAACCCTAGAGGAAGCAAAGAGAGAGGGGAACACCTCACAAGGTGGTAAACTTGCTCTCAAAACCTTAAACTTGGGTTATTTGCAAGTAGCACCTCCAACTCTCAACAAAGCACAACCAAACCCTAATCACCACTAAAGGTGATTAGCAGGCACCAAAACACCAGGGTTAAGCAAAGCAAACAGGGTAAGCCCTCAACGAAGGTCAGGATCCTTACAATATCAAGCATATCAAGGGTTACCATCATAAACCAAACATGATAGTATCCAACATATCGGGTTTCAAATGAGGAACAAGACCCTCACTATAGCACCCACTTCCCTCACCATAGGTAGTATCGGGCAGGGTATTGTCCCCTATCTCCCAACTCTAAACGCATAACAGAAAATAGACCAGCGCATGACGACCAAACTCTAGGGTGTCGGGCAACATGTGTCGTGCAACCACAAGCATCGGGTAATGGCACGTCAGCTTATCATGCACCCAAGAGTGTTGTGCAACGCGTTCCGAGCATGGTGTAACAAGTAACACTCTGTCGAGCATCATGGTGACGGGCAACACAGCGTCGTGCTCAGCTAACCAACCTGAACCTATCGGCCGACACACAGGGCAAGGATTAACGCGACGCCCGTCATAGCATCACAGAGCTAGCTAACAACTCCACACCTCAAGCCATCGACACCAAGCCATTACACATGTATTGGGAAGGTTACTGTTCAAGGTGGAATTGCCCGACACACGCAAGGCAAAGACCAAGGGTGATGCCTACTACCGAACCAGATGTAACGCACAACACACCAAAGATCAAGAACATGGGTGTATCGCCCAACACAGCCACACAACATGACGACCAAGGCTCTAGACCAAAGAAGGGTGTCGGGCAACAACATCCCCAACCTCATATCGAGCAAGACACCACCCGATAGGGTCACCACCAACCTCAAGCACAAGGGCACCAAACCCTAATGGATCAAGAAGATGACTCACCTCTCAACTATCAAGAGAGAGGGGTCTTGCCAAGCTTCTTGACACCAATCGGGCAACACAAGGTACAACCACAACCGAAAACCACAACTTCCACAAAGCTCACCCTTCAAGTCCATGGTGAGAGGAGGGTGTTGCTCAAGTTACTAGAACACAAGCTCACCTATCAACTTAAATGAGAGAGGAGTGTTTCCCATGATACTAGAACTCAAGCTCACTCCTCAAGACCTAGGAGAGAAGGGAGTGTTGCTCACCAAGAAACCCTAGAACACATGGTTCGGCCAACAAGAACAACTAAGCCAGAACTAACTAGCAACAAGCATAGCCGATCATAAGCAACATATAAACAAGAACATAGAAGAGGTAGTATAGTTAGGGTTAGGAGTTATGTAACCCGCCTTAAGCAAGCTCCAAGCTCCTAGCTCCAAGCACCACCAAGGAAGAAGAGCAATGCACTCAAGGGTTCGGCCACCACTAGAGGAAGAAGGAGACTTCAAGGAGGATCGACCACCAAGCTAGCTCCTCCAAGGGTATCGGCCATCAAGCTTGCAAAAGAAGAGGGTGTTGTGCACCAAGGGAGAGGGAGACTAAGGAACTAAAGGGATCCTTAGCAAGAGAAGGGAAACACATATATAGGGAAGGATGGAGGAGAAACCAAGGAAGAACAAGGCAAGGTGTCGCCCACCTAGGGACACTTGTCCATGTGCAAAGCCACCACTCTAGCATGTCAAAAACACATGTCCACTGCTATTCCCACATGCAAGCTCCAAGCACCAAGTGTCCACTAGTGGTGACACAAATGAGGTCAAAGAAGGTCAAAGGTCCATGGGCGACACACCCACACAACATGGCCGACACAACCCCCACCATGGCCGACACAACCCTGGGCGACACACCACCAGGGCAACACACACCTGGGCGACACAAGCATGCCCTTGCCCGACACAAGGCACAAAGAAGCAAATGCAACACTCAACAAGGCCCAACAAGCTCAACCAGGCCCAAAGGAATGCAAGCAACGAACCCAAACCTTCCTCTCAACCCTAGAGGAAGCAAGGAGAGGGAGGAACACCTCACAAGGTGACAAACTTGCCCACAAACCCTAGACTTGGGTTAATTGCAAGTAGCACCTCCAGCTCTCAACAAAGCACCAACAAACCCTAATCACCACCAAAGGTGATTAGCAAGCAACTAGGCATCAGGGTTAAGCAAAGCAAACAGGATAAACCCTAAACGGAGGTCAGGGTTCTTACAAGGACGTTTGTATTGGACATACATCATGTCACACTTAGGCCCTCCTTGCTCAGAAGTGTATGGACAATATTATGTAGGGTGGCTTGTTTCACCACATGTGACACATCTCTGACTGTTTCTTGTCACATTTTGTCCTTTTAACTTTGCTCCTTCAAAGTTTGAGCGTCAGCCACTATCTTTTCTAGTTTGGATGAAAGGGCCTCCATGATTTTTGACTCTTCCAGAGGTGTTGTTGGTGATGCGTAATTTTCCAGACCTCTATCGTACTCACCATCTTGTTGGTTGGTTGCCATATTGTCAACTATCTGTCTGGCGTGTTGAGCACTGACTCCCAAAAAATCACTACCTACTGTACTGTTCAAAGATTTTCTCTCTCCAATTGACAGACCATTTTAGAAGGTGGTGATCAAACATGGTTCAGAAAATCCATGGTGTGGGCATTCATATTGGTAACCCTGGTAACGCTCCCAAGTTTCGTGCAAATTTTCAAAAACCTTTTGAGAGAACCAGCTAATCTTGTTTTGGCACTTAATAATTCTTTCAATAGGGAATAACTTTGTGATAAAAGCCTTGTCAAGGTACTCCCAGTTTGGAATACTTCCATCTTGAATCTTAGAGTACCATTCTAGCACCTTATCCTTTAGAGAGAAGGGAAAACACTAATTGTAGATGTACGTTAATGGCACTCGATTGATTTTGAAAGTTTTATAGGTTCTTTTAAAAATACAAGGTGGTTGTAGGTATTTTCTTCAGCATGATTTTCCCCAAATCTATTATTTTGCAAAAGTTGGAGAAAATTGGGCTTCATCTCAAAGTTAGCCACATTGAGTGGCTGCTCCACAATAGGATTTCTTCATTTGCCCTGACTTTAACAAATGATCGGACCATGAGTACTGATGTATATGAAATGCAATAATGCAAAATGTAAGTTTCGTAGTTAGGCAATTTATTTTTTCAGGTGTGAAAATCAGTATTTATGTATCTTTGTTTATGTGATTAAGTCCAAGAAAACTTATGTTTGTGAAATGGCACTCGGTTGGCTCCTCCCCAATAATGGTGCCAAGAAGTTGATCGTCCTCAAACGTAGACCCAAAAAAAGGAAACAGTTCTAGGGAATTGATCTTTTACAAATTATGATACCCACAAATTTTAATGATGCCCACAACTAGTATGGGGTTGAAATAGTAGTTCAGGGCCATTCACAAGGACGAGGAGAGTAAACATTTTGAAAACCAAGTTTGGTTTGTCAAAGTTGTCAGAAACTTGATAGGGGGTAAAGGTACTCTACGAAGCATAAGCAAGTCACTAAAAGAATAAAGAATGAAACAAAAGCTATCTCCAAGAAGGAGTTTGCTAATAAAAAGAAAGTTTATAATGCTTTTGGGTTTTGATGATTTTTAGGATAGTTTTAGATTTTTATCAAACAGACTAAAGGATTCATTCTTAGGTTTTGAGTATAACATGAAGAAAGGTAACACTCTTACAACCTTTCGATGATCCACTTCTCACACCGTTCTCTCTCAAAAATGGCATTTTAGGAAAAGCCACATCATAGAATCCTCTCTCACGGAAACTTAAACAAAGAGTTCACGTGAGAGAAAAATTGAAGAAAGATCTAAATTTGGTTATTCCCACACACCAGGGTTATACCAAATTCTATTTGTACGTGACCCTTCTTCTTTCAAAGGTGGTCAGGTCACGAATCACGTTTTTGGTAGCTAGTCAAATACATGAAGCGAAAAGAGAATACATAACTCGATGCAAGAGAAACCAATCAACTAGATAAAGTCATACTATAGAACGTGGAAGAAATAATCACTAAATTGTACTAACAAAAATGTAATGGTTCAATTACAATGCATTATTAAATAAAGATAAAGGATGAAAAAGGGAAGATAGGTATCAGTTTCCCTGATTGAGGAAACCGATATGCATAGTAGCTGGCACCCAGAATTGAGTTAGACCGATAATAGGGACTGGTAAAATTTCAGATCGTATCGGGTCATGACTTATGTCGGGAAACGACCGTGTCGAGTGATGATTGTGTTAGACCGTGACAATATCGAGTTACGACATTGTCAAGAAATTGTCATGTCAGGTTATGACCCTTTCAAACTAACATTGTCCTGGTTCTTGTAGTCTTGTGTCGAGCTATTCTATCTGGACCACCCTCTCGGGTTTTAGGGGTCAAAAGAAGACCTGACACGCTCGGGGAAGATTTGAGGCCAAGAGCTGACATCTCTCTCAAGGACAATTCAATTTCTGCCTGCTACTATGGGAGTGATCCCTAAATGAGCCCTCCATCCTTCTCAGAATAAAAGCATGCTCACCTAAATTAGCACTGGGTGGAACTTCAGAACCTTACTTGACAACTTCTCTGCTCTTAGGCCAAAGTCCTTTGTAATCCAACCCCATTCTCCCATGCACTATGCGAGCTATTTATAGGTTGTGCAAAATTTTAGAGGCCCCATCTAATTGGTCCACACATCTCGTGACTCCGTTCTAGTGCCTGTGGTGAGTGGTGGCCTCAATTTTCTGCTTTAATAACCATCATGTCCTTTGGCTGTATCAGACTATGACCATGTCGGTTTGTAGCTTGTCTTGATTCTTCACATGTTGTCGTGTACTGGGTTCTATTTGTCCCAGGTTCTAGTCATCCCAGGCTATGATCAATAGTTAATGTGATCATTCTTTGCTTGTGTATCTGGGCACCGATACTGGTGTCGACCTACTTTCTACCGGTCTCTCTTAGGAGGGTGCACCAGGTTTCTGGTAGTGAACCTGATATATTTGTCTGTATTAGTTAGATGGGCATCCTTTTCATCATAAAGTGTCAAAAAGTCCTTTAAAAGATGAGAAAAGTGATCAGAAGGTACATAATGCATAACAAAAATTCAGAGAAAGTGAAGGTTTGAGATAGTTTTTGATATTAAGAATAGGTTCTAACATCCACAAAATGGGTGTTATCAGGTGTCTTCCGTAAGCCATCACATGTTACAACTATGACATAGCTAAAGTGTCGGCCAAAACCACTACATGGCCAAGACCATCACCAAGACATGGCCAAAGGTCAAGATAGGGAAAAACAAGATCTGAAATCGTAAGAAACTCCGCAAGATAGTTACCTAAATTTTCTCCATTGAAACTTCAAGAAAGAGTCACATTCAAGGGTAAAAGATCATGATCCACACACCCCAAAATTATCAAGCTAATCTAGGGTTTCAGATTTCCTACAACCAAGCAAGACTTTCATCACCAAAAAATTTCATAAGATCATCATCAAGTACTATATTTTGGGGGGAAATGGTTTAGAGAAAGGAAACAAATGCATTCCTAAGAAAAGAGTGCAATAATAGAGAGGGCTAAGAATTATATAACCCACCTTAAGAATATTTCCACCAAGGATGCAAGCTCCAAGATCAAATCTCCTTATCACATGATCTAAACATTGAAGAAGAACCACCAAAGGTCCCAATCTCGGTCACAACAACACCTCCAAGAGAGAAGATGTCAAGGTCAAGATAGCCTAAGGAAAAGAGGAAAGAAAGATAAACCCTAGCCGATCCAAGGAAGAAGAAATAAAGAAGAGAGGGAACTTCATACCGACGTGTCTCATGACCCTAGAGATGAGAGTTATTTCCTTAAGAATGGCCTTCATACCAAGGCATGATCCATGTCCGAGAGAAGGGAAGAAGATGGAGAAGAGAAACTAAGAAAAATGTCACAAGGAAAGCATAACTCACCAAGGTGTGAAGATGAACAAGAACCATCACAAGATAAGGATCTGATCACCAAGCTTCCAAGGAGACATCTTCTTGCTCCTGAAGGATCCAATGTCGTCCAAAGAAAATGGGAAACTGGAATGGACAAAAGGTTCACTTGTGTGAAGAGGAAAGAGGTTATATACTTGTGGGATGAAAGAAGGAACAAAGGAGAGGTGTCATCACCTTAAGGCATCTAGGGGACACTTGTCCACGCATAAAGATCCACATGCAACCACTCTTTCCTAACAAGCAAGGCATGGTGATGCACTCTAGGTGGGATCTCAGTCTCTTGGCCACCCACCAAGGGTGTGGCCCAACTATCTCAAGGCAACACACCACACACACTCATAGGTCAAAGCACACATATCACCCATAGAAAACTCTAATTACCACTAAGGATGATACCACTCAACTGAGAGTCCACTAAGGTGCCCGAATGCCCCACAACTTCCCTCATGAGGTCAAGAGAGAGAAAGAGCACTCTAGAGGTGGAAAATTGCACATCAACCCCCTACTTTGGGTAAATTGCAATTTGTAATAAAAAAACATGTAAAGCACAAACAAAATCCAAATAAGACCAAACTTGAAACTTAGGCTCTCCACAAACCCTAATTGCATCTCACAATTTTAAAGAAAAGTTCTTAAACAACTTACTTAGGCAAAACAAATAGGGTTATCCCAAAGCTCAGGTCATGTGTCTTACAAACCATAAAATCCTAATGAGGATTTTGCCCCAAAAATCCTAAGAGAAAAGAGAGAGGTACTTCCTCCTCATATCTTCCTCAAGATCCCACGTGGCTTCCTCAACACCATGGTGATGCCACAGAACCTTCACAAGCACTATGTATTTCCTCTTTAGCTTCTTCACTCTCCTATCAAGAATCAACACTGCACCTTCTACATAGGATGTATATTCATCAAGATCCACCTCCACAGTCTGTAAAACTAACTCCGTGTCAGGATGGCACTTCCTCAACATACTCACATGAAACATTAGATGCAACCTGTGCAACTCGGGTGGAGACTCCAACTTGTAGGCTACTTCCCAAACACGTGTCACCACAGGGTAAGGTCCCATAAACCTGGGAGGAAACTTACCCTTCTTCCCAAACCTTAGAATACCTTTCCAAGGAGAGACCTTGACATGTAATTTGTCCCCCACTTAAAACTCCAATGGTCTACGTCGGTTGTCTGCATATGACTTCTGCCTATCATGTGTTTCCTTCAACTACTGTTGAATTACCTTAATCTTTTCTATCATCTGCTGCCCAAGCTCAGGACCAAGAAGTTGATACTTGTGAGAACCCGTTACAAAATGAGATTACTCAAAATAAAAAACACAATTAACCACTAATTAATCACACCCCCAAAAATATGGGTAAATTAGAACTGATTTCAACGTCAGCACCCGCTCAGAATCATTTGCATAAGAGCCCAATATCTTACTTATATCCATACTATGCCAAGAATTTTATACAAATTGTTCTATTGCCTTAGCTACAACATATAAACATAGGAGAACAATATTCATATATGCCACACAAAAAAGCATTAATATACTAACAAAAGTCTGATTCGTTTGAAACACCATATACAAACTTTTCCTGCCTGGACCTGAGAGTACAAGGATGACTCTAGGACACACTAGACATCTAATCAACTTTCTCAAAGATTCATTACTATAGCTCCTCTTTTCTGTCACATGTTTGTTTTTGTCACTTGTGATTACCTAACAAAATGTGGCGAACCACAAGGGTGAGACCCACATCCCAACAAGAGATATAACCTACAACAACATTTATTGATTACAACATTTTTAAGTAATTAAATAGTTAAGCAGTTTAATCAGATATAACAAAGAAGATCAGTAGTATTGGTGATTAACAAAGTACTAAAAGGAGCAAATAATAACTATCATCATTATCCAAACTATCATCCTTTATCTTGTTGATAATATAAGCAATTTAGTAACATATGCATATCTAACATCATGAGAAAGTCTAGTAACATAGCATAGCTAACAACATGAGCATGTCTAATTGGTTGAACATATCAATATCATAAGAAGAGCTAACAACATAAACACGACTATCTAGATAAGCATGATTAGCAGTATATGCATCTCTACTAACAAAGGCATGGCTATCATGCTAAACATAACTAACAACATGAGATTGCTAGCATCATGAATATAATCAGGAGTAGCAGTATATTTATCAACACAAGCATAGCTATTGTATGTACGCATCTACAATTTTAAGCATATCCACAACCTAAGATATCTATTATCTCTTAATTGCACTAAGCATCATCTTTATGTAAAGATAACAACAAGGGTTATCATCCAATGTGATAC
Source organism: Alisma plantago-aquatica (assembly GCA_963693085.1). Taxonomy (NCBI): domain Eukaryota; kingdom Viridiplantae; phylum Streptophyta; class Magnoliopsida; order Alismatales; family Alismataceae; genus Alisma; species Alisma plantago-aquatica. The sequence continues at coordinate 44,355,289 of OY856413.1, forward strand.
GTTGTGTATAACCCTAAAAAATATGCTACATGGTTGTATTACATCTTTTATTACTATGCCATGGGGAGTTTGAGTCGTACAACTGAAAGTCCAACTGACCAGTACGAAGTTCTATTCTGTTCTATATAAGATCAAGGAGTGTCAGTATCCTAACATCTCTTCCCCTCGCTCAGTATGAGTAAATTGCAGTGACATACCAGTCAAACTGTCAACAATGGCATATAGTCAACTGTTAACAACTAGTCCGTACTTGGTACAAGTTATGACACTAGCAAATAGGGTATACAAAACCCTCCAATCCGAGGTACAACCGTAGTTGTCCTCAAACACATCATTTGTATGAGGAATGACCATAGACATCCTCCACAACCTGCATTGTGGATGACAAGGATATATCCTCAACTTTGCACCCCAATACTCAACAGTATGCGCTCTGAGTTTCCCTTAGGAATGCTCGTTTCACCATCTAGCAAGTTCTGACAATGAAGATGGCTCTACGGCACATGGCACTATATGATTAGAGTTTTAATTGATTAGTTATGCTAATTGGGTGAATTAAGGTTGCATCAAACAAGTGGACATACAAACCCTAATTCACTTCTAGCAAGCATATAAATATCACAACTTTTAAAAGATATAAAATGTGTGAAACATAATTTCTCATCTCATCATCACATGCTACTATTCACTTGAAATTCATGAGACCACACTAGTCATCATACTATCACAAGATATAAATCCTTTTCACAATATCACAACCTTATCAATACAAGACGATTGCACTACATTCAGAGCTCAACCATGCCCAAAGGTCATTAAGACCATCATACTATCACATGATATAAACCCTTTTCATAATATCACGGGGTATCAACCCTTATCGACACAAGAGGATTACACCTCATTCAGGGTTCAACCATGCCCAAAGGTCATTAAGACCATCATACTATTCCCTACAAGATCATCATTATCTTTGCATGCCTTATAACAAGGCTCAACAACATCACTTACATATAATACACTGGATCAACACAATATTGCATTAATGAGTTAGGAGATATTCATAAACAATCATAGTAGGGTTATATTAACATTAAGAACATTCCTTTATTACATCAACATGCGCGGAATCTAGAAATGATTAACCCTCATCATATTCATAATGCACATGTATAGCATAAGAAAGCATCAACCATGTGGCTATGTTAACCACCAATTAACATATTAAGGTTGTGATCATATTAAAGAGGTTATTTCACCATCATGCCATCATATGAGAAGGTTAAACAATAATACTCATCTTTATCTATTTGCATTAGAGTTAGGTTCAACAAGATAAATTATATTAATGTTACTAATCAACACTCATACCCAAACCCTAACTCATGGCATCCCTATTGGATCATGAATGCATAAGGTGAAGCATCACCATCACATTCCATACTATTCTCAAGTATGAACCCACACATAAATCAAGGTGTAACCATCGGTGTCTCACCATGTGGGGTCCACAATTTTTAGGTGGATGTGCATAAGGAGGTAGGGACCGTTCTATAGAGGAAGGACAACAACAACATGGACAACAGTATTAGCTCAGGTTGAGTATACTGTCTATCATGTCTTATCGATAGAAGTCTTATGTGTCATATCTGTACTCTCAGGTCCTTGGATTTAGTATGTGACGATTTTATGAACAATCTGAGATTTTGGCTTGTATGCCTTGAGGTTTTATGTTGATTTAGCATATGTTTTGACAAAGCAATTGTTATATGTTATCCTCGAGATGAGATGGTATTTTGTATGTAAAATGTGAACCCTAATGTATATAAAGTTTTGGTTCTTTCATTAAGAGTTTACTAGGAAATCGATCTCTTTCCAAAATGATTTTAGTTTTTAGTGATTTTTGTTAATCTGTTGCTTATATTTATTCCACATAATTAGTAACAATTTGGTTGTCGATTTGGTGGCAGTCGTTACAATCGGGTTATAACATACTAGGGTTTCAACAACAATAAGAGAGTACTCTATGATTGTCATTCAAGGACTATTCATACCCAATTACCATCATTTAGTTATATTAAAGCTAGGTATAACAAGCTATACCTCATTAGGGTTACATATCAACACAATATGGTTATCATCCCTTCTATTCATATGAGTGAATAGGTAAGACTACCTTATTAAGGGTAACCCTATATTTGTTCGATCATCATTCAACCCATATAACCATACCACAATGTCACCCATAACCATTAGGTGTTTAAAAGGTAAGACCATTGGTTGTTTACAAAAGTAAACACCTTGGATAAACCATCCATTAAGTCCTTGATTTGTTCTATAGAAAGAGTCACCATTTAACCCTAGACATCCCTTGATTAACAACACCAAAAAGTTCCATTGAGAGTAGGGTAAAACCCATAATCGATTGTTCAATTAAAATAAGCCATCCATTATCAACAAGTAAGCTCCTTAAGTTGATAATATAAAAGAAACCATCTAAATCACATTATTAGGACCAACATATTACATTAGCCATCATTTCAATTTATTGGAGGAATAAACATTAGATCTTTACCATTGGGTCAAGTTCATATGTTAAAACCATCCATTACAGTATAGGTCCGACCATTACATCAAGTAACCCAAGAAACCATTGGTCTAAGGATTAATTAATGCTATGACTACAATTCTTAACTCACCATAGGTTGTAGAGACCTGATCCACCATATTTAGTGACCATTAAGTCACCATAGGTTGTTAGATCAACAGTGTATTCATTAATCAACATCAAATATTAAGCTAATGTCATCATTGATTGATAAAATCAGTAGGGTACATAATGGTTGACCATTAAACTTCTAGATGATCCAAAACATGACCTAAGGGGGTGACCAGAGGTTGTCACCATCATCTAACACCTTTGATCCCGACCATTAGTTGTCATGAAGACAACACCATAGGGTTGTTGCAATGGTACCATCATCGGGTCATGGGTTTATAGAAGAAATCAGCTTTAAATGCTAAGATTGACCATTGGTTGATAGGTTCTTAGCACCATAGGTTGTAAAAACAACATGATCCAAGTAATATTATACCTTAGGAATAATGTGCAAATGATCACAGGTTCATCTAGAACTGAAATTAGAACAAGGACCATTATAAAAATCGAAATCTAAGTCAAGCATAGCTTGTTAGTGCATGGATCATCATTTTCAAGCAAGAACATGAGCTAGAAAGGTTATGGTAAGCAATAAACATGGAGCAAGTTATAAAACTTGCCTCTAATGAGAAGATGAAATCCCAAATAGAAAAAAAAACTAGAGCAGGTAGGATAAAAATTTCAAGTATAAGTTGTGAACTCATCCATCTAGCACCTTTCTTCATCAAATGAGAAAACCCTAAGCATACAGAGCAAGAAAGGTAGGGTTTCAGAGATTTAGAGCAATTTCTACCAGGGAACTGTAAGGTTCTGACCTGGATAAATGTATGAGGAAGAATAATAAAGAATTTAATAGACGAAAGAAGGGGATTCTTACTCTTTTAGGTCAAGATCACTAGAAGGAAGCTTTTTAAACCCTAAAAGGAAGTCAATTGCAACCCAAGATTCTTTTGCAAGAAGGTCTCCTCTTTCTTCTTCTTTGGATAGGAAATTCGTATAAGCATAGAGGTAGGACAAGGTTTGTAGAAGGAGGGAAGTTGTGGAGAGCAAATGGCTCATTTTGGTTCTTAGGGATAAGTATATGAAACTTTAAAATAAAGAAAAAGAAAAAGTTGAAGTTCTAGAATCTTTCCAAGTATCCATGGCCTTAAACTATTAAAAATATATAAGAACACACACAAGCATCCTCCCCACCATCCATGCATACATGCTTATCCCTCATTTCTTGAATTTCCAAGAAAAAGAAATAATTCATTAGTTGAAAGCTACTAAAGGTAGCTCATCATTGAAGGGGTAAACCCTAAAATACCCTTGGATAAAACACCTTCAAAACAAGGTCTAAATAGGTGCCCCATGGCATCAATAATTATTATATAATATACAAGGAACATAATGAAAGTGATAAGTTGCAAAGAAAACCTCTCAATTGGTTAAATTGTAGAAAATTCCAAAATGTGCATAAAATTGCATAACTTGCTCAAACAGTGTCCAAATTGGACCAAATTTGAAACTTAAGCTTGTATTATGATTTCAAAGCATATAAAAATGTTATATTAGGGTTATAAGAATTAAATTATTATAATTAAGCTTATTCAAATCATTACACAAATTTAGAGGCCTTACAACTATAAACCCCTAACAGGGATTTTGCCCCTAAAATCCAAGCTAAACAAAGATGGATACTTCCTCTGCACCTCATCCTATTACCTTTACATGGTTGCTTCCATATCATGCTGATGTCACATAATTCATACATATCTCATCTTGGGTCAACACAAAAACCCCCACCTAAGAAGACATTCTCAATATGGAATGTAGAATTTTGTCATGTCATTTGTACAACTCTAGTAGTAATGTTCAACTTTAAATTCTAGCTATCATCCTAAAATTATATCTATTGTATAAACACATTACTCAAAAGTCATACTTGCTAGATTTTTACCAATCATGCCATGTGTCCCATGCCATTCCTTGAAGAAAAAAAAGCGATGTATCCATCCTTTTTTTTAGATACATTGACACTGGAACACTTGTCAGTTCTTTTTTAGCATGAAAAGAAATGATGACACTGGCACCTGTCATTCCATACAAGGAAACATCATTCCTAGTCAACCTTTTTAGGGGTGAAACAACAACACTGTCTTCTCCTTAACAGGATTTATACAACCTACTTAGAAGACATATCATGATCCCATAAAGACATTTAATCAACCCCATCTCACTCTTGTTCAACTTGTCTCATAGCTATTGCTGCTTTGACAACCCTAAGATTTTTGAAGAAATATTGATCATATTTTTGACCATATTTGAAATACTTTAACATGTCATCATTCAAAGCTTGATATAACTTGTATGACATGACTGGAACACTCTGTTCCTCCTATTTATAAATTCTATTTGTACATTGGTTAGTCTAAAGGACATAACTCTAAACTCATCATGGTCATGTGAATTATGTCATCCGATCTAAATCTTATGCATTGTATTTGATCAAAGGTTTATCTTAAAGGAACACGGTATCACATATCTATTGACCAACAAACCATCTATCCTTGATAGTGGTCTTACCCAACTATCACTGAACCATAAACAACATTATAGAATCACTTTTGTTTTTCCTTCCAAACTATATTTAGAGGGTCATCATCAACTCTCTCTCCCTCTCTTTAAGGGGGAGGAATACTTTATATGTTCATTTAGTAAACATTTCCAACCTTCACATACTTCCCATATTGTTGATACATTTTGGATACTAGGATTCGTTACCTTGGTATCCACCTCATGTGCTATAAGGAACTCACATCCTTATCTCATCTACTTTTACCAACATAATAAATTTCAAAACATATAAGAGGAGTCTCCCAAATTATTGGAAGGCTCAAAAGCAAACTCATCACAAGCTTTATGATCTTAGAACCATAGTCCAAGCAACCTTATGCTATATTAAGATATCCACCCTTATGTTTGCAGCAAATCCACACATACCAAGTGACAATAATCCACTTGAAATCTATGCCCTAGAAAGGAAAGACACAAAGTGAAACACACTTCCCATTCCATAGTAGTATTGTTCAAGGGTCACTAGCAAAAAGGTAACCAATTCTATTTTCATTATGTAGGTTACAACATCTTGTGTATCATTTTACCTTTTTTATTTCAGGTTCCTTTCCATTAGCATAGGAATCATCATGATTAACATATCTCATTACTCCTTCCTTGATGACTATTTATCCCACTAGTGTATGTTCTCTTATTTTATTATGTTTTTCAACCAATTATCAACATGTAAATCATCATAGTTTTCATTTTATTCATTAAACATGGATCATCTCTCTTAATTTCTTTCACATGCCATGCTGATTTTACATTAACACTTTCTTAAACACATAGGTTGGTTTAAGATTAACTCAGGTTCCACCTTGTTCCTTTGTCATTGTTCTCATTTATCTTCTCATTATATACTTATCATTGAAGTTCTCTCCATCTTATGTGGATTTCATACCTTAAATCACTTTATAAGCATAAACTTATTTATCTTTTACTTTATTATCTTCTTGAATCACATCTTCAAGAACTTCTCTTTTGCTTATTTGTATTCGGATTTAGATTTCTTGGTGTTGTGTCTTTCTCTTTAGCTACCAAACATTCAAGTTTTGATAGATTATGATGCAATTCTCATCTTCTTTAAGGTAAGATTGAGATGTTCACACCATGATTTCTTATTCATTATGCTCTTTAGATTGTCTCAAAATGAATACTTGATCAGAGTAATCAGAAAGATAACAATCTAAGAGTTCCATACTTACTTTTTTCTCAATAATTGAATACCTGGCCATGGCACCCAAATACTGAGATTAGGCACTATGCACCATATTTTTATGTCATATTCCTAATTTTGACATCTTCCTAGTCCTAAGTCCTAGTGTCCATGTAGACTCGGTGACCCTAAAGCTCTGATACCAACTTGTGAGAACTAGTTACACTAAGTGAGATTACTCAAAACATAAACCACAATCAATCACTAATTAATCGCATAACCAAAAATATGGGTAAATTAAAATCAATTTCAACGCCAGCACCCGCTCAGAAATATTTACATAAGAGCCCAACATCTTTCTTATATCCATACTATGCCTAGAATTTTATACAAATTGTTATATTGCCTTAGCCACAACATATATACACATGAGAACAATATTCGTGTATGCCACACAAACAAGCATTAATATGCTAACAAAAGTCTGATTTGTTTGAAACACCATATACAAACTTTTCCTGACCGGACCTGAGAGTATAGGGACGACTCTAGGACACACTAGACATCTAATCAACTTTCTCAAAGATTCATTACTATAGATCCTCTTTGCTACCACATGTTTGTTTTCATCACTTCTGATTACCTAAAAAAATGTGGCGAACCACAAGGGTGAGACCCATGTCCCAACAAGAGATATAACCTCCAACAACATTTATTTATTACAACATTTTAAAGTAATTAAATAGTTAAGTAGTTTAATCAGATATAACAAATAAGATCGGTAGAACTAATGATTAACAAAAAACATAAAGGAGCGTATAATAACTATGATCATTAACCAGACTATCATCCTTTATCTTGTTGACAATATAAGCAATTTAGTAGCATACACATATCTAGCATCATGAGAAAGTCTAGTAACGTAGCATAGCTAACAACATGAGCATGTCTAATTGGTTGAACATATCAACATCATAAGAAGAGCTAACAACATAAGCACAACCATCTAGATAAGCATGATTAGCAGTATATGCATCTCTAGTTACAAAGGCATGGCTAGCATGCTAAACATAACTAACAACATGAGATAGCTAGCATCATGATTCTAATAAGCAGTAGCAGTATAGTTATCAATACAAGCATAGCTACTATATGTACACAACTACTATCTTAAGCATATCCACAACCTAAGTATATCTACTATCTCTTAATTGCACTAAGCATCATCTTTATGTAAAGATAACAAACAAGGGTTATCATCCAATGTGAAACGCTGTGTATAACCCTAAACAAATATGCTGCATGACTGTATTACATCTTTTATTACTATGATCTTGGAAGTTTGAGTCGTACCACTCAAAGTCCAACTGACCATTGTGAAGTGCTATTTAGTTTCGTACAAGATCTAGGAGTGCATGTATCCTAAGATATCTTCCCCTTGCTCAGTACGAGTAAACTGTAGTGACATACCAGTCAAACTGCCAACAATTACAAATAGTCAACTGATAACAACTAGTCTGTACTTGGTACAAGTTACGACACTAGAAAACAGGGTATACAAAACCCTCTAATCCGAGGTACAACCACAGTTGACCTCAATCACATCAGCTGTATGAGGCATCACCATAGCCATCCTCTACAACCTGTGTTGTGGATGACAAGGATATATCCTCAACTTGCCACCCACAATACTCAACAGTATGCTCTCTGAGTTTCCCTTAGGGATTCTCATTTCATCATCAAACAAGTTATGACACTGAAGATGGCTCTACGGCACAAGCCACTACATGATTAGAGTTTCACTTGATTAGTTATGTTAATTGGGTGAATTAAGGCTGCATCAAATAAGTGGACATACAAACCCTAATTCACTTCTAGAAACCATATAAATATCACAACTTTTAAAAGATATAAAACATGTGAAACATAATTTCTCATCTCATCATCACATGGTACTATTCACTTGCCATTCATGAGACCACAATAGTCATCATACTATCACAAGATATGAATCTTTTTCAAAATATCTCAAGTTATAAACCCTTATCAACACAAGATGATCACACCTCATTCAGGGCTCAACCATGCCCGAAGGTCATTAAGACCATCATACTATCACAGGATATAAATCCTTTTCATAATATCACAGGGTATCAACCCTTATCAACACAAGAGGATTACACCTCATTCAGGGCTCAACCATGCCCAAAGGTCATTAATAACATCATACTATTCCCTACAAGATCATCATTTTCTTTCCATGACTTATAACAAGGCTCAACAACATCACTTACATATAATACACTGGATCAACACAATATTGCATTAATGATTAGGAGATACTTATAAACAATCATAGAATGGTTATATTAACATTAAGAACATTCCTTTATTACATCAACATGCAAGGAATCTAGATATGATTAACCCTCATCATATTCATAATGCACGTGTTTAGCATCAGAAAGTATCAACCATGTGGCTATGTTAACCACCAATTAACATATTAAGGTTGTAAGCATATTAAAGAGGTTATTTCACCATCATGCCATCATATGAGAAGGTTAAACATGAATACTCATCTTTATCTATTTGCATTAGAGTTAGGTTCAACAAGATAAATTATATTAATGTTACTAACATCACTCATACCCAAACCCTAACTCATTGAGAGTAGGGTAAAACCTACAATAGACTGTTCATTTAAAGCAAGCCATCCATTATCAACAAGTAAGCTCCTTAAGTTGATCATATAAAAGAAACCATCTAAATCACATTATTAGGACCAACATATTACATTAGCCATCATTCCAATTTATTGGAGGAATAAACATTAGATCTTGACCATTGGGTCAACTTCATATATTAAAACCATCAATTATAGTATAGGTCCCACCATTGCATCAAGTGACCCAAGAAACCATTGGTCTAAGGATTAATTGATGCTACAACTACAATGATTAACTCACCATAGCTTGTAGAGACCTGATCCACCATCATTAGTGACCATTAAGTCACCATAGGTTGTTAGATCAATACTATATTCATTAATCAACATCAAATATTAAGCTAATGTCATCATTGATTGATAACATCAGTAGGGTACTTAATGGTTGATTATTAAACTTCTAATTGATCCAAAACCTAAACTAAGGGGGTGACCATAGGTTGTCTCCATCATCTGACACCTTTGATCCTGACCATAAGTTGTCATGAAGACAACACCATAAGGTTGTTGCAATGGTACCATCATCGGGTCATGGGTTTATAGAAGAATTAGACTTTAAACCCTAAAATTGACCATTGGTTGATAGGTGCTTAGCACCATAGGTTGTCAAACCAACCTGATCCAAGTAATATTATACCTTAGGAATAACATACACATGATCAAAGGTTCATATTTAACTGAAATAAGAATAGGGAACATTATAAAAATTGAAATCCAAGTCAAACATAGCTTTTTAGTGCATGGATCATCTTTTTCAAGCAAGAACATGAGCTAGAAAGCTTATGGTAAGAAATAAACGTGGAGCAAGTTATAAAAATCACCTCTAATGAGAAGATGAAATCCCAAACAGAAGAAAACTCGAGCAGGTAGGGTAGAAAATTCAAGTATAAGCTGTGAACTCGTCCATCTAGCACCTTTCTTCATCAAATGAGCAAACCCTAAGCATAAGGAGCAAGAAAGGTAGGGTTTTAGAGATTTAGAGCAATTTCTACCATGGAACAACAAGGTTCCATCCTGGAGAAAGTTAAGAGTAAGAAAAAAAAGAAATAATTAGAGGAAATAAGTGTATTCTCTCTTTTAGGTCAAGATCACCAGATGAAAGCTTTTTAAACAGTAAAAGTAAGTCAATTGCAGTCCTATATTCTTTTTCCAAGAAGGTCCTCTCTTTCTTCTTCCTTAATTAGGAAATTCACAAAAGTACATAGGGAGGAAGAGGTTTGTAGAAGGAGTGGAGTGGTGGAGATAAAATGTCTTGTTTTGGTTCTTAGGGATAAGTATATGAAACTTTAAGATAAAGAAAAAGAAAAAGTTGAAGTTCTAATATCTTTCCAAGTGTCTATGGCATTAAACTATTAAGGAATATACAAGAACACATACAAGCTGCTACCCCACCATCCATAGGAGCATTCTTATCCCACGTTTCTTGAATTTCCAAGAAAAACAAATAATTCATTAGTTGATAGCTACTAAATGTAGCTCATCCATGAAGGGGTAAACCCTAAAATACCTTTGGAGAAAACACCTTCAAACTAAGGTTTAAATAGGTTCCAAATGGATCAACAAGATCAAGAATGATTATAAGGAACATAATGCAAGTGATAAATTGCAAATAAAACCTCTCAATTAGGTAAATTGCAGAAATGTCTAAAATATGCATAAAATTGCAGAACTTACTCAAACAATGACCAAATTGGATCAAATTTGAAACTTAAGCTTGTATTATGATTTCAAAGCATATAAAAAGGTTATATTAGGGTTATAAGAATTCAATTACTATAATTAAGCTTATTCAACTCATTAAGCAAGTTTAGACCTACAATCTCTCACATACATCGCCTCATTTGGGGTCATATCGATTCTTCTATGATAACTATTTTTGTAGGAAAACTCTATATAACTGAGATGCACATCCCAACTATCCAAAAACGGAAGAACACAAGATCTTAGCAGATCCTCTAAAGTTTGAATGGTCCTTTCAAATTGACTATATGTCTGTGGGTGGAAAGCAGTATTGAACTTCAACTGTGTACCCAAAGTTGTGTGTAACTGCTCCCAAAAATGATTTGTGAACTAGGGACTTTTATCATACATGATAGTTTCTGGGACACCATGCAAACACACTATCTCATCAACATAGATCTGGGCAAGATTCTCAGTGGTATACATTGTCTTCACAGGAAGAAAATATGCTAACTTGGTTCACCTGTCAATGATTGTCTAGATGGAATCATGACCTTTGGCTGCCCTAGCCAGACCAACCACAAAGTTCATGGTAACATGATCTTATCTCCACTGTGGTATGGGCAATAGTCGCAATGTTCCAGCAGGCTCTTGATGCTTAGCCTTAACCTGCTGACACACAACACATCTCACAGCATCAATTCAAGACACAAATACATGTCCTTTTGGTTATGATACATATTGCTGCTTCCTTGATGCATAGCATACAAAGATGAGTGAGCCTCTTCTAGAACCATCTTTCTTAGGTCTTCAGCAAATCTACCATGGTAACAAATCATCACATCATCTGATTCATGGAATCCATCACGCTTCTCACTGCCAAACTCTAATTTCATCTATTGTATCACAATATCAATATGTTATGCCTTTCTAATTTGCTATATCAGTGTGGGATTTACCTGCAACTGTGCCAATAATCCTACTAAGAAGAAAACTTCCAGCTTAACATTCATCTGACGTAGGAAGATCAACATGTCCAAGTTGTAGCATGCCATGGAACATAACTGCCTCTTCTATGTAGACGATGGTGAAGAGGACTTCCTACTCCGAGCATCTTCCACTACATTTGCCTTCCCTGGATAGTAATCAATTGTGCAGTCATAATCCTTGATTAAATCCATCCAGTGCCACTACCTCATGTTCAACTCCTACTACGAAAAGATATACTTTAGGATCTTGTGGTCCATGAAGATCTGAAACCTCTCTCCATAAAGGTAGTGCCTCCATATCTTCAAAGCATATACTATATCATATAACTCTAGGTCATGGGTAAAGTAGTTTTCCTTGTGTTTCTTAAGTTGTCTGGAAGTAAAAGAAACTACATTCTTGTCAGGCATCAACACGTAACCCAAACTGTTCCTAGATGCATCACAGAAGACAATGCATCCTTTTCCTTGTTAAGACCAGGACCGACACACTTGTCAACTTCTCCTTAAATGTATGAAAAGCATGCTCACATATGCCATACCATATACGACACATCCTTCATTGTCAACTTATTCAGGGGTTGAGCTATAACACTAAAGTCCTTAATGAACCTCTTATAATAACCTGCCAAACCCAAGAAACTACAAAATTTTGTCAGTGTCTTTGGATTCTCCCACTTGATCATGGACTTATCCTTCTTGGGATCTACACAAACACCTTCAACAGATATAACATGTCCTAAAAGGATCAAAGGAGAGGTGTCATCACCTTAAGGCATCTAGGGGGACACTTGTCCATGCAAAAATATCTACATGCAAGCACTCTTGCCTAACATGCAAGGCATGGTGATGCAATCTAGGTGGGGTATCAGTCTCTTGGCCACCCAACAAGGGTGCGGCCTTACTAGCCCAAGGCAACACACCACACACACTCATAGGTCAAAGCACACATATCACCCATCGAAAACTCTAATCACCACTAAGGATGATACCACTCAACTAAGAGTCCACTAAGGCACCCCAAAGAACCACAACTTCCCTCATGAGGTAAAGAAGAGAAGGATCACTCTAGAGGTGTAAAATTTCACATAAACCCCCTAATTTGGGTAAATTGCAATTTGCACCAAAACTAACAAATAAAGAACAAACAACATCCAAACAAGTCCAAACTTGAAACTTAGGGTCTCCACAAGCAAGTTCATTAAACAAGTTACTTAGGAAAAACAAATAGGGTTATCCTAAATCTCAGGTCATAGGTCTTACACCCGAAGATGTAGGATGCTTCTCCCAAGTCTTTCATAGAAAATGTATTTCCAAGCTTGTCTTTACCTTTTGTAAAGTAGGAATGTCATTCCCCATAATTAATATGTAATCTACATATAATATGAGTAATGTCACTATGCTCCCACTAACCTTATTGTACACACAAGGTTCATCTTTATTTTGAATAAAGCCAAACTCTTTGACTGTCTCATGAAAATGAAGATTCCAGCTCTGAGATGCTTGTTTCAATCCATAGATTGACCTTTGTAGCTTACAAACTTTATTTGCAAACTTTGGATTTATAAAACCCTCAGGATTTGTCATATACACATCCTCAATAATATTCTCATTAAGGAATGTGGTTTTAACATTTGTTTGTCAAATCTCATAGTTATGATAAGATATAATGGCAAGCATGATCCTAATGGACTTAACCATGGCCACTGTTGAAAAGGTTTTGTAACAGTCAACACCTTGAACTTGTTTGAAACCCTTTGCAACCAATCTTCCCTTACAGTTTTGAACTTTTCCATCCATGTCAATCTTCTTCTTGAAGACTCACTTGCACCCTATGGATTTTACCCCTTCAAGTGGATCCACCAAGGTCCATACCTTGTTGGTGTACAAGGATTCCATCTCGAGATCTCATGGCTTCAAGCCATTTCTCATACTCTGGTCCCTCTATAGCATCTTGATAGTTATTGGCTCATCATCTGTGACCAATTCACTGCCTTTTTGAGTTACAAGATATCCAAATCTTGCAAGCTCTATATGTGTCCTATTAGATCTATGAGGTTTCTATGTTACTTGAGGAGCTTGAGATTCCATAACACTTTGTGATTCTCTTTGTTCCTCTTGTTCATCTATTGGTTCTATGTTCTCTTGTTGATCTAAAATTTTTTCGAGTTCCACTTTCCTCCCACTGATTCCTTTGGAATTGAAATCCACCTCAAGGAATGCAACATCCCTGACAACAAACACTTTATTGTCAGATTGGGAATAAAAGTAATATCCTCTTTTTAATTTAAGATATTCAAAAAAAATAATATTTATCAGATTTAGGACCAAGATTATCAAAAAACATTCTTTTAACATAAGTTCCACATCCACAAATCCTCATAAAAGACACTTTGGGACGTTTCCCATGCCATATCTCATATGGTATCTTTTGAACTAATTTAGATGGCACTCAGTTTAACATAAACGCGGAAATTTCTAGAGAATACCCCCAGAAGGTAGTCAGAAGCTCAGCTAAACTCATCATTAATCACACCTTGTCTAGCAATGTGTGATTCCTTCTTTCTAACACGCCATTATGTTGTGGTGTTCCAGGTGGAGTCCATTGGGATACAATCCCATGGGCTTTAAGGAAGTTCTCAAACTCTTGGTTTAAATATTCTCCACCTCAATCAAAACAAAATGCCTTAATACTTTTACCAAGTTGTTTCTATACTTCATTCATAAACTCCTGGATTTTTTCAAGACTTTTTGACTTATGTTTCTTTAAATAAACATAGCCATACCTACCGAAGTCATCAATGAAGGCAGTGAAGTAATGATGCCCACCTCTAGTGGTTGTTCTAAAAGGTCCACACACATCAATATGTATGAGTCCTAATAGATTACTAGTCCTACCATTGTTACCAGTGAAAGTGGTCTTAGCCATGTTTCCCAATATACAAGATTCACATCTCTCCATTGATTCTAGATCAAAAGAGTCTAGATAACCATCATCATGGAGTCTAGATATGTGTTTCTCATTTATGTGCCCTAGAGGACAATGCCAAAGGCATTTCTTATTTGAGTTTTTGGGTTTTATTCCTTTGGTATTTACATAATAAATATCTATCTTTAGATCAAACAAATAAAGACCATAAGACATTGGGGCACTGCCGTAAAAGATCCCAACTTTTAAAATAGAACATCAACCATTTTTAATATGGAATTCAAATGCATCCTTGTCCATACAAGATACATAAATGATGTTTCTATTTATAGCATCTACATAATAATAGTTCTTAACTCTATTACAAGCCTTGTGGGTAGAAATATACTACAGGTTCCAACTGTGCTGGCTCAACTCTTGTGCCATTAGCAACTCACAGTTCCACCTAGCCTTTTCCAAAAGGCCTACTTCCTTTCAGATCCTATATATGAGAACATATGTGAGATCCACATCTGGTATCTAGTATCCATGATGAAGAAGTAGATAGGTTTATCTCAATAACATATATATCTAAAGTGGAGATCAGCGTCCCCATCTTCTTCTTCTAGAATGTCTTCAAGTACAAAGGATGGGTTCCTATTGTACTTTTCATTCTCCTTATATTGAGTGTTGAAGATTTGGATTTGGTCTCAACCTCAGAAATCTTCTTGGCCTTGTTTTTATCCTTGGACTCAGCTCCATTGATCATCATCACCGACTTGCCCTTCTTCAGTTTTTCTTCAACATGAATTAACATGACAAGCAAGTCTGACATATGGTCAACCACATTATTCATATGATGACATGTAATAAAGCGGCTATATGATTTTGGAATTGACTTTAGAATCATATATGTGGCCAAATCTTGGCACAATGTGAGGTTCAGTTCTTTAAGATGAAACACATGTCCAATCCTATTGAGCACATGTTCTTCTATTGAGGTTCCCTCTGTCATCTTACACTCAAGTAGCACCTTTAGGATACTGTTTATTCTATATTTGTAAGGCCAAGTGTCATTTTCTTGAGATGTGTTTCCATCTCAAGAACACTCATTTCCTCATACTTCTCATGCAAATCATAGTTCATGCATCTAAGCATAAGGTACTTTATCTCTAAGGCATCATTGGCGTGCTTCCAATAAGCATCCACTTGTGCCCTAGGTGCATTAGGAGCAGGTATTTTTGGAACCGGTTTTCCAAGGATGTAGAGCTTGCACTCTTCATTGATAACCCTTCTCAAAGTCCAAAACCAGTCGAGGAAACACTAAATCACTAGTTTAAGCATTACCCAATAGCTAACATACATATGCACCCTACAAAGGTAGAACCTACATATCTACCAACACACTTCTATGAGATAGACAGAACACCACACGAAGGCATAACATATGCTTGGTTGATCAAGATTTTCATGTGAATTGCTATTGGAAAGTATTTAAACTTAATATAAAATTATTTGAGAGAGTTTGTACTTATAAATACATATACTTTATCTAATCAAACCCCTAGCACAATTTTTCCACTAGACGCGACTGCAAAAATTTGAATGGAATATGCGAGATTTGGTGAGTGTGGGGGCAACAAGGGTGACACTGGTGAGCCACCTACGGTTCCTGCTTCAAAGAGCACTGACATTAGTCGTCCGGAAGCATCTACCGGTTCTCAACCTCAACCTCAAATCCCACAAATGAATCAAAGATGGCGAGATCTAAGTATTCCAGTGGCGGCAGACACTAAAACCTGTAAGAATTTGTTTGCTTTGAAAGAAGATGATGAAATATTACTTTAACGACATCAGTTGGAGATCAAGGATGGAGTCGTGAAGTATTCAAAGGTCATTGATAAAAGAAACATGTCAAGATGGGAAAACTTTATTGATGGCTATGTTGTTGGGTTGAAACCACACTGGTCGTAGCTTCATAGACACCTTTCAATGATATAGAAACCTAAGGGAGATTTTGAGATCTTGTCATGAGGGGATGATAATTTTGTGATCAGGTTCTCAGATCAAGAAGATATGAAGGTAGCATTTGAACGAGGATCGTGGTTTGTGGCTATTAAGCCCATGATACTAAAAATGGCAGAGGGGAGAATCATTGGAGAAATTAAAGTTGGTGGAGCTTCTAGTCTAGGCGAGAGTGTACGATCTCCCCTTGGAACTATGGGATGAGGAAGTGTTCAGTATGATTAGCAGCTTTTTGGGATCTCCACTCCGACTGAACTTTCTTACTAAGAAATTTGAGAGACTGGATTTTGCTCGAATTCAAGTACTCATCCCAGTGACCTCTTCTTTTCCTTTTGAGATGACTATTATTAGTGATGATGGAGTGAAGGATGTGATTAAATTTGAATATGAATGATTTCCAGACTCTTGCAAGACATTTGGTACTTTTGGGCATGAGCAAGGCGATTGTGTGAATGTAGGTATCAAGAATCTCGTGCAAAAACAAATCTAGATGGAGAAGGTGTTGGCTAAATGGACACCTATAAATCCCTTTGTTTTGATTATGACAAACATTTCATTCTTATTAATCTAACGAGCTACTTGAGTGTGCAGGATGACAAAGCAACAAGGGAAAATCCACAAGCTTACATATTTATATTTTCATGCAATGTAATCACTGTTGTAAAAACTTGTACAAAAATATAATGTACAAGTACTTAGAATTGCATGTAAATCAAGCGTTAGATTTTCCCTAGCTAAACACCACAGGTAGACAAGTCATCCCATTCAAATAAGATCACATAAGCACACTCATACATATAATTAGTGCCTAAATTGAAACATTGAAACAGGATCAATCTCGGTCGACAAACTCCTCGACCGAGACACTCTCGTTCGACAAACTCTTCGACCGAGAAAGATCCAAAGTAGCCGTTAGACACAACAGACAAGTTAGTTGGCAGTTGAAGAAAGACGTTGCAAATCACTTGTTCCAGAGTGTCTGTCGGTCGACAAAAGTTCGACCGAGTAGGGGTCTCGGTCGACCATTCCTCGACCGAGATTGTCACTGACAGCAACTGCAGAATTAATTAATTAGCTGTTGTTAAAGCAACAACTTTGTACCTAACGGTTAGTTAAGCACTTAGAAACCCCTAGAAGTTGTCTAGAACGTCCTTAAGCATCCTTAGGCCATTCCTATAAATAGGACAAGCCATAGGACACTCAAACTCACTTGTTTTACACTTGCTACACTTGAGAAATCCTTGAGCATACTTTGTTCAATCTGTTTGTAAGCAATTTGAGCATTGTGACAATTGGCCATTTCATTCCTTAGCTCATAATTCGTGTCCTATAGGCTAGTATCTCCTACCCACTGCAATCACAAGTTCACATACTTGGTTAGGAGATTTATACGCTTGATCTAGGCAAATCAAGCCTTGGGCTATAAAGGATAAGTTGTAATTTCCTTTTTCTTTCTTGTTCCCTATTATTGTTTGTACTCTCCTTGCTACTCCTAGGTTGGAGGCTGCGGATTGGAGAGGGTGAAGATCTTCTTGGCGAAGAAGGAGACTTTGAGCTACTTCAGAAGGCTGGTGCAACGGGAGGTTACTTCTAGAGAAGAAGGCTACTTCAAGGGGGAGCTTGGAGTTACTTCAAAGAAGGCTACCTCAAAGTTGGTGCACCTACTTCAAGTGAAGGCTGTTCAAAGGGTGTAAAGGAAAGTATTGTATTTTGTATAAATCCTCGAGAGGTAATAAAATAAATACTTTCAAATCCCGGTTGGGTAAGCAACCGGGTAGTGGACTGACAACTATAGTATTTGCTATAGTTGGAACCACTCTAAACACCTGTCTCTTTCTTCCAATTTAATTGTGGTTGTTTGAATTCAATAAATTGTTAAAATAATTCAAAAACTCTATTCACCCCCCCTCTAGTAGTTTTTCAATTGGTATCAGAGCAGACTTCAAGGAACCCTAACAAGGTCTTGAAGAAATGGGTGATGGAATGCTCAACAACCTCAACCTCGAAGGGACACTTGTTGCTAGGCCTCCAGCGTTCGATGGAACAAACTACCAATATTGGAAAAGAAGGATGCAGTTCTACTTCCAAGGCATCAATTGGGACTTATGGAGAATGGTGTCAACTCCATACGAGCTCCCTCAAACTCAATTTGTAGAATGGGATGCAAATACGGTAAAGCTAGCCCAAATGAATGCAAAAGCTGTAAGCATTTTATATTGTTCTATTTCGGTAGGAGAATTTAATAGAATATCTAATTGTGACACAGCCTATGATATTTGGCATAGACTATCCATAACCTATGAAGGTACAGTCCAAGTCAAAAATTCCAAGATTAGCATGTTTAAACAAAAATTTGAACACTTTCGTATGGATACTAATGAATCAATTAGTGAAATGTTTGCAAACTTCTCTACTATTGTAAATGGTTTAAGTGCTTTAGGAAAACCTATTCCTGAAGAAGATCAGGTATCAAAGATCCTTCGTTCACTTCCTCAAAAATATAAGCCAAAGGTGACAGCCATTGAAGAAGCAAACGACCTCACTCAACTGAAAATGGAGCAACTTATTGGCAACTTAGAAGCTCATGAAGCAACCCTAGAAGAGGAAGAAAGAAGAGCACATGAACTTCAGCAAGGAAAGAAGAAGGATGTGGCTCTAAAAGCTTCAAAGGCTGTCACACAAGAAAGTGAGGAGTCAAGTGAAGAAGAGGGAGAAGAAGCCTTGATAGTAAATGGTAAGAAATACAAAAGATTTAAATCTAACAAAATTTCCAGCTCTTCTTCTACCCCTCCTAGGTGCTTTGAATGTGGGAAGAAAGGGCATTTCAAGAATGAATGTCCTAAAGCAAAGAAAGGAAAGAAAAGCTCACACAAGAAGAAGGGAGAAAAAGCCTATAAAGATGCATGGGACGAATCAAGTGACAGTGAAAGCGGAGAAGAAACCGTGGATTGTCTAATGGCAAGAGAAGATGATGAAAACTCTCAAGAGGTAAGCCTACTTGATCTTTCTAAAGAAGAGTTAGTCACTAGTCTACAAGAAATTCATGATAAGTATGTTGATGTCAAGAAGAAACTAAAGAAGGTTATCAAATCAAATGATGAGCAAATTGCTAAATTAGATAATCTTTCTTCTGAAAAGAATAACATTGATCTTGAGAATTTATCTTTAAAAACATCTTTGGATGATTGCACTAGAAAGCTACTCACTCTAGAAACAAATGTTGATCTCCTTTCTAAAGAAAAGACTGACTTGTTAGCTAAACTAAAAGATTTTCAGACTCAACCTATTTTGTGTAACCATCTAGACTATGATAATGTATAAAAGAAAGAGATTCATTGCTATCTGATTTAGATCAAGCAAGAAAAGATTTACACAAGAAAATGAATGATATTGCTAAGCTGCAAAGAGAACTTCATGAGTTAAGAAGAAATGATATACTTGATAACATTCTAAGCATTGGTACTGTTTTCAACGGAAGAAAAGGTTTGGGATATGCTCCAAAGAAAAATCAACCCAAAAGAACTCAAACTATGTTTGTACCCAAGAACACAATGGCTAGAAAGAGAAATGAAGTTGACTCTATTACTTGCCATTTTTGTTTACGTCTTGGACACTATTCCTTTTCATGCCCTTATAAAACTAAGGATTCCGAATTAGTTTGGGTCCCAAAACCTCAAACTTAGTAGAGTCAAATAGAATTTAGTTGAGATATGACCAAAAAGCTCCATCTTGCTATGTATATTGTCTTATCTCAACTAAACAAAAGATTTTATGCTTATTGTTAATTTTCTGCATTATTGTACTGAAACAGAAACTTAGTCGGTCGAAGTATTGTCGACCGAACCATTAATCGGTCGAAGTATTGTCGACCGACCGAATGTCTGTAACATATCAAAATTTACAACAACTATTTCGGTCGAAAATTGTTCAACCGAGCTACAATTCTGTGTTTTCTGGTTTTGTAATACAGTAATCTTCTCGATCGACAAATTGTCGACCGAGACATATGTCGGTCGAACAATTGTCGACCGACTGGACTTCTGATTCAGAACTTTTATACAAATCTGTACTTAAATGATTCTAACCATATCGGACCATCACATGGGTACCAAAATCTACATTTTAATGCAGGAATGGGTGGTTGACAGTGGATGTTCCAAACATATGACCGGAAACAAGGATGCATTCCAAACCTTTGAAGAAAAGAAAAGTGGAACAGTCACCTTTGGAGACAATGGTAAGGGCAAAATCGTTGGAATAGGTAATGTTGGTACAAACCGCGAAATAAAGAATGTTCTACTCGTTGATGGTTTGCACCATAATTTGATAAGTGTTAGTCAATTATGTGATAGTGGTTATGATGTGTTATTTAACAAAACTTGCTGCAAGTTATTGATAGAAAACACTACAAATGTTGTTTATGAAGGAAATAGAGTTGGAAATCTTTATATTCTTAAACCTAACTCTATGAAATCAGTAGTGGGAAAATGCTTGCTTGCAAATGACAATACCTTACAAGTATGGCATAAAAAGATAGGACATGCTAGTTCACATGTTATTAAAAAGTTAGTGAAATATGATCTTGTTCGTGGATTGCCTGCTTTATCTTTTGATCAAGTTGAAAACTGTGAACCATGCACAATGGGAAAGCAAACCAAAACCTCTTTTAAACCAAAACATGTACTTAGCACCAGTAGGTCCTTAGAATTAATTCATATGGATTTATTTGGACCCATGAGGACACAATCTATTGGTGGTAAAAGATATTGTTTTGTTATTGTTGATGATTATAGTAGATACACATGGGTACACTTTATTGCAACTAAAGATGATACTATTCATGTTTTTATACAATTTTGTTCCAAGATTGAAAATCTATTACAAAGCAAAATATGTACCATTAGAAGTGATCATGGTGGAGAATTTGAAAATCATACATTTGAAGAGTTTTGTACATCTCAAGGGTACACTCATAATTTTTCTGCTCCACGCACCCCACAACAAAATGGTATAGTTGAAAGGGAAAAATCGATCACTACAAGAAATGGCTAGAACCATGATGCTTGAACATAACACACCCAAAACCTTTTGGGCTGAAGCTATAAACACTGCATGCTATGTGCTAAATAGAGTAACTGTTCACTCTCATTTAAAGAAAACTCCATATGAACTAATACAATCTAAGAAACCTAGAGTTGACTATTTTCATACCTTTGGCTTTACATGCTATATCTTAAATACCAAAGATGATAGAGATAAGTTTGACTCAAAATCACACAAAGCATTTTTTTTGGGATATTCCACCTCTAGCAAAGCTTTTAGAGTATATAACACTATATCTAGAAAAGTTGAGGAATCTATTCATGTTTCTTTTCATGAAGAGTCCAAATCTGAAAATCTAGAAATCATAGATCTCACAAATCAATTCGAAAATCTAACCATACCAAATAATAGTGAGAAAAGTACTACAAATAATCACCAATTTGAACCACAACATACACCTAGGCTTATTAAAGATCATCCTCAAGAATTAATTATTGGAGATCCTAATGATAAAGTTAAAACTAGGTCTTCTTTCAAAGATGTTGCAAACATGGCTTTTGTTTCTATCATTGAACCTAAAAAGATATCTGAAGCTCTTAAAGATGATTATTGGATAATAGCCATGCAAGAAGAATTGAATCAATTCACTAAAAATGATGTATGGGATTTAGTTCCTAAACCACAAGATAAAACCATAATAGGAACTAAATGGGTTTTTAGGAACAAGCTAAATGAAGCAGGAGAAGTAATAAGGAATAAAGCTTGGTTAGTAGCACAAGGATATAATCAAAAAGAAGGAATAGATTTTGATGAAACGTATGCACCGGTAGCTAGACTTGAAGCTATTAGAATGTTACTAGCTATTGCTGCACATAAAAACATCAAACTATACCAAATGGATGTAAAAAGTGCTTTTCTAAATGGCATTATTCAAGAAGAAGTATATGTTGCCCAACCACCTGGTTTTGAAATACCGAAAAAAGGTGACTATGTTTATAAACTTAAGAAAGCACTTTATGGTTTAAAACAAGCACCTAGAAATTGGTATGAAAGGCTCAAGACATATCTTTTTGATAATGGTTTTTCTATTGGAAATTCAGATTCTACTTTATTTTTCAAAACATATACATCTGATTTCCTAGTTGTGCAAATATATGTTGATGACATTATTTTTGGAGCTTCTAATGATTCATTGTGCACACAATTTAGTGATATTATGCAAAAAGAATTTGAAATGAGCCTCATGGGTGAACTAACTTTCTTTCTTGGTTTTCAAATTAAGCAAACACTTGCCGGAATATTCATAAGCCAAGAAAAATATACTAAAGAACTATTAAAACGTTTTGGGATGGATCAGTGCAAACATGCTACTACTCCTATGGCTACTTCTACTAAAATTGATAAGGATGAAAATGGGGAACCTATTGATGATTCTTTATATAGAGCCATGATTGGTAGTTTGCTTTACTTAACTGCTTCTAGACCGGACATTATGTTTCCCGTTGGTCTTTGTGCTCGATTTCAATCACAACCTATGCACTCTCATTTTCTAGCAGTTAAACGAATTCTTCGTTACTTAGCCGACACTACTTGCTTTGGTTTATGGTATCCAAAAGGACAATCCTTGGATTTTAAAGCTTATACTGATGCGGATTATGCTGGTTGTCGACTTGATCGTAAGAGTACTAGTGGTGGTTGTTTCTTATTAGGGAGAGCTTTAGTATCTTGGTTTAGCAAGAAACAAAATACGGTTGCCCTATCTACAACTGAAGCTGAATATATGGCAGCCGGGTCTTGTTGTGCTCAAGTGCTTTATATGCAACAAGTATTAAACGATTATGGTTTTACTTTTTCATCTACGCCTATTTTTTGTGACAGTACAAGCGCTATAAACTTAGCACACAATCCTATTTTACACAGCCGAGCTAAACATATTGAAATCCGTCATCATTTTTTAAGGGATCACATCTCCAAGAATCATGTTTCCCTTCATCATGTTGATACGGAAGATCAATTGGCAGATATTTTTACAAAACCGCTTCCACTAGATCAATTTAACAAAATTAGGAAGCAATTGCTTATCACTCCTTTGGAAGATGTTTTCTTTGATATTTGTGCTACTTAAACAAAAACTCTTATTTACATTTTTTTGGCTTTTAAATGGACATCTTTTTCATTAGATTTGATGGGACATCTAATTAAGGGGGAGTTTTTATTTCTAAACGAATATCTTTTTGAAATGACAAAGGGGGAGAAATAAATATAAAACAAAAACTTATAAAAACTCAATCAATGAGTTTCATAAATAAACTCTTGGCTTTACATTGAAAGTTGCTATATTCCCTAGTGAATTGGATTTCATGTTCCATAATTCAAAGGGAATAATAAGCACACATTTTATAAACAAGAGGAAAAGCTACAAAAGGTAATCTAAAGGTATGAAACTCATATGGTTTATATTTCCTTTATTTTTATATTTAGGAAATGTTTGTCATTTTCAAAAAGGGGGAGATTGTTGGCTAAATGGACACCTATAAATCCCTTTGTTTTGATTATGACAAACATTTCATTCTTATTAATCTAATGAGCTACTTGAGTGTGGAGGATGACAAAGCAACAAGGGAAAATCCACAAGCTTACATATTTATATTTTCATGCAATGTAATCACTGTTGTAAAAACTTGTACAAAAATATAATGTACAAGTACTTAGAATTGCATGTAAATCAAGCGTTAGATTTTCCCTAGCTAAACACCACAGTTAGACAAGTCATCCCATTCAAATAAGATCACATAAGCACACTCATACATATAATTAGTGCCTAAATTGAAACATTGAAACAGGATCAATCTCGGTCGACAAACTCCTCGACCGAGACACTCTCGGTCGACAAACTCTTCGACCGAGAAAGATCCAAAGTAGCCGTTAGACACAACAGACAAGTTAGTTGGAAGTTGAAGAAAGACGTTGCAAATCACTTGTTCCAGAGTGCCTGTCGGTCGACAAAAGTTCGACCGAGTAAGGGTCTCGGTCGACCATTCCTCGACCGAGATTGTCTCTGACAGCAACTGCAGAATTAATTAATTAGCCGTTGTTAAAGCAACAACTTTGTACCTAACGACTAGTTAAGCACTTAGAAACCCCTAGAAGTTGTCTAGAACGTCCTTAAGCATCCTTAGGCCATTCCTATAAATAGGACAAGCCATAGGACACTCAAACTCACTTGTTTTACACTTGCTACACTTGAGAAATCCTTGAGCATACTTTGTGCAATCTGTTTGTAAGCAATTTGAGCATTGTGACAATTGGCCATTTCATTCCTTAGCTCATAATTCGTGTCCTATAGGCTAGTATCTCCTACCCACTGCAATCACAAGTTCACATACTTGGTTAGGAGATTTATACGCTTGATCTAGGCAAATCAAGCCTTGGGCTATAAAGGATAAGTTGTAATTTCCTTTTTCTTTCTTGGTCCCTATTATTGTTTGTACTCTCCTTGCTACTCCTAGGTTGGAGGCTGCGGATTGGAGAGGGTGAAGATCTTCTTGGAGAAGAAGGAGACTTTGAGCTACTTCAGAAGGCTGGTGCAATGGGAGGTTACTTCTAGAGAAGAAGGCTACTTCAAGGGGGAGCTTGGAGTTACTTCAAAGAAGGCTACCTCAAAGTTGGTGCACCTACTTTAAGTGAAGGCTGTTCAAAGGGTGTAAAGGAAAGTATTGTATTTTGTATAAATCCTCGAGAGGTAATAAAATAAATACTTTCAAATCCCGGTTGGGTAAGCAACCGGGTAGTGGACTAACAACTATAGTATTTGCTATAGTTGGAACCACTCTAAACACCTGTCTCTTTCTTCCAATTTCAATTGTGGTTGTTTGAATTCAATAAATTGTTAAAATAATTCAAAAACTCTATTCACCCCCCCTCTAGTAGTTTTTCAGAAGGTTCAAAGAGAGATAGAGAGTGTTGTGGATAATTTTTGTGATTGTACTCTAAATGAATTAGTAGTGGTAGACGAAGAGAATGCTGATCTGGTGAATTCCTCTAAGTAGGGTGCTCATGTGATTGTTGAAATGCATGTCTCTCCTTCTCAAAAGGAATTATACTCTGGGATCATTGAGAGTCCTGCCATGTTGATGTTTCAAGGTCATGATGTTCTGGTAACTCCTTCGACTTATTGGTTGTAGAAGACTAGGAAGACTGGCCATCTGCCAAGGAAAAATTCTAAGGTCCCACAATAGAAAGCAATCGGGATTCCTATTTCCCCTAATAGTTTTTGGGTTCTTGAGTTTTCTGAAGGTGTTGAAGGTATCATTATTGGCGGGCTTTTAGTAACCCCCCCCACACACAATGGTTGAGGACCTATCTATTCTATCTTGGAATGTATGAGGACTAAATAAAGTTAGATGCCAGGATGCGGTTAGAGATGATATTATATGCAACTCATCGTTGATTGTTTGTCTTCTTGAAACTAAAATTAGACGAAGGAAAATTTTAAAGACTGTTGATAGGGTTTGGAATTCTACAAGGTGAATCTCTAATCACGACTCAGATCCTCTAGGAAGAGTTGTCATTGTTTGGGATAGAGATGATATCCATATTGACACTATATGTCAAGATGATTAGTTCATTCACTGTCATGTTACAATGAAATATTCTTCTTTTCATGAAAGATTCTTCTTTTTTGTTCACTGTTATTTGTTCTCATACTCTTGAAGCTAAGAGAAATGTTCTGTGGCTAAAATTGTTGGATATTAATCTACCATGGTAACAAATCATCACATCATCTGATTCATGGAATCCATCACGCTTCTCATTGCCAAACTCTAATTTAATCTTCTGTATCACAATATCAACATGTTTTTCCTTTCTAATCTACTATCTCAGTGTGGGCTTTACCTGCAACTGTGCCAATAATCCTACTAATAAGAAAACTTCCAGCTTAACATTCATCTGACGTAGGAAGATCAACATGTCCAAGTTGTAGCATGCCATGGAACAGAACTGCCTCTTCTATGTAGACGATGGTGAAGAGGACTTCCTACTCAGAGCATCTGCCAATACATTTGCCTTCCCTGGATAGTAATCAATTGTGCAGTCATAATCCTTGATTAACTCCATCCAGTGCCACTACCTCATGTTCAACTCCTACTATGAAAAGATATACTTTAGGCTCTTGTGGTCTGTGAAGATCTAAAACCTCTCTCCATAAAGGTAGTGCCTCCATATCTTCAAAGCATATACTATATCATATAAATCTAGGTCATGGGTAGAGTAGTTTTCCTTATGTTTCTTAAGCTGTCTGGAAGCAAAAGAAACTACATTCTTGTCATACATCAACATATAACCCAAACTGTTCCTAGACGCATCACAAAAGACAATGCATCCTTTTCCTTGTTAAGACCAGGACCGACACACTTGTCAACTTCTCCTTAAATGTATGAAAAGCATGATCACATATGCCATACCATATATGACACATCCTTCATTGTAAACTTATTCAGGGGTTGAGCTATAACACTGAAGTCCTTAATGAACCTCTTATAATAACCTGCCAAACCCAAGAAACTACAAAATTTTGTCAGTGTCTTTGGATTCTCCCACTTGATCATGGACTTAGCCCTCTTGGGATCTACACAAACACCTTCAACAGATATAACATGTCCTAAAAGGATCAAAGGAGAGGTGTCATCACCTTAAGGCATATAGGGGGATACTTGACCACGCAAAAAGATCTAAATGCAAGCACTCTTGCCTAACATGCAAGGCATGGTGATGCACTCTACGTGGGGTCTCAGTCTCTTGGCCACCCAGCAAGGGTGCGGCCTTACTAGCCCAAGGCAACACACTACACACACTCATAGGTCAAAGCACACATATCACCCATAGAAAACTCTAATCACCACTAAGGATGATACTACTCAACTAAGAGTCCACTAAGGCACCCCAAAGCACCACAACTTCCCTCATGAGGTAAAGAAGAGAAGGATCACTCTAGAGGTGTAAAATTTCACATAAACCGCTTGATTTGGGTAAATTGCAATTTGCACCAAAACTAACAAATAAAGAACAAACAACATCCAAACAAGTCCAAACTTGAAACTTAGGCTCTCCACAAGCAAGGTTATTAAACAACTTACTTAGGAAAAACAAATAGGGTTATCCTAAAGCTCAGGTCATAGGTCTTACACCCCAAGATGTAGGATGCCTCTCCCAAGTCTTTCATAGAAAATGTATTTCCAATCTTGTCTTTACCTTTGGTAAAGTAGGAATGTCATTCCCCATCATTAATATGCAATCTACATATAATATGAGTAATGTCACTATGCTCCCACTAACCTTATTTGAGACGATCCGATCCATAAACCACGATATAAACTCAGCGGAAGCATTTGATTAGCAGTGGAATACAAAAATCACCAGAAATTAATACTTTTTGAGACAAGATCTTGAAATCATAAAACTTCTTTCATAGAAACAAGATAAACAGTTTTCATCTCTATTAAATCACTTCTTGAGTGATTATACACAACCAGATACAAAATCTCAAGATTCAAAGCCAAAATCTCAGACCAACTAACTCCAAGGACCTGAGAGTATAGAGACGACATAGGACTAACTAACTACATGACTCAGCAGTCAGTATCTCCACCTGAGATTCACTGCTGCTCCTGGTGCTGGTGCTGCTGCTGCTGATACTGATCACCTACAGACTGGTTCCTTCATCCTCGACGACCACCTAAAAAGTTGAAATCCACAGAGTGAGACAATTTTAAATAATTGTCCCAGTGAGAGTTATAACTATCTGCCAGAAGCTTTATTATAGCAATCAAAGAACAACATAAGCAATAAAAGATTTTAAGGTAATCAACAGTAGATTGACATTAAGTAGGACAACATCATTTAAGAAATATGAAGAACATATGTACTAAGCAGTGTAACGTCAATCATGTATCTCATAGTTCAACCTAAGCAGATATGCTACACGGTTTGATTATGTTTAACAAACATTACTATTATGCCCTGTGGAGATGAGGTATACCGCTCATACTCGAACCAATCACTATTAAGTCGCATAGGTATCATACCTAGGTCATCAAAAGAGCCAGATTCTTATGACCTCATCTTCCTCAGTCAGAGTGAGGATAAACATGCAGGAAATCTAGTGTCTCTGCTACTATAGCTCACCAGGGTATTCTGGTACTTCGCTATTAGAGTCACAGTGGCATTCTGTACTCTCTTCACTATCGAAAGATTTCTTGTTTATCTCTCATCGATACAGAATAAAAGATTCCCTCGGGAGAATAGTGTTACATCACCTCGGTATAAACATATAGTGAAGGATTAATAGATTAAGATACATCTACATCAATTCCTTCACTAGGATGTAATGATATACACATCCATATTCCCCCACATACTCAAAAGTATGTGATCCAGGAGTTCCCTTAGGAAAACCTGTTTCACCATCATTTAGCTTCTGACAATGATGGAACTATGATCATGGCTCTACATGGTATGATTATACTTGATTAGTTAGGTACATTTCAGTATTCTTTTAACATCATACATGTTCTCAAACATTAATCATTAGAACATCATCTATGAAAGTAGAATACTAAATGTATCAAGTCTAACTCACATTAGTCATCATTTCTTAATCATCTCATCACAAGTCATATAATTAGCATGACCTTGATGATACTCATGGCTCTTTCAGCCTATCATCTCATATGATGCCACTTAAACTTACGCATCATAGCATATTCACTATTCATTAAGCTCACAACATTCTTTCAATGAATATGATATCATAATCCTTACCTGTATATGATCATCCTCATATAAGAACCTGCATGGTTAATTCAACTAATAATAGTAAACAATTCATTTCAAGAGTTGTACCTTCATACTTTTACAAGAGCTAGGTTCCCTGATTTACATCAAATAGGGTTATCCAATCTCTTCCATTATGATTAGAAATAGTGGTTCCTCCTTTCATACTTAAATCATGAAGATTCATGCTTAAAAGCATAACCTGGAATTAGGGTTTATTGTACATTTCATCATATTACCCTAGAATTAGGGTTTACTATTCACTTTATAGTGAATTGAGCTCATAGCATCATCATGTATGAGAAACATTATCATTGATGCCTTCAAATTAGGTTAAGATTCATCAATTATCATAATTACGGTTTTCATAATCTCACATAGGTGGATCATACCCTAATCATGCACATTCATATACATTGAAGGTATTTTACTTGAGTTTCAACCATAAATGGTACCTTCTCTCTCCTATTACTAATAGATGGTGATTACATCACTCTAGATTAGGTTAGGTCAAGTCCTCATTGATTAACATAAGCTAAGTCACCACTATCATGTCATTAGGGTTTGATTAAGACAAGGTATCATCTAGTTGAACCCTCCAAGGGCATATTGGTAAAGTACACAATGATCACCATCATGGGTCAATCTATTAATCACTTAACCCCTTAATGTCTTTAAGTATCATTAGGGTTTGGATTAGATCACCATTGAACCAATTTAAACCTTCAAAGTACTAATCAATCACAACCCTAAAGTCTCCAATCGATTACACATTTTCAACCTCCAAACGGTCCTGAGACCGTTTGGATGTGTTGACCGGTTGCTATAGTTGACTTCAAGACCGCATGACACACAAGACCGTTTGCCCTTAAACGGTCTTGAGACTGTTTGAGTGCGTTGACCATTTAAGAGTGTTGACTTCCAAACCGTTTGGATGAAACGACCTTGAAACCGCATGTGTTGAAACGTTCTTGAGATCGATTGGACCAAATGACCTTGAGATCGTTTGAGCCCAAACGATCTTGAGACCATTTGGCCCCAAATGATCTTGAGACCGTTTGGCCTCAAATGATCTTGAGACTGTTTGGATCCAAATGGTCTTGAGACCGTTTGGTCCAAATGGGCTCAAAACCGCATGGACCTCAAAGGTGTATCAAAGGTTATAATCGATTATGGTTATATATGTTGAAGCCTTCAATTGGCCATATCCTTGTTAACCACTTATAAATTGAGTCAATTAGGGTTAACCTTAATCAATTGGACACCAAATTGACCCTTAATTGAAAGCCTATTAGGGTTGAATCCAACTCAATTAGGGTTTGCAATCGGTTAACCCTTAATGTCCATCAACATGAATCTAATTGAGGTTGAACCCATCAGTTGACACTCAATTGGGCCCAAACTTGGCCCAAACGGTCTTGAGATCGTTTGGACACCTTCCAAACGGTCTTGAGACCGTTTCCCCAAAGTTTCATCAAAATTTAAGTCAATTTGGTAAGGGTTGAACCCTAATTAGGTCTAAAATCAACATTTTTAATCAATTCATCAACTTATTGTGATTGGACCTTCAATTCATCAAATTACCTTAACCCTTGTAACATCCCACTCTTGCTATGCAATTTTCCAAATTATTTTATTCCTTGCATGCCCTAATTAGATAATTGTTGAGGACTTAAATGCAATTTTCCCATGTTAGTTTTGCAAAATCATTTATTATGTCCAATTTCTCTATTATACTTGTTTTATTTAAAGAAAATGTTTTCATGTATATCTATGCCCTTTTGTTTAAGAAAAATGAGGATAAATGCTTTTATGTCAAATTTTCTCTCTCATATGATAATTAGTGATTTACATGTTTAATTTCTTGCTTAATGGCCTCCATCTTGTTAAATGAAAAGAAATAATGTTACATGCACATTTTCATATTTTGTAATTCTTATTTGAAGAATTAATGGCTTTATTTGCATTCATCATTGTCATTTAAGTATACATGAGGGTTTTGCTATTTTTAGGCCTAAATGGGTACAAGCACGGAATCTAATGGCATAGGAATGTTCTAGACACTCTAATGAACCTATGGTCAAAATTTGAATTCATTTGACCCATGTTTGACCCCCCTAATGAGATAAATAGGTTTCCATATGATTTAACAGAAAATTTATTACAAATTTCATTTATGCATCCGATTTAAGCTATAGTCCTATGCGTCACGCGTTACTTTTCTTTTTATTTTTGGCGCGCGTAACAGCAGCCGTTGGATCAGGATCCAACGGCGCTCGCCTTATCTCCTTCCTCCGTTCTGTTCGTGGAACTCAACCGTTACCAGCGGCTTCAATACGGGCCTTCAATCGCCATCGGTTCTCGACGGTTTCATGTTGTTTCTTCGCCATCAAATCCGACTCACAACCCCGATCCAAACGAGCCCTAGCTCACGCCCCCTCGTGCCTTACAGATAAAATGCCCATTTTGGGCTCGCTGTCATTTTTTCACAGACACCTCCCTGCTCCCTCTCACCTCCATCTAACTACTTCAAGAGCACCGCCGGCCCCCAAGCAACAACTCTCCTCGCTCAATTTCTTCTCCAAAGACCCGAGGTTCCCCGACCTGCTCATGGTGCCATCTTCGGCATCCTCGCCTTTTCCCAGCCTCCTCGGTCAACCTCGGCTCAATCACGAGCGTGGTAAGCATGCTCATAGCCTCCCCTTTGTTTTGGCTTTCCCGGTTTGCCCTGATGTCGCCCCAATCGGTGGGTCCTGTAGCGCTGCCACCTGTGCTTTCCGACGCTAGCCGCCATGGCATCGCAGTGGATTCTAGGCCACGGAGACATCACCTCCGACCTCGCTTGGCCTCAAGGGTTGATTTATGATCCCCAGCGTGCCCTCTCTGACTACGTTCTTTATCGTTTGAACTGTCGTCGTCGCCCCTATTTTCCCCAGCTTTTCTCTGTTTCTCATCGCGATGGTCCGTCCAGCTTTCCTTGCCTCAGGAAAAAGTACCCCTGCCTCCGTCAGACTTCCCCGAGCAAATTTGTCCTCCCTAGTGGGTCTTCTGACTCCGTTCTCAGGTTTCCCCCTCCTTTCGACCTCGCTCCAGCCATGGACAGGAGCTCTGCACTCCAGCGTGCTCCGACACCTAAACCTTGTCTCTTTGGGTTTAGCAGGGTGTGAGGAAGGTCGCTGTCCCTTCTTCCTTGCCGTCATTTGATCGCAGCATTGCTTTCCATCTTGGATCTCACCAACAGGTGGCTTGCTCACGCCATGGCTCGCGCTGTGTAAGCGGGGAGCAATCGAGGTCCTGATATGACCGGGATGCCCCTGTGTCACGCCATAGCCAGTAAGTGCCACCAAGGGCATATACGTATTTAATTGCCTGATCTCATCCTTTGACCGCGGATCTGCAACTAGTGGTTCGATGTGTTGGATGATGAGCCCTACGTGGCTTTTCTTTGATTTTTTTAATTGGCTACTTCCTTATATATTTGTATTAAATTTCCTATTTATCAGAAAATTACAAAAAAATATGTTTTGGAAAGTATTTTCGATAAGGAATCCGATTTTGTGGTTGTTATTGACTGATTTTGTTGTTTTCACATCTCAATATTTGCATGGACAAATTCGGGTTTAATGATAGATGATGAAGGATAATTATGTAATTTTCAGGTGTTTGAGGGAATTCAACCAGTCAAACCAGGTTTAACTTAGGTACTTTAACTCAAGGTAAGCGGGCATTGCCCTTGGCATAGTAAACTTGATTTATTGAATGATTATGATATGTTTATGCACTTTATACTCAAGTCATGATTAATGCATGTTTTTCTTCAATGTATATGATTATTGGATGTTGATTGTTATAATCTAAGTCTAAGAATAGAAATCACATTAAGATTATGAATTATGATTTAGAGACATGAAACCAAGATTAAGAGGGAAGATATTCCCATCCATGCTTAAGAGGGAGAAATCCCATTATGTTTCATGGGGAGAAATTTCAACTATGTTCAAGAGGGAGTAATCCCATTAAGATCAAGACTAAGTCATTTAGAAGATAATTAAGTCTAAGAAAGATCATGGTTAATAGAAATTCATTTAGACTTATATGCACCTTGTTATGGTCTTTCCGAGCATTATGGGCTTTCCGAACAATTATGGGCTTTCCGAGCATTATGGGCTCCTTATGGGGCATTAAGAGAGGAGCATATACTTCTAGTCAATTTCTTTATGTAAAAGCCATCAAGAAATGATTAATGTTAATACATGTTCATGTTTATGTCAAATCATCTTATATGTTATTTCTATGCTTTATAACATGCCAATGTCGCTTACTTACTATGTTTGTTTTCCTTTGCATGGCTGGGGACGTGATGTCCACAGGAGTTGGAGCTAAAGAGAGGGAATCATCTTGAGGATACCAAAGACCCAAAGATCTAAGGAGTTGTTTCCTGGTGGGACGTCCATCTATGGAGATCCTATCATTTATATGTTATCCAGTTTATGTTAGCGTAGCTTTAGTATCATGATGTAGTTATCTTTCCAAGAAGAACTTTATGTATGAATCGATGTTTCTATGAATTCCAAGTGTTGTATATTTCTTGATATGAGATCATGCATGTGACAATCCCTCCCTGATATGCTAAGTACCCCACATTATGGATAATGTTGGGGATTAGGCTGTGATTCCGCTGGTTACGTAAGAAACCCTAGGGAGGGGTGTTACATTAATGGTATCAGAGCAAGGAATAGATGGCCACTAAGGCAACAATAAGGATTCATACAAGTCACCCTAGGATGAAGAAATAGAAGTAGAGAACACGATTATGTGTTCTAGTATGTCTAGAGAACCCTAAAGATGACTAGAGCCCTCACCTCATTAGAGAAGTACATGTTAGCATGCTCAGGTAGTTGAAACCAAACCCTAGATGATGACATGTTTCTCCTTGTCTCAATGGTAAGGGCCACCCAATTGAGATTTGAGGAAAATTCCATTTAATGTGACTTTTCATGTGTCTTACTTTCATAATTGTGTGTGTGGTATGGGACACATGTACAAATAAGTTGGTGAGATGTAACATGAAAAGATCTAACATTTCTAAATATGTGCTTGATCACCACATATAAAGAGATGAAGAATATATGACCTAAGGTTAGACAACTATGAAGATGTAGTCATGGTAAGTGAGAGATAGATTCCCTAAGTGTAATGAGTTAGGTGTAATGTTAAGGAGTAAGTATGAGCCTTAGGAAGGGTAGTTACATCATTTTATGTTGAATCATAATGCTTTCTTTATGTATGCTTCCTTTATAATGAAAATTGTATGATTTGCAAGTTTATGTGAAACCCTTAAGGTGGGTAGAAACCCTAGGAAATTTCGAGGACGAAATTTATTTAAGGTGGGTAGAATTGTAACATCCCACTCTTGCTATGCAATTTTCCAAATTATTTTATTCCTTGCATGCTCTTTTCCTAATTATATAATTGTTGAGGACTTAAATGCAATTTGCCCATGTTAGTTTTGCAAAATCATTTATTATGTCCAATTTCTCTATTATACTTGTTTTATTTAAAGAAAATGTTTTCATGTATATCTATGCCCTTTTGTTTAAGAAAAATGAGGATAAATGCTTTTATGTCAAATTTTCTCTCTCATATGATAATTAATGATTTACATGTTTAATTTCTTGCTTAATGGCCTCCATCTTGTTAAATGAAAAGAAATAATGTTACATGCACATTTTCATATTTTGTAAATCTTATTTCAAGAATTAATGGCTTTATTTGCATTCATCATGGTCATTTAAGTATACATGAGGGTTTTGCTATTTTTAGGCCTAAATGGGTACAAGCACGGAATCTAATGGCATAGGAATGTTCTAGACACTCTAATGAACCTATGGTCAAAATTTGAATTCATTTGACCCATGTTTGACCCCCCTAATGAGATAAATAGGTTTCCATATGATTTAATAGAAAATTTATTACAAATTTCATTTATGCATCCGATTTAAGCTATAGTCCTATGCGTCACGCGTTACTTTTCTTTTTATTTTTGGCGCGCGTAACAGCAGCCGTTAGATCAGGATCCAACGGCGCTCGCCTTATCTCCTTCCTCCGTTCTGTTCGTGGAACTCAGCCGTTACCAGCGGCTTCAATGCGGGCCTTCAATCGCCATCGGTTCTCGACGGTTTCACGTTGTTTCTTCGCCATCAAATCCGACTCACAACCCCGATCCAAACGAGCCCTAGCTCATGCCCCCTCGTGCCTTATAGATAAAATGCCCATTTTGGGCTCGCTGCCATTTTTTCACAGACACCTCCCTGCTCCCTCTCGCCTCCATCTAACTACTTCAAGAGCACCGCCGGCCCCCAGGCAACAACTCTCCTCGCTCAATTTCTTCTCCAAAGACCCGAGGTTCCCCGACCTGCTCATGGTGCCATCTCCGGCATCCTCGCCTTTGCCCAGCCTCCTCGGTCAACCTCGGCTCAATCACGAGCGTGGTAAGCATCCTCAGATCCTCCCCTTTGTTTTGGGTTTCCCCGGTTTGCCCTGATGTCGCCCCAATCGGCGGGTCCTGTAGCGCCGCCACCTGTGCTTGCCGACGCTAGCCGCCATGGAATCGTAGTGGATTCTAGGCCACGGAGACAGCACCTCCGACCTCGCTTGGCCTCAAGGGTTGATTTCTGATCCCCAGCGTGCCCTCTCTGACTTCCTTCTTTAACGTTTGAACCGTCGCCGCCACCCCTGTTTTCCCCAGTTTTTCTCTGTTTCTCATCGCGATGGTCCGTCCAGCTTTCCTTCCCTCAGGCGACAGTACCCCTGCCTCCGTCAGACTTCCCCGAGCAAATCTGTGCTCCCTAGTGGGTCTTCTGACTCTGTTCTCAGGTTTCCCCCTCCTTTCGACCTCGCTCCAGCCATGGACAGGAGCTCTGCACTCCAGCGTGCTCCGACACCTAAACCTTGGCTCTTTGGGTTTAGCAGGGTGTGAGGAAGGTCGTTGTCCCTTCTTCCTTGCTATCAGTTGATCGCAACACTGCTTTCCATCTTGGATCTCACCAACAGGTGGCTTGCTCACGCCATGGCTCGCGCTGTGTAAGCGGGGAGCAATCCAGGTCCTGATATGACCGGGATGCCCCTGTGTCACGCCATAGCCAGTAAGTGCCACCAAGGGCATATACGTCTTTAATCGCCTGATCTCATCCTTTGACCGCGGATCTGGAACCAGTGGTTCGATGTGTTGGATGATGAGGCCTACGTGGCTTTTCTTTGATTTTTTTAATTGGCTACTTCCTTATATATTTGTATTAAATTGCCTATTTATCAGAAAATTACAAAAAATATGTTTTGGAAAGTATTTTCGATAAGGAATCCGATTTTGCGGTTGTTATCGACTGATTTTGTTGTTTTCACATCTCAATATTTGCATGGACAAATTAGGGTTTAATGATAGATGATGAAGGATAATTATGTAAATTTCAGGTGTTTGAGGGAATTCAACCAGTCAAACCAGGTTTGACTTAGGTACTTTAACTCAAGGTAAGCGGGCATTGCCCTTGGCATAGTAAACTTCATTTATTGAATGATTATGATATGTTTATGCACTTTATACTCAAGTCATGATTAATGCATGTTTTTCTTCAATGTATATGATTATTGGATGTTGATTGTTATAATCTAAGTCTAAGAATAGAAATCACATTAAGATTATGAATTATGATTTAGATACATGAAACCAAGATTAAGAGGGAAGATATTCCCATCCATGCTTAAGAGGGAGAGATCCCATTGTGTTTCATGGGGAGAAATTTCAACTATGTTCAAGAGGGAGTAATCCCATTAAGATCAAGACTAAGTCATTTAGAAGATAATTAAGTCTAAGAAAGATCATGGTTAATAGAAATTGATTTAGATTTATATGCACCTTGTTATGGGCTTTCCGAGCATTATGGGCTTTCCGAGCAATTATGGGCTTTCCGAGCATTATGGGCTCCTTATGGGGCATTAAGAGAGGAGCATATACTTCTAGTCAATTTCTTTATGTAAAAGCCATCAAGAAATGATTAATGTTAATACATGTTCATGTTTATGTGAAATCATCTTATATGTTATTTCTATGCTTTATAACATGCCAATGATGCTTACTTACTATGTTTGTTTTCCTTTGCATGGCTGGGGACGTGATGTCCACAGGAGTTGGAGCTAAAGAGAGGGAATCATCTTGAGGATACCAAAGACCCAAAGATCTAAGGAGTTGTTGCCTGGTGGGACGTCCATCTATGGAGATCCTATCATTTATATGTTATCCAGTTTATGTTAGCATAGCTTTAGTATCATGACGTAGTTATCTTTCCAAGAAGAACTTTACGTATGAATCGATGTTTCTATGAATGCCAAGTGTTGTATATTTCTTGATATGAGATCATACATGTGACAATCCCTCCCTGATATGCCAAGTACCCCACATTATGGATAATGTTGGGGATTAGGCTGTGCTTCCGTTGGTTACGTAAGAAACCCTAGGGAGGAGTGTTACAACCCTAGACCTCCGAACGGTCTTCGGTTGTCACCAAACGGTCTTGAGACCGTTTGAGTGAACCCCCAAACGGTCTTGAGATCGTTTGGGCCCTTCAACCCAAAGTTCACCAAAATTGGTCATTGAAATCACCAATTGAAGGTTGAAGTTCCTTCAACTTGTGATTAGTTTGCAATTATATCATGATTCTTTGTAATTGATTAATTCAACATGTGTACAACAGACCTCTAAACGGTCTTCACTTGGTCAACCCTACCAAACGGTCTTGGAGACCGTTTGAATCTAAACGGTCTTGCAAGACCGCATGAGATCAAACGGTTTTGAGACCG
This sequence comes from Alisma plantago-aquatica, assembly GCA_963693085.1. NCBI lineage: Eukaryota > Viridiplantae > Streptophyta > Magnoliopsida > Alismatales > Alismataceae > Alisma > Alisma plantago-aquatica. The sequence continues at coordinate 44,393,761 of OY856413.1, forward strand.
TTTGATTTCAAACGGTTTGCAAACCGTTTAGACCAAATGGTCCAAGGTCATTTGATAAAGTTGCCTAGGAATTCACGCCCATCATCTTCAACCTCTGTTCAGGTCGGTTACTTCACGGATTGCTTGCAAAAGTGCAAGGAAGAGTGGGGAAGAAGAAGAACTAAGTACTAATTTGCAAGAACATAGAAATGCATAATAAAGAAAGAGGTTTAGAGTTATAAAACCCACCTCAAATGTTGTTCCTAGAGATACAAGCTTCCAAGCTTCAAGCCTTTAATGGCGTCTTGAGCTCCACAGGTCAGCCAAAGATGATTCTCTAAGGAAAGGTTGGGGAAAGTCGGATAGAACAAGAAACCTAAGTGAGTTAACCATAAAACCAACCTTATACAAGGAATTCCTCCATGAATCCGAGCTAGAAGATGGTCTCTTCTCACCTTAGAACAAGTTGGTCGTCTCCCTGAGCTCCAGAGCTCTTCCTTGGTCGGTTGAGCAAGATGATAAGTGAAGAAGAGAAGGGAATATGTTTACTTGGTTTGCAAAGAAAGAAGCTTATATCTCTTGGGTTAGTTTTCAACATAAGGACCTCTAGTTTATGTGTTTCTCATCTAGGTCCCTCCTTAACTTCTAAGGCACGTTCAATCTATCATAACTTAAGAAAATCCCATCAAAACTCAAGAGTTAAGGGTAAAGAAAGCCAACATGCAAACTAAGGTACATATATAAAAGGTCTCTTTACTCATACTAGGTGATTCTACTACAAAGGTCATTCTTCTTATATGATTATCTAATTGAAGCGCCACTTTCATCATTTCTTCTCTAAATGATGTCAAGAGTCACAAACGATACTCTAGAAGGTGTATTTTACAAATTGCACCCCACTCTTTGGGTAAATTGCACTTTACTCCAAAACTAGGGTTTTAAGCACAAGGATTGCTCCACAAGATGCATCTTGATGCTCAATCTTGGGAAATCCATCATACCTCATCATATTCACTCATATGATGTATCATTATCAGAGGAATATCTTAACATGTGTAATTTTGCAATTTAACCCCTTTAATTGGGTAATTTGCACATAGGTACATGCATTACAAAACAATACTACAACATTGTTTTTAAAAAGGACATAATTGAAAATGTATGTTCCTCAAGAACTTAATTACATGCCAGGGGATAATCACAAGTATTTAATTACATGTTTAAGCAAAACACCTAGGGTTAACTTATAACCCATGTCAGGGATGTTACAAATTATCCACCCCTTACACGGATTTCGTCCCCAAAATCGATAAAACATATTAGGAGAAAAGAGCAGGGTATTTCCTTCTCATCTCTTCCTCTAGTTACCAAGTGGCTTCTTCAACACCACGGTGATTCCAGAGGACTTTCACAAGACTTATGTCTTTCTTCTTTAGCTTTTTAATTCTGTTATCAAGGATTGACACTGGTCCTTCCTCATAAGTTATATCATCATTCAATTTTACCTCCATAGGTTGTAGAACTGACTCTGTATCGGGGTGAAATTTCCTCAGCATAGAAATGTAAAACACACGGTGTAACTTCTGCAACTCTTGAGGTAACTCTAGTCTATAGGCTACCTTTCCAACCCGTTCAATGATTGGATAAGGCCCCATAAATCTAGGAGCTAACTTCCCTTTCCTTCCAAAGCGAAGGACTCCTTTCCAAGGCGAGACCTTAAGGTACACTCTGTCTCCAACCTGGAACTCTAAGGGTTTACGACGTCTGTCGGCATAAGACTTCTGCCTATCCTGTGTAGTCATAATCTGTTGTTGTATTACTTTAATCTTCTCTGTGGTCTGCTGCACAAGATCGGGACCTAATAACTGATGTTCACCAGTCTCATACCAACATAAGGGTGATCTACAACGTCTACCATGCAAGGCTTCATAAGGTGCCATATCAATACTATGTTGATAGCTATTGTTATAGGAAAACTCTATTAGGTTTAGGTGTAGATCCCAACTCCCTGTAAACTGGAGAACACATGCTCTCAACAAGTCTTCCAAGGTCTGTATAGTCCTTTCCGACTGTCCATTAGTCTATGGATGAAAGGCTATACTAAACCTTAACTTGGTGCCTAAAGCTCTGTACAACTGCTCCCAAAAACGACTTGTAAACTGGGGACCTTTGTCTGATACTATGGTGATAGGAACTCCGTGCAATCGCACTATCTCTTGAACATACAACTGTGATAACTTTTCTGCAGAATAGGTTGTTTTGACAGGTAAGAAATGCGCTATCTTTGTCAACCTATCAACAATTACCCAAATGGAATCATGTCCTTTGCTTGTCCTGGGTAGACCAACAACAAAGTCCATGGTCACATGGTCCCACTTCCATTGTGGTATGGGTAAAGGTTGCATTGTTCCTGCAGGCTTTTGGTGTTCAGCTTTAACTTGCTGACACACAGGACACCTCATCACAAACTCTGCAACATCCTTCTTCATCCCAGGACACCAATACATATCTTTCAAGTTTCGATACATTTTGGTACTCCCTGGATGCATGGCATACATTGAAGAATGAGCTTCTTCCAGGACTAACTTCCTCAAGTTATCCACATCCGGTACTATCATCCTCCCATGATAGCATGCCACCTGGTCATCTGAATCATAAAAGCCATCTCGCTTTTCATCACCATATTCCGATCTAATCTGCTGAACTGTAGAATCAACTTGATGTGCCTCCTTAATCTGCTATCTTAGGGTAGGTTTAATATGCATCTCAGCTAACAAACTGGCTAACAATGACACCTTCAACTGCACATTGTCTTGTCTTAAAGAGATAAGCATATCTCTCCTAGAGCATACTAAGGAACTTAGTTGTGCTCTATCCATGGTTGATGTTGCTGATTTCCTACTCAAGGCATCTGCAACCACATTGGCCTTCCCTGGATGGTAATTAATTGTACAATCGTAGTCCTTGATTAACTCCATCCAGCGATGTTGCCTCATGTTAAGTTCATGCTGAGAGAAGATATACTTAAGGTTCTTGTGGTCTGTGAAAATCTGGAATGTCTCTCCGTAGAAATAATGTCTCAGATCTTCAAGGCATGAACCACGACAGCTAACTCCATATCGTGTGTCGGATAATTCTCCTCGTGTTTCTTAAGCTGTCAGGAAGAAAAAGAAATCACTTGCTTATCCTGCATCAACACGCATCCGAGTCCATTCTTGGAGGCATCACAAAAAACTACATATCCTTTACCTTGCTCAGGTAGCACAAGTACAGGTGCACTTGTCAACCTCTCCTTCAACAGTTGGAAAGATTGTTGGCACTTATAACTCCTGGCAAAAGGAACATCTTTCCGGGTTAACTTGGTCAAGGGTAAGGCTATAGAACTGAAGTTCTTAATGAACCTTCGGTAGTAGCCTGCTAACCCTAAGAAACTACGAATCTCCTTCGGTGTTTTCAGTTGTTCCCACTGTATAAAAAATGCTACCTTTTTAGGGTCAACACGAATACCCGAGGCAGATACCACGTGTCCAAGAAAAGATACTTCCGGCAACCAGAACTCACACTTGCTAAACTTAACGTATAGCTTATGTTCTCTTAGCAGAGTTAGAGCCTGACGAAGATGATGTTCATGCTGCTGAGCATCTCTACTATAGATCAGAATGTCATCTATGAAGACAACAACACACTGATCGAGGAAAGGTCAGAAGATTCTATTCATGAGTTCCATAAATGCAGCCGGTGCATTAGTTAGTCCAAACGACATAACTGTGAACTCATAGTGACCATACCTCATCCTAAAGGCGGACTTGGATATGTCACTATCCTTAATACGGAGTTGATGATATCCAGATCTCAAGTCTATCTTCGAGAAGATGGTTGCACCATGCAACTGGTCAAAAATCATCAATCCTCGGCAGAGGGTACTTATTCTTTATTGTTACTTTGTTCAGTTGTCTGTAATCAATGCACAACTGCATTGACCCGTCTTTCTTTTTAACAAACAAAACTGGAGCACCCCAAGGTGAAGTACTCGGTCGGATAAAACCCTTCTCAAGTAACTCCTGAAGTTGTTTCTTGAGTTCTGCCATTTTGGCAGGCGCCATCCTATACGGTGTCTGGGCTATAGGTTGTGTATCTGGGACCAAATTGATTTCAAAATCAATTTCCCGAGGCGGTGGTATACCTAGAAGTTCTTCAGGAAATACATCTTCGAATTCCCTAAGTACAGGAACTTCAACAGGGTTGGGACTCTCCATGGTAGTATCTACCACATGGGCTAAGAATGCATAACATCCTTGCCTCATCAGCTTTTCAGCAACCATAGCTGACACAAGACAGGTGGGTAGAATCTTTCTCTCTCCTTGAAAGATTCATGTGTTGCTTTCATCAGCAAACACAGCCTGCTTGGATTCACAATCCAAGACAACCCTATACCTTTCCAAGGTATCCATCCTAAGGATTATATCAAATCCTTGCATCTCAAGTGGTATAAGATCCACTTGAATGTGATGATCAGAAAAGAAGAGGATGCAGGGAGAGCATACCTCCTGCAACACAACAGACCCTCTCAACGGAGTCTCAAGCAACAAGCTATCTGCCCTATGACTAACTGTCATATTGTAGTTACGAATCACTCTTCGAGTGATAAAGGAGTGTGTAGCACCCGGATCAATCAAAACAGATACAACATAGGATGTAGACATATCAGAATATAACAATTCCATCTGACCTGCCACAACCCGTGGATTGATCACTACATCAGGTGGGTTCATTGCATAGAACCTTGTTGTCGCCTGAGGTTGAGTTGGTGCTGACGATCCAGCTTGAGACGCTTGTCCATGTCCTCTAGCTGCTCCTTGAAACTGCCTTCTCTGTGATCCCTGTTGACTCTGTCTCTGATGCTGTATCACACTGACATGCCTAGACCTACAGTCCTTCATCAAGTGTCCCACCTTCCCACAGTTGTAGCAGCTTCTTTCCAGTTGTTGTGGTCTTGGTGGTCCTGTGACTGACATTGATGCTGAACTACGAGTCTCTTGTGGTGGTAGGCTTCATCCTCTACCTCTACTCAATGTCCACTATGTCTGAGCACTAGATATGGGTGGTAAAGGTGTATGTGTAGAGAATCTAGGCTTCTTAAAGTCTCTAGATGAAGAACCCTGGAACTGCGGATATCTCTTATGGGTTTGCCTCTTCTCAGCTACAGATCTCTCTATCCTTCGGACTGACTCAACGAAGGTAGAGAACCTCTCCCGATTCTCTAGGGCAGACACGGGAGTATTCAAGTCGGCATTCAAACACTTCTTGAACCTTCTAATCCTCTCTTCTTCTATGGCAGCCATGTGCGGATAGAACCGCAGCAACTCCATGAACTTAGCTTCATATTTGCTAATGTTCATCATGCCTTGCCTCAATCTCTCAAACTAAGAGATCTTCTCGTCCAGGAATGTCTTTGGAAAGTATCTGTTGACAAATCCCTAACGAAAGTCTTACCACGAGATCTCCACTCCAGGCCTCTTCTGCTCTTCCATGGTCCACTAGTGACCAGAACTTCCCTTGAGAAGATAGACAACATGTCTAACCTTCTCGGCTTCAGGAATGTTCAAGATTCTGAAGGCTTTCTCCAACTCGGTTAACCACAGATCGGCATCTGCGGGGTCAGCTGTCCCAAAGTATTTGGTTGCTCCGACACGACGAAGTTGCTTGAATGTCTTACTGATACCTTGTCCTTCAGGCTGGGCAGGTGCCCTAGGTGCAGGCATGGGCATCCTGTCGGTGATATGTGTCATGGCAGTCATAAACAGCCCAAACATAGTTTGAATAGCTGGGTTACCCATGTCAGCTGGGTCAAACTGAGGTGGCTCCCTGGGTGGCTCAGGTACATGTTGTTCTATTTCTGGGTTCCTTGCACCTTCTCGAGGTGCAGCGACACTACTCTCGGCCACGTACTCCTCATGTGGCTCAGACATCCTTATATATCTTCTTCTCCTGGGGAGCATAAGATTCTATTAGATAGGAAAGAAACACTAAGGATAGACTCGACATCCTAAGTCCTATGTCTCTGTAGACTCACCAAACCTAGAGCTCTGATACCACTAAATTGAGACGATCCGATCCATAAACCACGATATAAACTCAGCGGAAGCATTCGATTAGCAGCGGAATACAAAAATCACCGGAAATTAAAACTTTTTGAGACAAGATCTTGAAATCATAAAACTTCTTTCATAGAAACAAGATAAACAGTTTACATCTCTGTTAAATCACTTCATGAGTGATTATACACAACCAGATACAAAATCTCAAGATTTAAAACCAAAATCTCAGACCAACTAACTCCAAGGACCTGAGAGTACAAAGACGGCATAGGACTAACTAACTACATGACTCAGCAGTCAGTATCTCCACATGAGATTCACTGCTGCTCCTGGTGCTGCTGCTGCTGATACTGATCACCTGCAGACCGGTTCCTTCATCCTCGAAGACCACCTAAAAAGTTGAAATCTACGGAGTGAGACAATTTTAAATAATTGTCCCAGCGAGAGTTATAACTCTCCGCCAGAAGCTTTATTATAGCAATCAAAGAACAACATAAGCGATAAAAGCTTTTAAGGTAATCAACAGCAGATTGACATTAAGTAGGACAATAGCATTTAAGAAATATGAAGAACATATGTACTAAGCAGTGTAACATCAATCATGTATGTCGTAGTTCAACCTAAGAAGATATGCTACACAGTTTTATTATGTTTTATAAACAATATTATTATGCCCTGCGAAGATGAGGTATACCGCTCATACTCCAACCGATCACTATTAAGTCGCATCGGTATCATACCTAGGTCATCAAAAGAGTCGGATTCTTATGACCTCATCTTCCTCGGTCAGAGTGAGGATAAACATGCAGGACATCTAGTGTCTCTGCTACTATAGCTCACCAGGGTATTCTGGTACTTCTCTATTAGAGTCATAGTGGCATTCTATACTCTCTTTGCTATCGAAAGATTTCTTGTTTATCTTTCATCGATACGGAATAAAAGATTCCCTCGGGAGAATAGTGTTACATCACCCCGGTATAAACATATAGTGAAGGATTGATAGATTAAGATACATCTACATCAATTCCTTCACTAGGATGTAAGGATATACAGATCCATATTCCCCCACATACTCAAAAGTATGTGATCCAGGAGTTCCCTTAGGAAAATCTGTTTCACCATCATTTAGCTTCTGACAATGATGGATCTATGATGAGGGCTCTACATGGTATGATTATACTTGATTAGTTAGGTACATTTCAGTATTCTTTTAACATCATACATGTTCTCAAACATTAATCATTAGAACAGCAGCTATGAAAGTAGAATACTAAATGTATCAAGTCTAACTCACATTAGTCACCATTTCTTAATCATCTCATCACAAGTCATCTAATTAGCATGACCTTGATGATACTCATGGCTCTTTCAGCCTATCATCTCATATGATGCCACTTAAACTTAGGCATCATAGCATATTCACTATTCATTAAGCTAACAACATGCTTTCAATGAATATGATATCATAATCCTTACCTGGAAATGATCATCCTCATATAAGAACCTGCATGGTTAATTCAACTAATAATAGTAAACAATTCATTTCAAGAGTTGTACCTTCATACTCTTACAAGAGCTAGGTTCCCTGATTTCCATCAAATAGGGTTATCCAATCTCTTCCATTATGATTAGAAATAGTGGTTCCTCCTTTCATACTTAAATCATGAAGATTCATGCTTAAAAGCATAACCTGGAATTAGGGTTTATTGTACATTTCATCATATTACCCTAGAATTAGGGTTTACTATTCACTTTATAGTGAATTGAGCTCATATCATCATCATGTATGAGAAACATCATCATTGATACCTTCAAATTAGGTTAAGATTCATCAATTATCATAATTAGGGTTTTCATAATCTCACATTGGTGGATCATACCCTAATCATGCACATTCATATACATTGAAGGTATTTTACTTGAGTTTCAACCATAAATGGTACCTTCTCTCTCCTCTTACTAATAGATGGTGATTACATCACTCTAGATTAGGTTAGGTCAAGTCCTCATTGATTAACATAAGCTAAGTCACCACTATCATGTCATTAGGGTTTGATTAAGACAAGGTATCATCTGGTTGAACCCTCCAAGGGCATATTGGTAAAGTACACAATGATCACCATCATGGGTCAATCTATTAATCACTTAACCCATTAATGTCTTTAAGTATCATTAGGGTTTGGATTAGATCACCATTGAACCAATTTAAACCTTCAAAGTACTAAGCAATCACAACCCTAAAGTCTCCAATCGATTACACACTTTCAACCTCCAAACGGTCCTGAGACCGTTTGGATGTGTTGACCGTTTTCTATAGTTGACTCCAAGACCGCATGACACTCAAGACCGTTTGCCCTTAAACGGTCTTGAGACCGTTTGAGTGAGTTGAGCGTTAAGAGTGTTGACTTCCAAACTGTTTGGATGAAACGACCTTGAAACTGCATGAGTTGAAACGTTCTTGAGATCAATTGGACCAAACGACCTTGAGATCGTTTAAGCCCAAACGGTCTTGAGACCGTTTGGCCCCAAATGGTCTTGATACCGTTTGGCCTCAAACAGTCTTTAGACCATTTGGATCCAAATGGTCTTGAGACTGTTTGGTCCAAATGGGCTCAAAACCGCATGGACCTCAAAGGTGTATCAAAGGTTATAATCGATTATGGTTATCTATGTTGAAGCCTTCAATTGGCCATATCCTTGTTAACCACTTATAAATTGAGTCAATTAGGGTTAACCTTAATCAATTTGACACCCAATTGACCCTCAATAGAAAGCCAATTAGGGTTGAATCCAACTCAATTAGGGTTTGCAATCGGTTAACCCTCAATGTCCATCAACATGAATCTAATTGAGGTTGAGCCCATCAATTGACACTCAATTGGGCCCAAACGTGGCCCAAACGGTCTTGAAATCATTTGGACACCTTCCAAACGGTCTTGAGACCGTTTGCCCAAAGTTTCATCAAAATTTAAGTCGATTTGGTTAGGGTTGAACCCTAATTAGGTCTAAAATCAACATTTTTAATCAATTCATCAACTTATTGTGATTGGACCCTCAATTCATCAAATTACCTTAACCCTAGACCTCCAAACGGTCTTGGGTTGTCACCAAACGGTCTTGAGACCATTTGAGTGAACCCCGAAATGGTCTTGAGATCGTTTGGGCCCTTCAACCCAAAGTTCACCAAAATTGGTCATTGAAATCACCAATTGAACCCGATTAGGGTTTTGAAGGTTGAAGTGCCTTCAACTTGTGATTTTTTTGCAATTAGATCATGATTCTTTGTAATTGATTAATTCAACATGTGTACAACAGACCTCTAAATGGTCTTCACTTGGTCAACCCTACCAAACGGTCTTGGAGACCATTTGAATCTAAACGGTCTTGCAAGACCGCATGAGATCAAATGGTTTTGAGACCGTTTGATTTCAAACGGTTTGCTAACCGTTTAGACCAAATGGTCCAAGGTCGTTTGATAAAGTTGCCTAGGAATTCATGCCCATCGTCTTCAACCTCTTTTCAGGTCAGTTACTTCACAGATTGCTTGCAAAAGTGCAAGGAAGAGTGGGGAAGAAGAAGAACTAAGTACTAATTTGCAAGAACATAGAAATGCATAATAAAGCAAGAGGTTTAGAGTTATAAAACCCACCTCAAACGTTGTTCCTAGAGCTCCAAGCTTCCAAGCTTCAAGCCTTTGATGGCGTCTTGAGCTCCACAGGTCGGCCAAAGGTGATTCTCCAAGGAAAGGTTGGGGAAAGTCGGCTAGAACAAGAAACCTAAGTGAGTTAACCATAAAACCAACCTTATACAAGGAATTCCTCCATGAATCCGAGCTAGAAGATGGTCTCTTCTCACCTTAGAACAAGTTGGTCGTCTCCCTGAGCTCCAGAGATCTGCCTTGGTCGGTTGAGCAAGATGATAAGTGAAGAAGAGAAGGGAATACATTTACTTGGTTTGCAAAAAAAGAAGCTTATATAGCTTGGGTTAGTTTTCAACATAAGGACCTCTAGTTTATGTGTTTCTCATCTAGGTCCCTCCTTAACTTCTAAGGCACGTTCAATCTATCATAACATAAGCAAAGCCCATCAAAACTCAAGAGCTAAGGGTAAAGAAAGCCAACATGCAAACTAAGGTACATATATAAAAGGTCTCTTTACTCATACTAGGTGATTCTACTACAAAGGTCATTCTTCTTATATGATTATCTAATTGAAGCGCCCCTTTCATCATTTCTTCTCTAAATGATGTCAAGAGTCACAAAAGATACTCTAGAAGGTGTATTTTACAAATTGCACCCCACTCTTTGGGTAAATTGCACTTTACTCCAAAACTAGGGTTTTAAGCACAAGGATTGCTCCACAAGCTGCATCTTGATGCTCAAGCTTGGGAAATCCATCATACCTCATCATATTCACTCATATGATGTCTCATTATCAGAGGAACATCTTAACCTGTGTAATTTTGCAAGTTAACCCCTTTAATTGGGTAATTTGCATATAGGTCCCTGCATTACAAAACGATACTACAACATTGTTTTTAAAAAGGACAGAATTGAAAATGTATGTTCCTCAGGAACTTAATTACATGCCACGGGATAATCACAAGTATTTAATTACATGTTTAAGAAAAACACCTAGGGTTAACTTATAACCCAGGTCAGGGATGTTACATTATTGTACACACAAGGTTCATCTTTATTTTGAATAAAGTCAAACTCTTTGACTTTCTCATGAAAATGAAGATTCCAGCTCCGAGATGCTTGTTTCAATCTATAGATTGACCTTTTTAGCTTAAAAACTTTATTTTAAAACTTTTTCTATATAAAACCCTCAGGATTTGTCATATACACATCATCAATAAGATTCTCATTAAGGAATGTGGTTTTAACATTTTTTTGTCAAATCTCATAGTTATGATAAGATATAATGGCAAGCATGATCCTAATGGACTTAACCATGGCCACTATTGAAAAGGTTTTGTAACAGTCAGCACCTTGAACTTGTTTGAAACCCTTTGCAACCAATCTGCCCTTATAGTTTTGAACTTTTCCATCCATGTCAATCTTCTTCTTGAAGACTCACTTGCACCCTATGGATTTTACCCCTTCAAGTGGATCCACCAAGGTCCATACCTTGTTGGTTTACAAGGATTCCATCTCGAGATCTCATGGCTTCAATCCATTTCTCATACTCTGGTCCCTCTATAGCATCTTGATAGTTATTGGCTCATTATCTGCGACCAATTCACTGCCTTTTTGAGTTACAAGATATCCAAATCTTGCAAGATCTATGTGTGTCCTATTAGATCTATGAGGTTTCTATGTTACTTGAGGAGATTGAGATTCCACAACACTTTGTGATTCTCTTTGTTCCTCTTGTTCATCTATTGGTTCTATGTTCTCTTGTTGATCTAAAATTTCTTCGAGTTCCACTTTCCTCCCACTGATTCCTTTAGAATTGAAATCCACCTCAAGGAATGCAACATCCCTGACAACAAACACTTTATTGTCAGATTGGGAATAAAAGTAATATCCTCTTTTTAATTTAAGATATCCAAAAAAATAATATTTATCAGATTTAGGACCAAGATTATCAAAAAACATTCTTTTAACATAAGTTCCACATCCCCAAATCCTCATAAAAGACACTTTGGGACGTTTCCCATGCCATATCTCATATGGTATCTTTTGAACTAATTTATATGGCACTCAGTTTAACATAAACGTGACAATTTCCAGAGAATACCCCCAGAAGGTAGTTAGAAGCTCAGCTAAACTCATCATTAATCACACCTTGTCTAGCAATGTGTGATTCCTTCTTTCTAACACGCCATTATGTTGTGGTGTTCCAGGTGGAGTCCATTGGGATACAATCCCATGGGCTTTTAGGAAGTTCTCAAACTCTTGGTTTAAATATTCTCCACCTCAATCAAAACAAAATGCCTTAATACTTTTACCAAGTTATTTCTATACTTCATTCATAAACTCCTTGAACTTTTCAAGAGTTTTTGACTTATGTTTCTTTAAATAAACATAGCCATACCTACTGAAGTCATCAATGAAGGCAGTGAAGTAATGATGCCCACCTCTAGTGGTTGTTCTAAAAGGTCCACACACATCAATATGTATGAGTCCTAATAGATTACTAGTCCTCCCATTGTTACTAGTGAAAGTGGTCTTAGCCATGTTTCCCAATATACAAGATTCACATCTCTCCATTGATTCTAGATCAAAAGAGTCTCCATAACCATCATCATGGAGTCTAGATATGTGTTTCTCATTTATGTGCCCTAGAGGACAATGCCAAAGGCATTTCTTGTTTGATTTTTTGGGTTTTATTCCTTTGGTATTTACATAATAAATATCTATCTTTATATCAAAAAAATAAAGACCATAAGAAATTGGGGCACTGCCGTAAAAGATCCCAACTTTTAAAATAGAACATCGACCATTTTTAATATGGAATTCAAATGCATCCTTGTCCATACAAGATACATAAATGATGTTGCTATTGATAGCATCTACATAATAATAGTTCTTAACTCTATTACAAGTCATGTGGGTAGAAATATACTACAGGTTCCAACTGTGCTCGCTATAACTCTTGTGCCATTAGCAACTCGCAGTTCCACCTGGCCTTTTCCAAAAGGCCTACTTCCTTTCAGATACTATATATGAGAACATATGTGAGATCCACATCTGGTATCTAGTACCCATGATGAAGAAGTAGATAGGTTTATCTCAATAACATAAATATCTAAAGTGGAGATCAGTGTCCCCATCTTCTTCTTCTAGAATGTCTTCAAGTACAAAGGATGGGTTCCTATTGTACTTTTCCTTCTCCTTATATTGAGTGTTGAAGATTTGGATTTGGTCTCAACCTCAGAAATCTTCTTGGCCTTGTTTTTATCCTTGGACTCAGCTCCATTGATCATCATGACCGACTTGTCCTTCTTCAGTTTTGCTTCAACATGAATTAACATGACAAGCAAGTCTGACATATGGTCAACCACATTATTCATATGATGACATGTAATAAAGCGGCTATATGATTTTGGAATTGTCTTTATAATCATATATGTGGCCAACTCTTGGCACAATGTGAATCTCAGTTCTTTAAGATGAGACACATGTCCAATCCTATTGAGCACATGTTCTTCTATTGAGGTTCCCTCTGTCATCTTAGACTCAAGTAACACAATTAGGATACTGTTTATTCTATATTTGTAAGGCCAAGTGCCATTTTATTGAGATGTGTTTCCATCTCAAGAACACTCATGTCCTCATACTTCTCATGCAAATCATAGTTCATGCATCTAAGCATAAGGTACTTTATCTCTAAGGCATCATGGGCGTGCTTCCAATAAGCATCCACTTGTGCCCTAGGTGCATTAGGAGCAGGTATTTTTGGAACCGGTTTTTCAAGGACGTAGATCTTGCACTCTTCATTGATAACCCTTCTCAAAGTCCAAAACCAGTCGGGGAAACACTAAATCACTAGTTTAAGCATTACCCAATAGCCAACATACATATGCACCCTACAAAGGTAGAACCTACATATCTACCAACACACTTCTATGAGATAGACAGAACACCACACGAAGGCATAACCTATGCTTGGTTGATCAAGATTTTCATGTGCATTGCTATTGGAAAGTATTTAAAACTTAATATAAAATTATTTGAGAGAGTTTATACTTATAAATACATATACTTTATCTAATCAAACCCTAGCACAAATTTTCCACTAGACGCGACTGCAAAAATTTGAATGGAATCTGTGAGATTTGGTGAGTGTGGGGGTGATAAGGGTGACATTGGCGAGCCACCTACGGTTCCTGCTTCAAAGAGCATCGGAAGTAGTCATCCGGAAGCATCTACCAGTTCTCAACCTCAACCTCAAATCCAAAAAATGAATCAAAGATGGCGAGATCTAAGTATTCCAGTGGAGGCGGGCACTAAAACCTGGAAGAATTTGTTTACTTTGAAAGAAGATGATGAAATATTACTTCAACGACATCAGTTGGAGATCAAGGATGGAGTCATGAAGTATTCAAAGGTCATTGATAAAAGAAACATGTCAAGATGGGAAAACTTTATCGATGGCTATGTTGTTGGGTTGAAACCACACTGGTCGGAGCTTCATAGACACCTTTCAATGATATAGAAACCTAAGGGAGATTTTGAGATCCTGTCGTGAGGGGATGATAATTTTTTGATCAGGTTCTCAGATCAAGAAGATATGAAGGTAGCATTGGAACGAGGATCGTGGTTTGTGGCAATTAAGCCCATGATACTCAAAAAATGGCAGAGAGGAGAATCATTAGAGAAATTAAAGTTGGTGGAGCTTCCAGTCTAGGCGAGAGTGTACGATCTTCCCTTAGAACTTTGGGATGAGGAAGTGTTCAGTATGATTAGCAGCTTCTTGGGATCTCCACTCCGACTGAACTTTCTTACTAAGAAATTTGAGAGTCTGGATTTTGCTAGAATTCAAGTACTCATACCAGTGACCTCTTCTTTTCCTTTTGAGATGACTATTATTAGTGATGATGGAGTGAAGGATGTGATTAAATTTGAATATGAATGAATTCCAAACTCTTGCAAGACATTTGGTACTTTTGGGCATGAGCAAGGCGATTGTGTGAATGTAGGTATCAAGAATCTCGTGCAAAAACAAATCTAGATGGAGAAGGTTCAAAGGGAGATAGAGAGTGTTGTGGATACTTTCTATGATTGTACTCTAAATGAATTAGTAGTGGTAGAGGAAGAGAATGTTGATCTGGTGAATTCCTCTAAGTAGGGAGCTCATGTGATTGTTGAAATGCATGTCTCTCCTTCTCAAAAGGAATTATACTCTGGGATCATTGAGAGTCATGCCATGTTGATGTTTCAAGGTCAGGATGTTTTGGTAACTCCTTTGAGTTATTGGTTGTAAAAGACTAGGAAGACTGGTCATCTGCCAAGGAACAATTCTAAGGTCCCAAAATAGAAAGCAATCGGGATTCCTATTTCCCCTAATAGTTTTCGGGTTCTTGAGTTTTTTAAAGGTGTTGAAGGTATCGTTATTGGCGGGCTTCTAGTAACCCCCCACACACAATGGTTGAGGACCTATCTATTCTATCTTGGAATGTATGAGGACTAAATAAAGTTAGATGCCAGGATGCAGTTAGAGATGACATTATATGCAACTCATCGTTTATTGTTTGTCTTCTTGAAACGAAAATCAGAGGAAGGAAAATTTTAAAGGTTGTTAGTAGGGTTTGGAATTCTACAAGGTGAATCTCTAATCACGACTCAGATCCTCTAGGAAGAGTTGTCATTGTTTGGGATTGAGATGATATCCATATTGACACTATATGTCAAGATGATTAGTTCATTCACTGTCACGTTACAATGAAAGATTCTTCTTTTTTGTTCACTATTATTTGTTCTCATACTCCTGAAGCTAAGAGAAATGTTCTATGGCTAAAATTGCTAGATATTTATGCTTTAGTTGGGGAAGCTCCTAGGTTTATCATAGGTGATTTCAATTGTGTCCATTTTTCTCATGAAATATTTGGTATTGTTGAGCCTTCTTATAGGTCCATGGCCTTATTCAATAATATTTTGAATGATGCTAATCTCTGTAAAGCTTCTGTTTGGTTCATTCTTTACCTGGGATAATAGGTAGGAAGGTAGAAATTTGGTTATCTCAAGGATTGATAGGGTCTTCTATAATATCAATCTTATTGATAAGTTTCCTTGTATGTGGGAGACTATTATTCCTTCTATTCATAGCGATCACAAAATCCTTTCTATTCATTTTGAGGAGAGTAATTTCAAAAGGAAAACCCTTTCAAATTTATTAATGCTTGGACTTCTCTGTTTGAGTTTTTGAGTATTGTTGAAGAGGTGTGGAAAATATAAGTGATTGGTAGTCCCATGTTTAGAGTTTGTGAAAAAATATGGAAGCTCAGGGAGGCTCTATGTAAGTGGAATAAGAATGTTGTTGGTAACAACCACGATAACAGGAGGATTAAAGAAGTTGAAGCGTGTGAGGCTAAGTTATGTGTTGATATAATCCTAAGGATTTTGGTTTACAATCTATTGCAATAGAAAAGAGAAAAGTGGTTGTTAAGACTTATAATGCTGAAGAATCTTTGGTCAGGTAGAAATACAGGGTTCAATGGCTTAAGATGGGTGATAAGAATTCAAATTTTTTTTCTCTTCTCTCAAGACAAGAAGGCAAATAAGTAGTATTAGAAGCATGGTTATTGATGGTAACATTTGTAAGGATGAGTCCTCTACTAAGAATCTTATCATGAAGTACTACATGAAGTTATTCTTTGATTTCTCTTATCATGTTCAAGCTTGGAATAATTCTTGGATTCTTCCTCAAGTCAATGACGATCAATTTAGTTCTCTTTGTACTATGGTTACCCAAGAGGAAGTCGATGTTGTTATTTATAATTCCAATGGAGACAAATCTTCGGTCCCATATGGTTTTAGATACCATTTTTACAAAACCTATTGGCATATTATTGGTTAGGATGTATCTAAGGCAGTGCTTAATTTCTTTTCTAGTGGTAAGTTGCTCTAAGAAGTCAATATAACCCACATATCTCTCATCCTAAACAGTAAGAATTCTCCCTATATTAAAGTCTAGAGTCCTATCTCCCTTTGTAATGTCTTATTTAAAATCATCCCAAAAATTCTCTATAATAGGCTTCAAAATTCCCTCCTAGCTTGATTTGTCTTGCATAAAGTGCTTTCATAAAAGGTAGAT